>JAECXB010000229.1:600000-1120310 GCA_018151435.1 Zaprionus africanus
ATCTATTTAGTATTTTATGATAGCCTTAGTATTCGTGTGATAAGTCTCTTCAAACTCGATAACATAGAATTACTGTTTCCATTAGTTCGATTCGATTGTGGCAAATGCTATTCCATCGTGCATTTACAATCGCATCTAACCAGCTAATAAGAGTCGGGCTATCAGTAGATCGCAACCAAAATGCCGATTACAAGTCCGTGCACATTGCTTATTAAGTAGTACACATTTAGTCGCAACGGCAATAATTGTGTATGCATTATCACTCGCGATAAAAAACAACATATTGCTATCTCTGGTTTACGTGTGTATGTGTGTGTGTGTGTGTGTGTTTATTGCCCTCCATTAGAGCCCCAGATTGATTTGGCCACAACAAATCAAATATGTTAACGAATGAGCCCCAACAAGTTTGTTTGCGTTGTATCGATTCAATGAATTTGCAACCCAAATAAATTTCACTCACATATTATCTCCACGTTCTGCTAACGATCGCAATAAAGTACAGATATCGCTATAAAGTACGATATCTGGGCAGCTAAATGAGGATCGTTTATTACTCTAAATTGGCCGATGATCTATGATATCTTTTGTATATTGTGTATTTTGTAGCTGCCACGCCCCCTGCATCAAGGGATGGCTGCGTCGATTAACGTTCACAGAGACACATTGAGAACTGGGTAATCGGTAACCCACAGTCGACTGCACCCGACGGCCATGCATTGCATAAACGAGCCTGACAACGCGGTCAAAGCACGGGAAATCCTTAAACTCGTATATCTGTATCTCAGTCAGCTTCTATTAAGACTCCCGGTAGCGAACCTCGCTCAGCTCGCAGCGCCACGCGCTATTCAAGATGGCTCGACAGAAGCGTGGATAAATTATGAGGCGCGGCGGGTGAGCTATCTGCGTCTGTGGCAAGTAGCGCAGCAGATAGCACAACAGCGATGACTGTTCTGGGGCAGCAGCAGCTCGTGAATTGGCTCTAAATTAATTATTTACGCATTTGAATTGAGGCAGTGAGTTGAGAACTGATTTCGAAATGGCTGGCGAGTCGGGGAGCGAGTGAGCAGGCGGCGTCGTGCCGCGTGCCGCATTACGACGACCCGGAGCTGAGCCCGCCTCGTGCGGCCGGGCCGGGCTTAATTTACCAATCAAAAACTCGTAATTAACCTAATAAGCCTTCGAGACGGGCTGCATGCCCGTTGCGTGCCCCGTGTCCCGTGCCCCGTGCCCCACTCTGCCTGCTGCCGCTGCGCCAATGCGTCGGCTTGGCAAAGACCCGTCATAATTGACGCCTCGCCAGGCCGTGTGAGTTAAATGGATTAAGTGACGCAACTTACTTCCAGACAAATTATGGCGTCCATTGGACTCCACTCTTGATTAAAATTAATCAAATACTGTAAACAGCGCATACGGGTGTCGATAACAGCGCGCATTCATAAGAGGCCATCTGATGTAGGCTGCAGATGCATTTTATTTATTTCTGTATTTAAAGTTTAATAATTAGAGTAATTTATCAATAAATTATTTACACTTAAAATTATTTATATTGCCTGCAATATCTCATCAAATTCAGACCAGTATAACAAATAGTTTTCACATAAACAATATACTGAAATGCATGATATTGCATTAAGATCAGTTTTATTTTTCAAAATAAACCAACTTAGTTGACAAATTTAAACTAAACATAGGTTGTATACTTTTTCCATTTCATCAAATCGAACAATTATATTTTACAGTTATATGGCATCAGTGAGGCAAAAAAAAATTTATATTAAAGAATCATTCAAGGTATGTTCAGCGATTAGAGTTGCTAAGAGTTGATAGAGCTCTAAACGAATATGTGAGCAATAAAAAAAACACTGACCATTGTATGTATTAGAGGTACAGGAACAATCAAGAGAGTTTGCTGGCACATCTATAATAAATAAATCGAATTAATCGTTTTTAATATTTAGTAAATAACTCGTATAAATCGTTCGTCATCTAATACAGGTTTTCCTTAATGATTTTTTATTACATTTTCTTAATATTGATACTATTTTGTCAAACTACCTCATTTCGAATTGAATAACTTGTGTATGCTTTTATACGGAAAACCCCGATTTATGCAAACCATGCATTGATTTATTGTTGCGTTTTCCAGCACTAATGCGTTCACCGCTATTGTCACTAATGGTAAGCACACTTCCACACAAATGCGCATACGGAACAAGGGTTTTCACAAAAAGGAGGCAGCTAAAAGAACGCGTTTGCTTCCGGTTTCTGTTTAATTTACGACACGGCACATTTACGATTCTTGTAGCTATTTACATGCCTACTTGGTCATTAGGTTTTGTCACTAAACGCAACAACAGATTTTCACACAATGCTTTTGCCGAGCCGTGGAAACCGCTAAATCCCTGGCTAAACAGCCTAAAACAAACACTCGCGCGCATGGCATTGTGGCTTAGCTAATATTTGCTTAGGACGCGCTGCGAGTGCTGTGAGTTATCCGCATGCGCAACCCCTGCCCGAGGTGTCTGGAGTGAAAAGTTACTGCTAATGCCATTACCGCAATTACAGGTCAAACAATGCGCACTGCGCAGGTCAGAGGTAGAGACTGTTCAGCTGGTTATCATGTAACAGATTTGGAATATTCCCGGTGAAAGTAGCATGTGCTAAGGAATGAGTTAACATGGAAGAACCACAACATTTTGGAAAACCTTCTGGTATACCCTTCCAAGGTCTTAACTGCGTTGTCAACATAAGACGTCCTGTTCCTTATGGTAGAATTATATTACTTAATTTACCTTTCTGAACTGATCGTACAGCCAGTAAAGTTGGTTAAGTTTTTATCAATTATCCAAGGGGATATAAACAGTGCTGACCTGGTTAGCCGGTTGCACGTTCCTGTTCCTTTAAGAAAAACCCTTAATTATTTGCTAAGAAGTCTTCCTTATTTTACATATAACTATGTCCTGCAAAAGTAATTCAAGTGTTTAGTTCGGACTACAGTAATTTTTACTTTATTGTTGCTAACACAAACTCTGTAGGCAGGGCCGCAGAGAGAAAATCAGGGCCCGGGGGTATCCATGTTCGGGTCCCCTCCCTTCCCTTCAAATAAATCAGCTATTTCCGACTGTGATGTAATTTTTTAATTTGTGGATTTAAATGTACTAATAGTTTATATTATTATTATTATTTTACTAAAAAAAAGTCAAAATCGTCATTAAAGTTAAGGTTTTTCGGAAAATCGCGGGCCCTTCTGAACACTGCGGGCCCGGGGGAAACCCACCCGTCACCCCCTTCTCGGTGGCCCTGTCTGTAGGCACTTTCAAATTCTAAAGCATATATCATCTCCACAGATTAAACAAATCGGCTAGTTCTTATTTATTTTATATAAAATATAAATAGCATTAAAAATTAGTGAAAGTAATCTTTATGTACTTTATTTTATGCTTTTATTAGAATTACTATTTAGAATTAATATTTGAGTTTATCTTAGAGTTTACTTTAAAAAAAATAATAATAACGATTGCATTCTTTTATAACTTGTCTAAGTTATTTAACCTCAACCAATCGCCTAATGTATCGAAAATCAATTTAGCGTTTCAATTTCTGACATTGTTTCGAATATTTCAGTTAAATCGAACCATTTAAATTGTGATTTTCCAGTTGGTACAAATGGATAAACGGATTGTTATACCTCGCAGCCGAACTGGTATAATCGCTTTAAGGGCGGAAACTCGACTGCAATGCGAGGAGAAAATGGAGTTTAATATTGATTTAGTTAGATCGGGGACATACTTCCATGCATCGTATGTTTGTACTATGTGTTTGCTATGTGCATTCGCTGCATTTTTCGATGTCCGTTGGAAAAACAAATTTTTCAAACGTTGGAGTAATAATTCTCGACGTGCAGAAAAATCCATGACATCATAAATTATCAATAATCACACTTTGTTTTGACAGGATGACGACTGTCGCATCTGAACCGCATTGTTGTCTCTATTGACACAAGCACACACACAGACACATTGGAGTGTCTGTGTCTGTGTGTGTGCACATAAACCCTAAGTATGTTTGTACACATGCGTGTGTGTGTTCCACTCTCTCCCTACCATACCATATATAAGGATTCTGGGAGGTTGGCAGAGGTATCTATTGAATGCTCATTGTGACCAACAATGATGCGACTAATACTCGGCATGCCCTGTCCTTGCATTGGGGTTCAAACAAATGCGAGGTAAATACATAAACGACAGGATGCGCGACGACTCTGGAATCCAGTTGATTTTTCCGCTTTTTCCGTGTAGTTATCCGAGTCGCCAGAGAACGGTCGCATTTGGGGTTGAAACATTAGAGACCCGACAAGAGGCCGAAACGTTTTAATATTGAAATCAGCGCAGTTCATTTAGTGTTCAAGAACAACCCTTGTTTAATTTACCCTTAATAGGGTTTCTAAATATGTACTAAATGTATCTGTGAATTCAACTGTAAGAAAGTCGAATCGTAAGCAAATTAAATGACAATCTCTAGACTCAGCCTGAAGATATCACTCTGCTTATAGTCTCCCCATAGTCTCTTCGTTATAAATATGTATATTATATCGTTTTGAAAACATGAAGAAGCCGTGGGGAGAATCAAGGAAGCCAATTAGTGCCAAATAGCTGTGCACATTAAAATAAAACTAACTGATAAAATATAAATAATTAAATGACATTCACAAGATATTCACAGAATTGGGACCCATTGTTTATAATGATAATTTGAATACTTATCGTCGGGGCGGACAAACATAAATCGAAAAATCGGTACTAACCACATTAAACACGGCATTTAATGGCATCACGTGTGTGTGTGCATGTGTTTTGTTTTGGATCTACAATATTAATAACGCTGATAAAACCTGACTGAAACGTTCGACCTCATTTGTTTCAACCTTTCGCCGGGCAATCAGGCAACAGCAGCAACAACACTACAAAACAGCAGCAGCTACAGCTCTGGCTCAGAGTTGGGAGGCCGACAAAAAGTCCGATACAGAAATAACAACCAGAGACAACATATACACTCGCAGCAGCAGCAGCAGCAACAACAACAACAACAAAAGGAACCACAACAACCCTGCGAGTAGCAACAAAAAGCTTTTTAGTCAGCGATAACACTTATGTATGGGTATTGTAGACGTATTATTAAATGCCATGTTTTGTTAACGGCCGAAACCGTTCCCAAAATTGTCAACCCACACAAACGCACCGAAAGCGACAACATTTGTTGCTGCTGTTGTTGTTTTTGCTGTTACTCTGTTGTCGGTGTCGGTGTCAGAGCTGCTGTTGTTGGGGGTCTAATTTGAGACACGATTTGTTAATGTGTTTTGTGTGATTCCATTCAAACTGAATCCGATGAACTGCCAAACAGTTCGTTTTTGAATTCGATTTCTTTCGAGAGTGGGCGGAACAGTATTTTATGAGAAACAGTAGTGAAATCACATAAATCAGGCGAATGAGATAGATAGTATACCTCTTTGGTATCAACAGCATACGAAAGTAGATACAATATAAAATAGTAGAAGGATTAGAAACTAAGTTCTGAAGGGACTACCTTTATACACTAGTTTCCAAGCTATGTGATGTATACATGATCTTTAATGTATCGTAGTACAAACCGATAATTAAAATACGTTCATCTCTATTACTGGGAATAATTTAGCAATATTTGCATCCATTGTTAGTCTTATATTGTACCTTAAAGAATATTTAAAAGATAAACTAACCATTAGTCTTCGCACAGTAGCGAAGTTATATCCTTCATTGTGGCTACAGATGTATGTAAGCTACTCAAGTCAATCATTCTACACAATCTTCATATCTATTTCTGAGATTGGTATACCTTGGCATTTTAATTTCAAGAGGCCGGAGATAAGTTTTCCCCCGGCATCGTCGACGTACATACATAAGGTGTATGTGTGTCCGTAATTGTGAGGGCGTGAGGCTGGACAAAACTCTTCGAGTGAGGTGAAGTTGTAATTGAACTACTGGAAACGGCTTCTAACTTTCCAAAGAAAACATCGTTAGAGCCAGGGGCAGAAGGTGCTCGCTCAGCCCGATGTGTTCAGTGTTCAGTGCGATGTTCGGGTCTGTTGTTCAGCTCTCTCGGCTCGGTTCAGCTGAATGACTGAATGACTGAACGATGACTGAACTGGGGCGCAGAAAGTGACTTGTCATTAAACATGAAACTCTTGCAACGTCAGTTCTCATAATTGTGTTGAGTGCCAGTCGTTGTTGTTGACTCTTAATGTTGTTTTCTTTGCATGCTGATTAGTTGAGCTCGGGGAATGTCCCCTGTGCCCCCCGTGCCCCTGTGCCGCTCCTGCTACTCCGCTGCTATTGAAATTGTCAGTCTCCGGGACCGATTGCAGAATGAATATCGTTATATATTCATGCGCGTATGTACGAGTATGAAGAAGAAGCAGAATACTCGTGTGTGTCTCTGAAGAGGAAAACCAGACCATGACTACTTGCTCCAATGCAGTCCCGACTCTCCACAGCTGAATGCACACCCATCATATACGGATATACCATATCCACACATGTGTGTGGATGTGTGTGCGAGCACTTTGGCTGCTTACTCGCGAGCGAGTGTTTTGATTAATGATGATACATGAAATTAATTTCAATTCCTACGACCAACGATTGTTTGCGTTTGAAATGAAAGCCTTTTCACACCGCTTCACTTTTGACCCCTCGCGATGGAGAATGGAGGATGGGGGAGGGAGGAAATCTTACTAGGCTCGTCTCTTATTAATACCTGCTTTTGACTGCATTGATTCGTTAACAAAATCGGAGTCGGAATCCGCAGCCGAATCGGAATCGAAGTCTGTTTCTTCGGTACAAAGCAATCGTGCATAATGTCATTAGCGCTGCATCATCCTCCTGGCAGACACTCAAAGCTGTTGAATAAATCTCGCACAGAATGGCTTTGTTGTGCTTACATTAGCCTCCGTAATGAGCTGATTTTGATTCGAGAATTCCGTTTCATATACTCGCACTACTCGTATGCACAACTCCTCGTTGTTATGATCATTATGCTCTCCTCTCGGACTCCGACTCGGACTGGCAGAGTCATCAGTGCGACGACAACGAAGCCGGCCAAGGCGCAGGCGCAGGCCAATGTACGTTCAACAACGTGCAACAGGCTCGATTGTCTCTTGAGAACCTGTAGATATCCGCTGTTTTGGGACAGTCATCGCGCTGCGATAATACACTCGTGTGATGCCGATAGCCATCATTATGTGACTGATAAAAGATTATATTTAGATTACTCCGTTCAAGTGCGGTAATAGCTAGGTATTGCCTAGAGCCGACTGCTTTAGCATTACAATTATATCAAGGGAAATCAAGTTTAACTTCAACTAGATTCCGAGAAGATTTATTAGTATAGTAGTATTTTATGCACATCCATTAATCTTTCGTTTTACAATCCAGATCTGTGATCGGAATGGGACAAGCTACTCAAGATCAATATGAAGGCAGTTCATAAAACATGGTTATAGTGTGTGAATCTGCGCTGTTATCGAGAAACATCGTTCCTCTTCTTTCAGATAGCTATGCATGTAATGGCCTATGTATCTGCGATAAACGTCGCTTAGAAGACTGGCAGGGGCCTGAAACTTGTCTTGCAACTGGATTAAAGACGCAGATCTCTGGCCAGTCCACATATGCCATACATACAAACATTTGTATGTATGGGTACGGCGGCGATACCTGGCTATAACTGTCCGTGAGTATATAACACAAATTAAAAATGTTAATGTTTTTACAAGCTAACATTGAAAATCGTTTAGCGGCAATTACCATCAAATGTTGGCAAGCTCTTTGAACTGCGCCGATGTTTGGACTCTCTAGTAATCCCAACTTGGCCCAGGCATTCCTTTGCCGTGTGCCGCAGCTAGCGCAGCTCAACGCAGCCTGCTCTGTCGCCGGCGTTTGCGGCAACAGTAACAGCAACAGCAGAGGCAACGGCAACAGGGACGTTGCACATGCGCACGCGCACTAAATAAACTCGCGGCATCTGTTTGCATCTGGTAAAGGAGCCGCGTCGCATCTCCGTTCGCCCAGTGTGTCGCCAAAAGTCGCGACAAACGCTCTGCAAGCACAGCTGGCAGCGCATCCCATGCAAATCGAGCTGCAACTTCTAGAGCTTGTCCCGATCCTAGTGGACTCTCCAGTCGGCGAGGGGCAGCGCGTAGAGCGAACGAGTAAATAAGGCAAATGATAAAAGGCAGCACAGCAACGACTACGACAACAACAACCACAAGAACAACAACTGAGGACATCGCCTGTCGCTGTTTGGATATGTACGCGTATTTGCCATTGCCATTGCCATCGGCAGCCAATGAGTCGGAACACCGCGCGCTGCCTCGGATGATTATCACATTCCCATTGATCTGCACTCTGAGGCGGCCATTGATTTCTATTTGTTAAACACAGATGCAACGCGCGAGAGCGCGCTGGAGATGCTGTGCATCCACCATACACATGTTTATACACACATACAGGCACACACGCACACTCACACACACAAACAGGCTCGCTAAGTAGTGTGTTTGCAGCAGAAATCGCGCTGCTGTTTGCCTGTTTGCGCAGCGAGCAGCGCCAAAGATCTCAGCTAGTTTCCGCTGCGTGTGTGCATGTGCGTGTGTGTGTGCGTGTGTGTATCTGTGAGTGTGCGAGCTCAGTAATCCGTTAAATGTGAGCAAATAGGCAAACAGTGTCGGATGTCATAATGGAAACGTAAACTGCCGCGCGATCGATTGCTGCGCTCTGGCTCTGGCTCTGGCGCTGTCATCGTTTTCAGATGGCGGCTGTGCAAATATTTGCCAGGCTGCCAGTTAAAAGCAAAGCGCCCGCCTACCCTGCCCCCTCCTCGTTTCCTACTCAAGCACCTTCGACTTGCGGATAGATGTGCGTATAATTAATTCACAATAGACCAAAAATGTCCAAATGTCGCACTCTTTGCGGCCACTCCGGTGTGCAGTCGGTCTCCAGAGAAGGCGAGTGGACACCGGCCAGGAAAGGTCTAAAAGGCATAGCCACATACTAGTCCGCGCCAAGTTGAGGCAATGTATGTGCATACTATATGTCTATATAGCTTGTATTGTATGGGGATTATCGCCGCACAAGCAGCCGGCTGTCATTTTTGCGCCAGCTACGGCGACGCTTAGCTATCGCTATCCATCGGCGGATCGGGCAGTCACTCCAACTGACGACGGGCAGTCTCATTGGTAGTTCGCGCATGTCGACGCAATTAAAAAAACGCCTTTTTTGGCACGACTTCTGGATTTGGCATAGAGACTCAGGTGCAGCATATGTATGCAAGCCGCACAGCGCGCGCCCCACGATGACGCACGACCGACATCGCCGCTATCCCGGCGCCCGCTGCTTGTTGCCCGATTTAAGAATGCGTACGCGAAAGTGCGTACAATTTGCATGTACGCAAATTTGCCACAGAACGAACAAACAACAAAGAACGCAGCAAACAAAGCCGATCAAAGATCAATTGTTTTGCCTTTGTTCCGCTTCAGAAATGGCAGATCGAACGATCGCAGCGGGCATATATCGATTCAAGCAGCCGATACTTGAACTCGAGGTGTGCCGCAGATCTGTAAAACAATCGTTGACAGTATCGGCAATATTGATGGGGGCTGAGCGAAGAAAATCATCGATAGTTAATCAACCATCGTTAATCCGTCACAATTTTGGGTTCCAAATTAAAAACATGTATGCTAAACAGTGATGCCAATATTTTTTCGCAAAAACCGGACAGATTTGAAAAAAAAAACAGGGAAAAAAGGCTGAACATTTAAAAAAAAAGGACAGAATTTTTATTTGCATTTTTATTGTTAAATCGACAACTTCTAATTCGGCTATCTTATTGTCCTCATAAGTTACCATAGAGCCGATCATCAATAAATATTTATCTGGCAGTTTATATTCATGGCAGCACTAATTGTGTCGAATTCAATCTATTTTGGAATTCACACTGCACTTGTACAACTTGCTGTAGCCATTGGTACTGTCAGATTTGTCCTTGCAGAGCCAGTTTTTAAAATCTGGCTGCTGCAACCAGCATTCGCGAACATTTTGTTTATAATTTTCGTTTGGCATTCTTTGGCAGATAAGTATTTCCGCACAAATGTTTCGATATTACGATTTCACACGATATCGATAACAGTTTGCATAAAAGAGATGCCAACTCATTGTAAAAATCAATTTGTAATTATATAAAATTGCAAAAAATCAATTAGAAATTGTATAAAATAATATAAATTTAGTCTAAAATTTGTCCGGATAAAACAAATAAAAAAGGGACAGATTTCCGGATAGGGGATGTTTGACATTTCTTCCGGATGAAGCAGTTGAAAACAGGACAGATCTGTCCGGAAAAAGGCCAAATTGGCATCACTGATGCTAAAGACTGTGACCAACCATTTATTAGATGTACAGATCTACATATATGCTTTTAAATTTGTCATTATTGATGGTTAAGACTTTCAACAACGGAAACTATCGATGGCGGAAACCATCGATCTCGGTAGTTTAAGTATATCGAATATCTCTGATCAACCACTTTTATATTTCTATAGTTAACTATGGTGTCATCACTATTTGATTTTTTGGGCACCAAAACCTTTGAACATTTGAGAATAGGAAATCTGGCAAGTGAATTTTTCGTGGGAATGTTGGGAAAAACAGTTGCAAAAACCAGCATTATTTGATCCTCATAAAAGAGTGGACCTGTGGTTTAAGTTGGACAAGATACCCCAGAAGTCGAATTCGATAGAAGAAGATCCGTGTCTCCGAAAGTTTGTATTAAAATATCATTATACTATCTCCATAGTATTGATTTTTCTACTCAAAATCAATTAATTGCAATATGCCAACTAACGACAGTATTCCAGTCTTAGAAGGCGTGAATATATCGATTCAAGTGTGCCGCGGGGATATATCGATTCGGACTGCCGATATTTCTACTCCGCCAATGCGCAACAATAGAGATGGGAGCAGCGACGTGTCATCGTAACCTTTGAAAAGTTGTATAGATCGAAATTATTAGCAGGTGATTCCGCCCAAGTCGATGAATCATGTATCGTACAACTGTTTAAGGCGAGCGACAAAACAAACAGAAAATACTAAAGAAAACCCAAAGGGCTAACTGCGACGAACCATTTACGGGGTTTCCACAAGGGACTTTCTTGAAATGTAAGAAGGGAAAGTCTTTCTCTGCATATCAAGTTAGATCGGTTAATGTAACCAGGTGACATTCTGCGTAGGGTCGTTTTTTTAATAAGCCAAACTCCCAGCTGCCTACAGGGTGTTTACAGCCCAGTACTGGCAACGGCAGTTTCGACTAACTGAAGGCAGTAAAATGTAAGAGCAAATGAAGATATTAAAATGAAAGAACAAATGAAAACGCTTGGAAACAGTTTAACTTTAGACGCTGGGCTGGTCGGCTGACTGCCCAACCAGTCACCCTCGGGGCCCGGGCGCACCTTTCCCGTGTGGCATGTCAGTCAACCCAAACCCAACGGCGGAAGGCAAAGATCAGTCCTCTTATCAAGAGGCACAAGAGCAACCTTAACACGCAATTATCGCCTCGCAACACAGCGACGTTGAGCAGAGCAGAGCAGAGCAGTCTCTCTTCAAATGGCTGGCAGTTCCGCGCCGTTTTGTATGACTTTGTTCCGAGAAAAGACATAAAATTACTGCGTAACAACTGCAACAAGGTGTAATGGAGGCGTAACGCGCGCCAGAAGCAGTAGCTGCCTCTGCTTCTACTGACGCTGCCGCTGCTGCTGTTGTTGCTGCCACTGCCGCAGAGCGGTAACATTGTTTGTGGCTCATAGAAATAAAACTGTTAATTGCCAAATGCTTCAGTTGCGTTTCCCGCTTGATTTGGGTACTTGGGATGCCTCCAGGAGTCTTTTCACTGAACGAGCTTACTGTGTGTGTATGTGTGTGTCTGTGCGAGGGCTTGTAAGATGTCGTGGGAACACGCCAGAATCGTATATCGCTCGCTTGACAGCAACGCGTTACGCTCGCAAGTTGCGAGAGAGGAATGCCAGCGCTTTGTACCCATTGACAGTTATATGGCACTCTCTGAGGTATATAGCATAATCCCCGATGCATAAATCATTCGCACAACTTCTTCTGGGGGCAAATGCAGTTGCACACACGCGGCAAACGCAAGCTGATTCAATGGCGATTACCATTATGTATTCATTCAAGGGCGAATTAATTTCTAATTCGCATGCAGGACGGCGGCGCAGCAATCGTTGGCGACGGCTCTTCGACTTTACAATCGGCATTAATATAACAGTTGAGCTACACATGTTTTCCGCCCAAATCTGAGCAACCGCACAGGAATCACGTACAGCTCTTCGCCCGGGAGGGGAGACTGAGGCGCAGTCTCATTCACTATTTTAATCATTCCACTCTTTGGAGTTTACTGAGTATCTCAAAGTCGAGATATTCTATACTCTTGCCTTCATACGTTCCCTCCTATGACAGTCACATTCACTCTATAAATTTTTCCACTCTTTAGAATTTAATGAGTATCGAGTCGAGTATGTCCTATAACCATTCTCTTCTCAAATGTCTCTCTTTGCCCTGAAGGGATGACAAAGGCGAGTCAGTGACAGTCTGATTCACCCTTTCGACTATTTAGAGTTTACTGAGTATGCCAAAGTCGAGTATGCCGTACAAGCATGTTCTCATCTCCCGCAAATTCTTCAAACGAAATGAATTTCTTTAATTTACTTTAAAATACGGCCTACAAAATACTCACTTTATTTCTCAAAAATGCAAATAAACAACGTGATATCTATGTTTATGCATAATGTATATAGTAAATCATGATAAGTATGCATGTTATGTGTGGATTTTTAATGGGTGTACTCCATGTAATCGTGCTCTGCTCGGTGAGTAACATCATCTCACGCCCAAAGCTGATAATGAGCTGGCAATTATCACTTGGAGTTGCGGTTCGTACACGCTTACATCGGTACGTCTACCCCGCGAGGCCTTCGCCTCGTTTCTCATAACATCATAATACTCTACATGTATATATCTGGCACAGACGAAATGCATAAAATACACTATGTACAGCTGCTGTCTGCAAATGCAACGTGAAAGTGCGATAGTCCGTTTCGTGTAGACAATCTAATAGCGGGTATTCGGTTCTTCTGCTCTTCTAGAAGAAAAGCTGGGGGAATGAGTCAGAGAGAAGTGAAGACTACTCAGTTAGGCAGACTCGGAGTGCGGGTCGCGTGTGCTTATGCTGAAAATGAATAACGCGAGAAATCAACGACATTTCATGAAATTTGCAGAAATGCCGGTTTCGTTTTGGGTGGGGTGTACCGGTTCTTAAATACCCTATCTCAAATATAACGGGAAGTAATTTACGTAGAAGAGAGTTGAGCAAAGAAATCAATGAATATCCGTGACAATCCAGGAATATGCTAAATACAATGTTATTGATAAATGAGGTGATCATTTGAGATGTGAAAACTCTATTTATATTTCTCATTAATTTCAGGTTCAAGGGAAAGTCCTCTTTTGAAAAGACACAATAAGAATGAACTTTGTTTCAGTGTACCGAAGTCTCGGTTTCAATTGCGACTAGCCCACTGTGCTTTGGGCAGAGGGGGGCGCTGGCATCTCCCACTGTGCTTGGGCTTGCATTGCATTGCGTTTTGCTGTGCTCGCAAAAGTGAACAGCACACACACACACACACACACTCGCAAAACACCCACAAGCAGCGAAACGCAGTGAAGACAAAGACGGTGATGATGGCGTCGACCGTCGCTGGCGAAGAAGACGACGACGACGGCGACGACGAGGAAGTGCGAAGTGCGAGTGGCAGTGAAATTAATAATTATAAGCGCTGAAAGCAAAATAAAATGTAAACAATTAAAATGGGCCTGGATGGACTCAACGATGCGACGCGCCGTTGGCGAATTTGCAATTCCAAACACCGGTGACGGCGCGACGTCGACAGAGGCAGCAGAGGTGGCAGCGACTGCGACAGCAACGTCTTTTTCGACTCATTCTGCTGGCAGCAGCAGCATCAACAGCAGCAGCAGCAACAACACCAGAAGCAACAGTAACAACAACTCCAACAACAACAACAACGGCAGCAACAACGGAGTGTGACATTGAGGCGCGAAACGGGCAGCAGTCGACGCCAACTCAGTCTGTGTCGGAGAGGGTGGAGGGGCTGGAGAGGGGAGTGCGAGTGAGAGGGGGACTTGTTTGTAAAACAAGCGAAAGGTCACAAACTATTTGTGTAGAGTGGCGACCTCTTGCCTCTGGCGCAGTGTTTGTGTTCGCACACCATTATTTTCAGCACGCACACGCACACACACTCACACACATACACTCACAGTCACCCACTCACAGGCAACGCAAAGTAGACACATTTGCCAGTAAGTGTTTTAATTGCAGTTTGCCCAAATGGCACACACACACACACACAGAAGCACACACGCAGGCACACGCACATTGGCGCAGGCAATTAATTAATTGAGACCACCCAGAGCAGAGAGTGAATCTATTTTGTAGTTCGGCGCACCGCCCACATTCGCACACTACTGCGAGATCTGCAGTTGATATGCCTGCGAGCGTGTGTGTGTGTGTGTGTGAGTGTGTGCATACATATGTACGCGTGTGTGTATGAATGTCGATGCGAAACTTGGTACATGTGTTCATGAAATGTTGACATGTGTTCCCAAATATGTATGCACACACACACACACACACACTCACTCAGCCGCACACAAATAGACACACACTACATAGTTGCAGTTGCGCACCCATGAATCGCCAATGGCGCCCAGTAGCGTAATAAGTATGCAAAATTGTCCACACACAACACACTCACACACACCACGACGTTGCCGGAACATGTGTTCATTTAAATAGCAGAATACCCGGAATGCAGAATAGCAGAATAAGAATAAGAATAAGACGCCGCATCGACAGCAGCTCATTAAATCCGTCTCTCTGTCCCTGCGTCTGGCTTTGCAATTTGTAAGTCATTTGCGCAATTGCGTCTACTTTTTGCATACTTGAGCTCGGAGGCCTACGTGTGGATCAATATACTATAATTTATTCCAAGCGCACTAGGCCCAACAATGCTCGCACAGTAGTGCAGCTGTTCCCTTGCCAGCACAGGGTGAAGATCAAGAATTCCGATATTGCGGCATACCTTGAATGACACATTAAGCTAAACGACTAATTTATTGCTATGTTGATGAATTATATTAAAAACTATTGTATACGTCTACCGATATATGTACATATATAGATCTCGTATAGAGCTATCAATGTTACTCCCCATCCATATTTCCGATACTAATAGTCTCAATGAACCATCGATAAAATAAATGTATAATTATTGGTTATATTTAACGCAAGCATATGATTTGTAAATGTAGTTTATGATCTTTATTACATAACCTACATAAAAATTAGAAACAACCCTTACACAGATGTAAGATATATTATTCGTAAAAGTCCTTACAATAGTTTGATAATTTTTTCAATAACAATGAATGTTATAATTAAATTATTTATTAAAATTTTTTAATCAAATTATTTGGAACATTATATAATTTATTTAAGGATAGGGAATTATCTGAATAATGGAAAAATACATTTAGAATTCTTTCGTTATTAAAAGGAAAGAAGTGTAATTCATTTTCATCAACAATAAATGATAATATTAACAAGCTTAATGATATTAAAGATATTAATTTGAACATAATTAATAAATTAAATATTTCATTAGGAGCTAATAAGGTTACATAAATAAATAACTATCTTATACCCCCTAGAAATATTAAGAATAAAATATAGGAAAAATACTTTTGTAATTAATCCATACATTATATTTCTCTATGTAGCTTTTTTTTAATAAAAATTCTAGCAGTACTGAGCTACACTGCAAGTTGATCTTGTTATCGTTAAAATACTCAGTAGGCTGAGGTGCTGAAAGGACTACCGGTATAGATTTAATTAACATCAATACTGAAGCTGCTGATGGCATTTAAATATTTATTAATAGAAAGAACTTGATCTGAAGAGTCAACAGATTGCTTATGCGTATAGAGACTGCGTACAACATACATAGACACTCTGACACACGCACGTAAATCCATCTAATGATCGCTGACAGATGAAAGAGATCCAAAATGAGCCGAGGCGTGCAGGGCAAGGTGTGTTCTCACAACAATGCGTAACCCTCACGCATCGTGCGATTAATATCGCATCAAATAAATTCCAAATCGCTGTTTGACTATCATTTAACAATCGTCGCGCATACGTTGACCTACGCACCGAAAGCATCACCGGCACAATCTCCCTCTCAGTCTCGGTCTCAGGTCCCCTCGCTCACAGGCAACGTCATGCTGTATGAGGGGGTGGGGGGAGACGACAGTAGCCGTTCCGGCAGACACTCTGACGTCTTGAACATCGTTTGCGTGCCTCAGATCCGAACGCAGATATGGAGATTGGCGTTGGGGAGCAAATGATTTTCAAAGAACCAAAGCCGCACCGCGCCGCCGCCGCACCCCGAACCCTTTTGCTGCTGCCATGTCAGTCGAAGTGAAAACACAGGCTAATGGAACAAAATGAGCTCATGAGCTTGTCCATTAGAGAGAACCTATATAAACAGGGCAATGTCGAAAGATATATAGCTTGTTCTCGAGAAATACTTTCAACCCAAAGTTGAATTTGATTCTTCGTTTTGATTATTTACATTTTCACGCGATATACACGATATATGTATATTGGCCACTCACTAACTATATTTTGTTGCCAGTATCCTGCAACGGTATTATTGGGGGAAGTTACAATGACGCAAGGGTTAACCTGTGGCCCCCGAGGGAGCATATTTCCTTGTTGTCCGACTTGATCATTAGGCTTATTAATACTTTCATTGCTAATAAAAATTTCGGTAAACAGAAGCCCTCATGACACGCATTACCTTTATCTTGGGCTTCATTATCAACACCTTCCCATCTAATTTAAAAGCAAAATTGAAAAAATTACTCATTTCCACTTCCAAGGAAATGCTAAGCGAGCCGCTGAATGGACAACGGACACCGGACGGCGGACAACGATGCACACCCGGTCGCAGCGGTCTTTGGGCTGGAGTCGGAGTCGAAGGAGGAGTTGGAGTGGGACCCGGGATCTCTCGCGTATCTTTAGCGTATCTCATTCACATTCATAAATTTGAATTTGCTTGCTTTTCATTGTGTTCGTTAGCGCGATGTCTCGCTGTCTCACTGGCGGAGTCGGTGTCTTGGTAGTGACGCTGAGAGGACCGACCACCCGATTAGAGAACGGTGTTCTTCTTCTTCGCGCGCTCATTTGGGTGTTTGTAGGCTCGTTTGGTATTCGTGGCTGAATTTCCCAAAAACAATAAAATAAAATTAAGCAAAACGGCATTTTAATAATGCTGCTGCTGTCTTCGCTGACGATGACGAGGCCCCTTCGCGTTAACCTTTGCCGTACCCTAGTTCAGGTGTATCTTGTCGGCGTTGGTGTTCGTAATGGCCCATAATGGATCTTCCTAACAATTTGATGATTTATGTTCTTCACCTAGCGGTTGTTTGTTGTTGTTGCTGTTGTTGTTGTTGCTGTTGATGTTGTTATTTCGTTTGGCTTCTTTATAGCTGTTTTATTATGTTTATAGCGCTTATAGCGTTTCTGTTTTTGTCTGCGTCTTTATCGCCAAAAACCTTAACTTTCCTGGCGCTCAACTGGGGCTTAGTGAGTCCAACTGGGGCTGACGTGAGCCGACAGTGGCTCTCGTTTGTATGCGCACACACACATGCACACATGCATGCACTTCTCAGTTTGGGCAGTTGCTGCCGCCGACGCGGACGCCGCGCATGAGCCGTTCCATCGTCGCATGTGTTCGAAAACGTGGCTCCGCGTTTGTTTTGTCATAATAAACCACTAAAAGGCAGCATATAAAAAGTAATTTTCCGCACCTGCCTTTCAGCGTGTTCAAAGCGGTACTTCAAGGGATCTCTCGCCCTCTCTACCTCCCCCATTCTTCCTCTCTTTCTTTCTCTGGCTGGCCTCACATGATTTACGAGCTGTGTTTATCGCGAGCGAGTGAGCTCACAAAGTTGCCATTGAGTCTTTCCACTCTGGGTTAATTGAATATTTCTTCTTCAATGAATTGCAGAATGTTGCAAAGGAAATGCGTCAAAGGATATCTAACATCAAGAGGATATTAACACTCTAATTGGGTTCCACTGCATGTGGTAGCAGTAAGACCCTGTGGGCTTCCTATATTCATGACTTTCTCAACTTTCATTGGATGTTGTTTAATCAGGGTCATGATCAACACATTTATTCATCATAATTATAACGTTATTTGCATTTTATTAGTATTATTACCTATTTTATTTTATATTTATTAATATTCATTGGTATATATCTAACAATACTAGTAACACTACTTTATTATTAAAGTGTAAGTCAATAATTTGTACTCTTAAAAAATGAAAAATAATTAGAAAATTTTGTGACCCTATTCAATATATTGCAGTAGTCTTTACTTTAAAAGTACATTTTGAAAGCCTTTGTGAGTCAAATTGTGGACAATTCATTTTTAAAAATGTTTTATTTAAGGCTTCTGATTAAAATGCCATTTTGCTTATGATTTGATTGATTGACATTGATTGATTTGGGAATCAACTCTTATATATGTATGTTCACATTTTCTCATCAAGCTATTAAAATGCATACCTTCCAAAACATTCAAATGCGGAACATTTATATTAAATTAAGGTATTCATTTACATGAGCATCAAAGTTAACATTTCTTTTCAAATCAATTCTGTGGCGAGTTGCGTCAAATAAGTAAGTGTACCTAAGATTTTTTTTTCATCCTCTTTACTTTGCTTAAAGATTATTCAATTAAATAATCACATGCACCAAGTTGAGACACGTCTAGAAGTGCCGAATTTGTTGAAGCAAATGTATTTCATTGTCCCCAACATGTTTTCTAGGTGCACCCAAACCTCTGTTGTGTTTTGTACGATTAACATGGGGTTTAGGAGCTAATGAACTACCGAATTCGGTCGCTTGTCGCTGGCAATTGTCGACGACGTCGTTTGGGGAACAACAAATGTGTCAGAAATATTGTCGAGTCTGTTTCATTTGCTTCAGGTACAATGGTCGTAATTTGGGACTTTAAGAGCTTTCAATGTGTCGTTTCGCTGTGCATGGCGGGAATTTTAAATTAATTATTTCTTTGACCCCACACAATGTTCGTCGGGTCTTACAAAGTGCCCGAGAGCAGCAAGAGCACCGGGAGCAGGGCCGATGTCTACAATACTTTGCATATACAATTTCGAATCGATAGTTTTGCTTTCAACGCGAACGCAAACCCCAGACCAGAGTAGGAGGAGGAGAGACGCGGGCTCGGGTTGGGAGTGGGACTGGGATTGGGACTGCGGCTTGGTACGTGTGCACACATCAGACCGTGCCGGGCCGAATCGCTGACATAATATTATTGTAATGTTCCTATGCCGCGATCGACTCTGTGTGCCACTTTTTGTCTACTCACGAAGACATGAGCATATTTTGTTTGTAATTTATGATACGCACTCCTCGAGCTGCCTACGAAATTAATATTGCCTCGTCGTCCAACTCGGATGTCGTTGTCGTCGCTTGTTCGTGGAACACGAGGAGTTATTTGTACCGAGCGAGCTTGCCGAAATGTGCCGCCCATGCCGGCCGTACAGGGCCTGAGCGGGGGTGCGGAGCTGCGTCTTATTCGTAAGAAACAATTTGCATATGTATGTACGACGTCTTGTCGTCCAACAATGGATTGGCAAGGTGTGAATTAATTTGCTTCGCTCCGCTCCAAGCCGAGCCCGAACTTGAAAAGCGAAAAGCCACACACACAGAAGGCTCCAACCGAGTGAGATCTAGAGCGAGAGTCAGCAGCAACCCTTGGACGTAATTCTGCGAAATGCTTGCTCGCATTTAGGAAGCCTCCCTCGTCGCCTGGACTGCGCTATGCTCTGGTCCTGTGCTCTCGCCTCTACTGTGGCCGACTTATCAATGACAAATCTCCAAAATCGTTTCTCTCTGCCAATGCCAATGCCTGTCAATTTGGCTTGTTGACACTTCTGCGCCTGGTGCGACGGGAGACAGCCCGACAGACACCGCAAGAAGGTTTGCATCGTGCCACATTTCTTTTCTTCGACTGCGTGTGTTTCTTGGCTTGCTTATTTTCCCGCTGGGATTCCGAGGGCTTCATGAATGAAAGCCAAAGCCAGCCTGGCTAAAGCCCATGCGGCAGATTCCACGACAAATTCGCACGCGGACAAGCGGAAGTTGCCATTGAAGCAGTTAAACTGATTGCTTCAATTGAGGTGATACGCAAGCCGGGCGTATTTCGTGCTTCCCAATCGATTAATCGATAGTTGGCTTAGTAGGGTTTACTCCCTTAGTGAAGGGAGTGGTAAAAAAGGCAGACAGCCAAGCTCGTTTGTAGCTCTTGTTTCCTAGTCAATCAATCGTAATCTAACTTTTGATAACGAAGAGCGAGTTACAAATAGATGATAGGCAATCCTACTGCTACCTAATCGATAAATCGATAGTACGTTTTGTAAGCTAGATTCCTCTAGGGATGGGTGAGTTGGAGAAATATAGTCGCAAATCCCTCCTTCTTTCTAATCGATTGATGGTTGATTGTCTTAGCGGGCTAAACCTCCGCCAGAGAAGAGGCAGAATCAAAGACTTTTTGTACCTCGTACTATATAATCAATTAATCGATAAATGGATTAGTAAGCTAGGCTCCGAAAAGAGCGTTTGCAACTCATACTTCTTAATCGATCAAATGATATAGTATTCAGATTTCGCTAGAGAAGTGGGAGTAGTAAATGAATGATAGGCAATCCTATTCAAGCTGGTTCTTCCCAATCGATTAATCGATAGACTCTGCTAGAGAAGGGGGAATTGAAAAGAAATAATAGGCAATCCTGTTGACAACTCGTGTAACTTATCGATATATCGATAGTTGGCTTAGTAGGCTAGACTGGGAAAGGGAGACATGATAGGCAAGCACGGCTGTAATCCGTATTTAATAATTGGTCAATCAATAGTTAGGGCCCACTAGAGAAAACGAAGGTATAAAGCCCGTTTGTAGCTTGGAATTCCTAGTCGACTTATCGATAGTTGACTCTGACAAGTCTTCCTCTTCTAGAGATGGTAGCTCGAGGCGCTTTTAATTAAGAGTTTTGCCTGCACTAGAAGAGGTTGAATTTGTCAGGAACACATCCGCGTGCAGATGGTGTTAAGTTCGATTAGATCAACGTACGAAACGGCAGAAGAAGCAGGTCTCCAACCCGACGACTATAAGAATAACAGCACCAACAACAACTGGAGCCCTAATGCAGTCGGAGTCGCGAGGCATTTATTTAATCCGCGAGTTGCTCAAATTGCAAGAGTCGCTTTAACATTTCGCGCAACGCGACGAAGACAAAGGCAAAAAAAGCGGGCAACAGCAGCAAAAACGACGACACAGACACGGACTGACAATCGAAATCCGAAAAGCTGAATGAAGGCGCAAAGTAAAACAATATCTGATTTGAAGCATCCGGTCGCGATTGTCATTGCCACCTATGCCACCGTCGCCGTCGCCGATGCCGTTGCCATCGTCGACCTGGCGGCGACACGCGAGGACAGGCAGAGCCAGGAGGTAGCGCGAGTTGAGGACTCGGGCCCCCAAACTCACTTCCTGCGACTGATGCGCCCCCGAGCACCTCCCTCCCCACTCTCCCCTTCGCTGCTGTCCTGCTGTGGCTGCCACAGCCGCTATTGTCATGCTGCTGCGATGGCTGCCTCCGCCCCCTTTCCCTCTCCCCCTCCTGCCCAGCACAGAGTGTGAGATCAATCGCATTCGATTGCAGAATGCGCGGTAGGTAAGCGTTAACGACGTTTTTGAAGTTGCTGCTCGGTTCACTGTTGCTGCTGTTGTTGCTGTTGTTGTTTTTGTTTTTGTTTTTGGTGGCAACAAGCGCAGCGCAGCGACAAAAAAATTGCGACACGTTATTTCAATTTAAAATGTTTATAATTCAGCGTGTTCTGCGCTCTTTTTTCGCTACCACCTTCGCTGCCATCGAAGCGGCAGCGCGGCGACAGCGCGCTGTCGTCACTTTGCTGGCACAACGCCGAAACAAGGAAAGAAACAAAAGCCTGGGCGATCCAAAAGCAGCTCATTCCCAGCAGGGCTGGAATGCAATGAGTATACAAGGGTCTACTATATATACGATATACGACATTATATCGAAGTGTATTGAGGCCAATCTCGGGATAGTTCTCGGTTAGTTGTTGCGCTTACTAAGTAGCATATGGCATGTGGCAAGAGAGTGTTGCGGGTTATCACTCGGCTTTATGAGCAGGCCAATAAATGCAAATTACAGACGCACTGTGGCCCGCCCTGGGGGCGTGTCCCTTGCACGGCCCTCGCACGCAATTCGCAAGTAGTTTCGCAAAAAGGTGACCTGCCCCAGTCGCCCTCTCCCCTTCGAAGAACCCGTGTGCCGCCTGGGTGGCCTTGGGCAAACAACGCTACGCTTCGAGAAGCTGTGCAAGAGTGTGTCGGTGTGTGGTTGTGTTTGCCCTTGTGTGTGTGTGTGTGTGTGTGTGTGTGTGTGTGTGTGTGTGTGCTGGTTGTAAACGGCAAATACATTTATGGCCGTAATTACACCCTAAAATTCAAATTATATCAACAAACTGAAACCGCATGTTGTGTCCACTGCCATGACTCAATCTCAGCTCACCAACTCACCAGCTCGCCGGAGCGCTTCTTGGCCTTGCGGTTGCCTGGACACCCAGCCCAGACCAGTGTGGCGCACTGACAGCACTCCGGCCACAGGCAGCAGGCACCAGCACTGGAGCTGGCACCGGCACCGTCACTGTCCCTGACTTCGGCCTAAGGTCTGCATTTATTTTTACAAGCTTGTAGCACAAAAGTCGTCGTAGGCTTTGTCGGAACGCCCACGCCGCCCAGCCCAGCCCAACCGACTTGTCGTCCACTCTCTCTGGGCTCTGTGCCCTGTGCTCTGTGCTTTGCTGTTGACTTAGAGCCGACCAGGCCGGATTATCCAGCAGTGCTAAAAACTTTTTAGAAGTCATTAAAACCTTGTAGTGGTAAAATTAATTACTTGTAGTTGCAAACAATGTAGCCACGCCGCAAGCAACATTTCCATTCCGCCTTCTGCTTCGGCTTCTGCTTCTGCTTCTACTTCATCAGCCCCAGTGCTCCCCCTCCCCAGCGCAGCCCCAACCCTGCCCTGCCTCGCCTTGCTTATGCCAGCAATGTCCGTCGCTGTCCGAGCTGCCGTTCGAGCGGACTAAGTGCATGTTGGTGAAAACATATTCACTTTGAAATTTATTAACTTTGCGTGTTCTCTTGAATTAAGAATCCCAGACGCGAAAGTTTCCACAATGTTTGCTTTAAGTCGCAGTCGCAGAGCCCATTCGAAAGCTACACAGAGCTCGCATACACAGAAATACAAATATATTTACAGTTGGCATTGCCGACGAAACTTGCGCTAATTATTCATAAAGGAACTTTACATTTTTGAGTTTCTCACTCGTTTGGCTTTATATTTATTATCGAGTGAGTGCGATAGTGTGTCTGTGTGAATATGCTATGCATATATCCATTATAACACCATCTTAACAGCGATTAGTACTAACTATTATGCGTGACTGAAGGGATTACCATCCAATTTCAAGCTTTGTGTACTTACTTCGGTATTTTGGTATTATACTATCTGAACATTTGTTGTTTCTTCTAGAAATGTTGGAATGTGCTTGTTTCTTAACGTATTAGTAAAGTGTTACCCAAGTAATTGAAACTGTTAAGGTCGGATATAACATACAAATGATGTATTCACATATTTTGTTAATACATAGGTTGCAAGTTAAGATTAATATTTATATCAGTTTATTCACAGTTCTTCGATATTTTTCCGGGAAAGTTGAGAGCCTTAATGAGACTTTGTTGATTACAACCGAGTTTTCTAGAGTATATCTATAGAGTATTTGGTAGAAGTCGAATGTAATTGAGAAGCAATGAAAACAGAGTGAAGTATTTCACTTCCTTATCAAGCAAATAAATAAAGCGTAATGGAAGCTGCTAATTTTATTGCCAGACAGTTAAAACAATTTGGTCAATTGTGCCGAAAGCCCTCGATAGGTTCCACGGCAAATGCAGCAAGTGCAGCGTGCAACGGCGGCAGCGCATTGAAATGTTCATTATTTTCAATTAAACGCGCTGTAATTGAACATGACGTATTTATGAGTATGACAACATCGCGCACTGCGGAAGGAGTAGCCTGTCTGCCTTGCCTGTGTGCCTGTTAATTGCGTGCAAATTTCCAATGCAACTTGCGCATTTCACGCTGCTCGACACGTGTATTATGAGCGATTTGTATTAACTGATATCTGGCTATAAACGCTTGCCAAGTGTTGTCAATTAAGTCTCTACTCAGGCACAACTTTTAGAGAAAACGGAAAGCAGGATTCCATTTGATTCATAATATATCCTTTGTTATTTATCGTACCTAATTTCATACCGAATATTCAAAGCTGTGCAGTAAGTAAAGAATGAGAAAACACGATAGACATATCCATTAAATCATAAAAACTTAACTAATCCATGAGCGCCACTATCCTTCCCTATCTGTAGGTGTCAATGGCGTGGAGTGATATTCTTTGCCTATTAGTTATCGATCATTAGTCCATCCACAATACTTAAGGCTGTGCACCTCTAAGTAGGGAATGATAACGATTGATGGCACCATTAAAAACTATCAACAAAATTGATGGACACCACTATCCGTAGATATCATAGAATACCGATAACATCGATGGAGGTTGAGCTGCGAAAACTATCGTTGCTATTACAGCTCTAATCATTGTCTTTCTTCAGGTGCCAATCGCACGCATACACTCGATAAGGCACACACACACACGTCGCACACGATTTAGCGGAACTGCGGAATCGGTTACAAAAGTTCATTAGGCGATTGTTCACAATCGACACAAAAAACTGAAAGCCGATGAAAAAACGCGCTGCAACAGCAACGGCAACGGCAAGTGAGTGCACAAAACGCCATGAATCACATTCTGCCAATTAAGCATGATCCGTTGTAAACGGCGAAGACGCGTAAGCAAATTCATAATTTTATTCATCGTACGAGGCGAGGCGAGGTGAGGCGTGGCGGGCCGGGGAGTGCCGAGGGGGGTTGAGCAAAGCTCATCGCGACATTCTTACACCACACCGGAATCTCAATGTAGGCAACAGTTGTGACTGGGGCGTCGACAACGCTTTGACGTCGCTCCCTGCAGGCCTGGCACCCAGCCCGCCCCTCGCAGCAACTCTGCCCTCCACTCTCGACCGGATGGGCTATTGAGACCACCAAAGCAGCAACAAAAAACGCGCAAACATTCGACTGCACTGCGAGCGCAGCAGCAGCGCAGCTCAAGAACTGCAAGCGCTGCACTCTGCAGAACGTTCGCGATTACATTTGTGTTTGTAAATGCGATCGCCGATCATATTTCAGTCGCGGTGGCAGAAGGCCCCCTCTCCCCATGTCCCGCCAGCACAGAGGGCCGCCCGCCCTGTGCGACTTGCTGTGCGGTCCCGTGGACCGCCCAGTCTGTATTGCCATTGCAAATCACATCGTTCTCATTTAATTACGAGTACAATGTATTTGCATTTGAATTGTAAACAACGGCACTTTGTAATTGTATCGCATTCGATGGAGATTCGATGGTTCTGGGGATGGGGATGGGGCTGCCAAAGCCTGTACAGATCCAGCAGAAGTGCTAATTAGCTGCCTGCAGTAATTGGCCGCGATCTTTGAAGTAACGATCTGAGTTTTCTTAAAGAATGCAAATATAGCATGAGAAAGATACAGATATCGATGTAGACATAGATATATTGATCTACGTATACAAGGGTAGATATGAATAGCTTGATGGATACATAGGAAGATAAAGATTTACAGGGCGTGGCATTTTTATTAGGATATTGTGACATTCAGCATTTGAATCCAATTCAATTGTTTTCTTATAATAAACGACGTTTTAACAATGTATCGCTTTACATGAAAGCAACGTGCTGAAGTCGTTAGTTAGAAGTGGCCACATAATTGGTATTGCATTCAAAACCTTGATATGCAATAATAAGTGCAGCCGACAGTTTTAAGTATAGATAGATTAGTTTAGATTATATTCCAAGATATGTGTGTTTAAAGAAATATATATAGCTAAACAAATGGTTAAAAATATCGTTGAATATCTCTACTTAATTTAGCTTTAGATTACTCTGTAACTAGAAATATACGTTTACATTCAGGTATTGCTGCAAATAAAGTTATCCAAATCGAAATATAAGCAAAATAAGACAAAAATAAAAATTGCACGCCTTTTCTTTCTGAATGAAATCACAGCACTGCGCTTTTAGCACCACCACATCTCCCCTTCCTCAAAACCCCGACACGCCCCTTGCTTCGCTGTGAAACGAACGTGTCGGTGCTGTCAGCACAGTTAATTGACCAAGCGCGGCCATTGAGTAATTCTCTTTATTCAAATACATTTTTTGTACATTAATACTCGTGCATTTTTACACTAGTTCAAAATATTTGCCGCTTAACTTGCTGCGTTCGCTGCGGCGCTTTGCGCGTTGCCTGATAAATAATACAAAGTGCTTAGGCGAAACATCCAATTTCCATATACACACTCACACAGACGATCGATTACTGCGTCAGCAATCGCTATGCATGTATGTACGGTATATAGTGATTGGCCCCTTTCCAGTGCCGACTTTTCGCGCAAATATTCCATGGAACATCCATTCAGTAATTTGTCGATTGCTTTTCTGCTGGAACGCGTTAATTTGCCTGAAAACATCAGCTTTATTTCAGTCGGAATGGGTTGAATAGCCATTCAGTTTGTATTTCCATAAGTAATGCATTTAATTAATAATGTGAACGAATGAATAAAGCCAATTCAAGTTATAAATAAAGTTACATATACATATATTGTATGACATATGCATCATCCCTAGTTAAGTATGGTAGTGCTAATGTAAGCATTAGAAGGTATATATCTAATTGAGGGATATTGATAAACACACATCACCAGAAGTTCATCACTAGCAAGAGAAGATGAGCTACAGTCAGCATAGAGGGGCCAAACATGGCTCATATCTGAATCATTCGATGATATATTGAAATATATTTAGAGCCAGAAGTAATTCAGATTACCGAAGTATCGTCAACAAGTTACTCACGCTTCGAATATCGAGTTCCGACACCTCGATGCCCAGTCAATATGTCTTTTGATCTCCCACCGAAATGTTTTCTGTATATTTTCCATAGGTTTAATTGGTAGATGTTGTCTTTAGGCGGCTTTTTAATTAATTAAATTAAAAGTATATCAAACCGGAGTTGGGTAAAGGAAATTAAATTTATCTGCATATTGACTAACTATCCCGTTCCCACACCCCCTTGCCCGATACCAGATACCAGACACACTCAGATAGATATAATGGGGACACAGGTATGCGTGCAAGTTATAGTTGAGGCGCCAGCTTATCGTGTCGGCGGCAAATCAAATTAATTGAGGCTTTGCGCTGCGTTCAAAGTGCAGAAGTCATTTGCAGCGAGAGCGGGATAGAGAGCGAAACTAAAGACCAAATTCAGGAGGAGGCGGCAGGCTGGAGGGAGTCGGAGGAGGTGGCGAGGCGAGTGGAGTGTCCCGTCAGGTGGAAATTAATTGCGGAGCATATAGACATGACATGGAGGAAGATCACGAGCCGAAATGAAATCGATTTCGGGGCTATTAATCGGCCCCAGCCGCACTCGCCTCGCACACGAGTGACAAACATCTATTAGACGTTTAATTAAAAGTTTCGCACTTGCGAGAGAGGGGATGGGAGGGGAGTGAAGGGGTAGTGTTGTCATTGATAACATTTGAATAGCCATTCTGGTTGTACGCCGACTACTCGGACAAAGTGTCGAATTCATGCATTTCAAGTTTCCGCCAGGCAGGCGATTGTCGGAGATTGTCGATAGCCGCGAACGATAGCAAACACAAACATTTGCCGACAATTACTTGCTGCGACGCGGGGCGAAGGCGTTAGGCGATAGGCGTTTAGGCGTTAGGCGATAGACGATGGTCAGCTAGGTACGATAATTGTGCTCCACTTCGGGGCGGAGAGATATCTATTTCTGTATTTACATTATTGAACTATCTCCTAAGTGGGCGCAGAGAACAGAGAACTGCGCGCAGTGCGATGGCGATGGCGCGATTTAGGTGCTTGCCGATCATCGCTCTCAAGTGGGGCTGGCGACGTGCAGGCCCAACTTCCACATACTCGTATGTATGTAGAGTCTTATCGACCTGGGTGGAAGAGTGGGTGTGTCGTCGACGGCGTTTCAACACTGAACAGCGAACACTGTGCAGCAAGCCAGAAGAAGTTTCCAGGGCGACGGACGACGGGCGGGCGCCGCTCTTCGAGCGTGTCGCACCTGTCGCTGCGCTGCTACCGGTGCGCTGCCAAAGTCAGTCAATGACAATGTAAAACACTGTGTTTCGGTCAGCCTAACCGCCTAACCACGCAGACTACACTCATCCGATTAAACTTTTAAATAGATGTCAAACAAACTACACTCTGCTAACTACAAGGACACTCCGTGTCAGCCATACCGAAGCCGTAGCCATCGTAGCCATTGCCGTAACCCCCTTCCCCCGCCCCCGTTGTCGCAGTCGTCTTAGGCCTTCCACACACATCAGTCCCCCGAGTCGACACATGCTTATGTGTCATGTGTGTATGTGTGCATGTTCCTGTTCCTGCCCAGGTCGAGGTATTTGGGTTCAACCCTACTCGGACCCCCCTCTCCTAGGTGTGCCTCGTTAGCTGGCACCGTGACGGACAAATGTCCGAAATTTAAAACTTAGATATGTCGTCGGCTTCTGTGGCCAGCAGATAGAGCACTCTCCCTCCCCGCCGATGCTCCCTTTTGTGGGACAAAAGGTTAAAGTAGCTGTGTTTTGATAGTGCTGAGCATAATTATGCTACAACATTGTTCTACACACTGAGATTAATTCGGGGGAGGCTTACGCTGGCATTTATGGCTGGGTTCAAGAAATAGTGTGGAGTCTGTGAGTAATTTTCATCAAGAGAATCTGCAAACTGAAAGTATAAAATCTTTATCTGATTTGTATACATACTACGATATATGTACTATCTTAAATGTAGCGCATGAACATCGTTTCGGTAATAGAAAATTGAAAAACCTTCCCACAGATAGTAAGTAAGATATGCTTATTGGTTTAGGAAGTTTATTTTTATAGTAAACAGTCTAACAATAAACATAGTGTATTTGTTTAGCACATACAATTTTTTTAAAACTACCAGAGTTCTTTGCCAAAAGCAAACATCTCTGAGACGTTTGCTCAGCTTATGAGATCTTTTAAATGTGTTTCTCAAAATGGTTAAATGCATTTACTGTTTTACATTTGTTTCCATGCATAAAGCCTTTAAATCATTTACGGATATTTTAAAACTGTTGCGAACTTTGTAAAATATACTTAAGTAAAATAAAACTAAACAGTTCATCGTGTATGCCTTCTTCGGAATGTTGCTAATACTTTTAAATTTTCCCACGTTTATGGTTTCTTTAATTGGCAAAACTCTCTCTAATTGGAAATAGGTTTTATTTTGTGGTTCAACTAACTGATAAAATAATGCGCTACGGTTTCAGATATTTCATAAATTTATATTTAGAAATCGAAAACAAAAAAGAAGAAATTCTATCAAAAAATATTTAAGAAAATTTATAGTGCCTTACCGATGCCTGTGTCTCTATTGCAGAGAGATTTAGCAAACAAATTATTCTTCTATATCAAACACGTAATTATATTTTTTACCTAAAAAACAATAATACCTATTGATAATTTGTTAAAGTTAACTTCTTTTTTATTGTGCATGTTTTCATAGCCTTGTTCCCAAAATATCAGATTTGGGCGAGTTACGAACAGCTTTGTAAGGCGATTAGAAAAGGAACAACGTATCTAAATGGAAATGTTTCTAATGCGAATTCTCGCAACCTTTATGCGCTTCCTGAATGTATTCATAAGGAGATTGTTGCTTATATCGAGGTTTAATCAACACAGAGATTTGTATTTCTTTGTTACGCATACATCGATTTGGATTGGACTATGACTGGCATATTATAATTGTAAAACGTCGGTTTAAGTTTTGCGCCGCTGTCGCTGCCTCTGTCTCTGCTGCTGTTGGCGCTGCTGCTTATGAAGGCAGCGCATGAGAGAAGGAAAACGGCGCAAGAGAGACCGGGAGAGCGCACGTTTGTGTGTGCGCGTGTGTGTGTTGGTGTAGGAGGGCTGCGAGGGGAAACGACACAAGCAGAGACAGCAAGAGAGCACGAGCACTAGCTCTGCTCTTCGCACTCACAGCGCGAGTGCCGCAGATAAATATGCAGCCATTTTTTAACGGGCGGCGCTTAGTGCGGCCTGTGTTGTTGCGTTCCTAGGGGAAATACTGGGAAATTTACAAGTATGAGGCGGAACAACGGGAAACTTTGAGTAAGTACAATAATTACGGGCCCGCAATGAGAGTTGATTGAATTTCCCAGTGTGGCACTGCAGCTTGGCAGCGTGGCAACTAGGCAACTTCAGCTTTCGGTCGGGAACTATCTGTGCACTTTGTGGAAAGCTTTCGCGTCGGGTGCGGCGCCACTGCCGCCAGCAAAAGCTCTGCTGTCTGGCCTAAAAAGCTGCCTGGCTGCAAGCTGCACCTACGAGGCGGCAACTTGGTCGCCAACGTGATTTGCGCTCCACTCAAAATGGCGTCTGTGGCGGCGCAGTGCGGCACGGTCATCGGAATGTCGATAAATCAAAGCTCTTGCCGATGCTGTTGCTGTTGCTCTGCCTCTTGCTCTGGCGTTCTTGACGTAACGCAGCAAGTGGCAGTGGCTGGCGCGGCATTCATCAGAGGGAATTAATCAGAGCAGCGCAGATGAAGCGACAACCGAAAAATAACGACGCGGCATCTCTAAAGGCTCCTCAGCGCGCGGCATCGGCGTTATCGCGTTAATCGACATCTCTCGGCCGGCTCTCGATTTTAGTTTCAAGTGCGTGACCATGGCGACGACCCGGTTCCAGATCCCAATTCCGAATTCCCGGTTCCCTGCGCCCAGTTCTCGAGGAGAGAGGGGGAGAGAGAGCGAGGAGTGTGTGCCGCATTAAAAAGTAAATTAAGTTTTCGGAGGAGGCGCTTGGTGCTGCGGCATCAATGAATGCCTCAGGATACTCCCTGCCTGCCTGCCTCCTTGGCTGGCAGCTTGGACCCGCTGCCACTACCCCGACCCCCATCAAGTGCGCACTGGGCGCGCTCTACCACGGCAGATTATAAATTCCGAAAAATGTAAATCTAATTTTCTTGCTCGGCGCGAACGATATTCAAAATACATAATGGATTTCGCATCGGGTTGACAAGTACAAGCCCATTTAATCAATAATTAAGCGTAATCCATCAACTACAAAGTGTCAAATGCACTCGCGGACACTTTGCCGCTCTGTCCCTGTCTCTCTCTCTCTCTCTCTGTCTGCTTGGGCGCGGGCCGCGTTCGCGTCAAGCTTAAAAAGGATTTTCATTTCCATTTCTCGCCTTCCCCCACCTCCGCCCGCTCTAAAAAAAAAAAGCGCAGCGCATCGCTCAAAACAGGAAAAAAATCAAGTTGTCGCGCTGTCACAAGCAAAGTACACGCACACAGCGACACACACACACACTAGTGGAGGCAAGAGCAAAACAGATACACGAAACAAATCCGCGCTCGTCACATCTGCATGTCAAACCAGCAGCCGAACAACCCCCGAACCAGGCCGCAGCCCAGTCCCTGTCCCGGCCCCGTCCCCGTTCCCGTCCCTGGCCTTTGTCTCGGTCCCTGTGCGCCGTCTGTCACAGCAAAGATAGCAGCAGAGCAGCAGCAGAGGCAGCAACAGAGGCAGCAACGGCAGCCGGCTTATCTAAGCCGAAAAGCCAAAGCCAAGCGAGGCTAGCGAGCAGGGCAAGCCACCACTTCGCATGCCCGGAGGGAGCAGTCCAGAGAGAGAGAGAGAGGAAGAGAGAAAGATAGAAAAAGAGAGAGAGTGAGATACAAATGAAGCGGGCACAAATGGGCAAATGAGTCGATGGATCTGTAACAACAAATGTCCATTTTTCAATTTACCTGTCCGGCGTTCCCTTTGGCCTCCCCCTCATACTCTTCTCCCCTCTTGCCTTGCCCTTCCTTCTGCTCTCCCCCTTCCACGGCCTGCATAAATTGAATCTCAAAGTGGAGTAGTAAATAAATAAACAAACACCCACCCGAATCGCTCTATAAATTAGCCCCTGACCAGTGGCCGGTGACCAGTCAGTCACTCTGCCCTCGTCCCGTCCCTCTGCCCTTATCCCGTCCCTCTGCCCCTCAGCCCATCTGTCGCGCCAAATGACCGTGAAATTTTCCCAATATGCTGCGGGACTAGCGCGCCCTTCCCTGGCCAAAGTCAAGCCGCATCCCCTCACAGTCCTCTCACAACCATGACAATTGGGGTATCTATATATGTAGAACATACATACGTATCTGTTATTGTCGCCGTAGGCTTGTACCTCCTTATGGATGGATTCTACTCAACGTCCTCACATAAATTATGCGCCCTGCCAGCCTGGTCAGTCTGCTGCGGACTGCATAAATTGTGTGTGTGTGTGTGTCTGTCCCCGTGTGGGATCGATTCTTCTTCCGTCTCTTCCGCTAGTTAGCATAATTTCTCGAGCAACTGCTCCAGTTTCCTGCAGTCCTCGGCACTCGCAACATTTGGCTTGAGCACAGTTGACACATTTCCTGCGTGCGCGCGCAATTGGTTTATAGCTTCCAATTTGTCACTCACTTGCGATTGCGTAGCCCGGCGGGGGGTACACCCGCGATAGGACAGCAGATCTACATATCCGCGTATTTTATAGCAACTATGCTAGACGACGGCCTTGGTACACAAGGTGTATAGAAGGCGTCTCACGAGTATCTACCTTCTTTTATCAAAATAAACTTACGGATTTTTGTATAATAACCAGGCCCGTACCAGGTCGTGTGCAGGGTGAGCGGTGCACAAGGTCCTCCGCCTGCCAGGAGCGCTTTGCTACTAGAAAAATGGAACAAGTTGGCAAAGCTATTGTATACAAAAAATACAAAAGCTTTATGTCAAGTTCAGTGTCTGTTTGTATTTACCATAAACGAATGAAAAGGGCTGTATTGCCCGATATTTATACTAAAAAAGAATATATGTAATCAATTTTGTAGATTTCCCAAGTACTCTAATGCCTGTTAAATACATTTTCATATAATAATAATAATAATTATGAAGCACAAAGGGATAAGTACATTTGAATGGATCGGCAATATTATTATTACTATATCTGCGAATAAAAGGGCCCGAAATATAGATTTCTCCTAAGAATTTTCTCCGTAAAAGGAGTCAATGTTATCAGTATTTGGTTTCTTTATTTTATAAAATATTTTATAGACTAACCCAAATACTACTTTTTTAAGGCAAGGGATTTCAATAGCTGAAGAAGAATCAAAAGGATGAAGTTTAATCACCATCTATATTAATTAAGTAAGTAAGTACATAAAATTTCTAAAACAGAATTTATAATAACAAATTAAAGAAAATAACTTTTAAATTGACTCTAACAGATATAGGAACAAATAACAAGTGTACACGGTAAAGGACTCTTCAGCTATTGAATATTAACGTCTTACTTATGCTAGACGAGAAGAACCATCCATGTCTATAAGGAACAACGAAATATATATAGGATCTTATCTACCTAGTAAAACAAATGTTTCTATAGATACAGCCCTATCTAAAATACGCATTGGTTAAACATTCGATTATCTGGTCGCATTCTATAGCACCTTAGCTAAATCAGCCTGCTTGTAGAAGGTATCTCTCCATCAAGCCCTCTTACTGGCCTTGCAACTAGCTCTTCCCTTCCCCATCCGTAAGTAAATCAAACTTTGATGCAAGCAGTTATATTAATTCCTACATTACAGCTTATGTCAATCAATTGAGGACTAAATTCTCATTAATGCTTCTACCCAGTCAATGTAAACTAGTTCTGCACAACCACTGACAGAGAGAGACAGCCAGACACAGCGAGAGAAAGAGGGAGAGAGAGAGACTGGCAGACAGACGGGCTGAAATTTATGAAAGGCCATCGCAGCATCAAAGCCAATTAAGATACTCGCACTGAATACAAGCTTTAAGGGAATACACGACTAATTTCCGCGACAAAGCCGACAAAAGATCGCCTCCAGCCAGCAAACATGTGTACCATATATATATCGTATATATATGCGTCTGTATATCGTATCGCCTCGTATCGGGTATATGGGGAGATCACGTTGTTTGTCGCAGAGGCGGCACTTTTGTCGCAGCACACACTGGCCGTAAAATTAAGAACTCTGATTGGTAACAAATGTTTTTGTTCATTCGAGTGATAAAAACGTAGCGAACTGAAAAGATATAAAGTTCTCTTTAGTGTCTTCTCGGCGCATCAATGATAAAATATTTAAATGAGCGACGAATGCGAAGGCAATCGGACATTCAGGAAACCAGAGACAAGAGACCAGAGACCCTAATGGGCCCGCGCACGCACTCGCGGCATAGACTGGCTCTTGCCCTGCCCGGGGCAAGGGGGCAAAGTGTGAAAGACAGGAGGCAGGCTCTCCTCTCTCTTTCCCTCTCTCTCTCTCGCTCTCTTTCTCTATCTGTCTGTCCCTCTCTGCGGCGGGTTCTGATAAAATAAAACCAGTATAAATACGCAGAGATATTAAATTACAGTCCGAACGACAGTCGGGATTGACAAGTGGGGAAAGGGGAGTGGGGCGAGTGCTGGAGTGGACACTGGCAGTGTCGTCGTCGGCAGGACAAAGCGAGACCAGAGCAGAGCAGACCATGTCAGAGACAATGCCAAGACAGCAACGAGGCAATCATAAAAGACATAAACAGTTGTAAAGAGCAAAACCACAAAAGGGCGTAGAGTCAAAATTGAGCACTAAAATGCTATCGAAAGCGGGACAGATTAACTAGACCCCTTCTCGGTCGGGGAACGGAACAGGGACAGGGACACGGAGAGGAACAGGTAGGCTGCAACAGGTAGTGTATCGAATGTATCTTAAAGATACTTGTTCAACATTGTGATCGTCTCTTTGCGTAACTGATATTCAACTAGGATCGTAGCTCTACCTGTCGCACTGCGTGTGATCGATCGGGCAAGCAATTAAAATGAGATCTTCGACGAGGTTTGGCGACAGTCAAACAGGTCGACCCACAGCGGCGCTATTGTCCTGCAAGTAGTCCATTCACAATTGTCGCGACTGTAACAGTGAGTCTCGGAGATAAGGAAAGGACTCGCACCACTGATAACGATGATATCGTCTGGCGCCAGTGTCACACGGTCTTGACTAACGACGAACAACCTTACGACAACCTTCTTCATTCATCGGGCAGTCAAATGTCACAGGTCGCAGGGCATGCATCGGTCAGAGTGGATAGTTACCCGAGCAATGCCATAAGTTATTTTCGGATTGGTTAAAAGGGTAAGACAAGCAGGATAATCTTTTCTGTGCCGTGTGTGTTAAAGTCGCCTGTCCAAAAAGATGTCTTGTAAATTCCTTTAAGGACTGTAAAATGTAAACTCTAATCTGCTAATGGTATTTCTGGATGATGTACATGTTGTTTTCTATCATTTACAAACTTAAATGGACATTCGATACTTTTGCTAAGGGTAGTTTGAGGGTGTTACGAGTATACACATATCACTGATATGATATGACTGTACTTAGGTATTATATATATTTTCATTTATATTTTTCTTATAGATTCTTTTTTATAGCGCATTGCTATTTCAGCCTTAACCTCACATTTTTTATACATACAATGCAAGCTACTTTAAAAGTTCTCAAGGGTTGTTAGTGACAATTGCTTGGACGCTCGTAAATTACATCACGTGCCCCAGCTTACACATTTATACCATATATGCTTCTGGCAGCATATTTCTCTGATCCGGAACAAATGTCATTAACGATTCTTAACTCAATGTAAGTTCTACGTCTTGTTTTTTATGTGATTCATGAGCATGAGTTTAAGAAACGAAACCTTTCATTTTGATACAAATTTAAAAGGGTATTATTCTTAAGTGCAAGCTTGCATCCGAATTAACTAAAGAATATGAAGTTTTTCTTTTTTGATTAATGATCTTTGATTTTCTAAATCTGTATCAAGATCTTTCATAACATCAAATTATTATCTCTGATACCTATAGGTCGTCAGCTCGTCAAATCAAGCAACGATAAGCTGGCTTCTTCCCTCCTTTTTTGTGGGAGAATATACAATAATAATATGATCTGCGTTTGTTTCTGTGATCTGATCTTGTTTAAAGATAACCAAAGTAAGGAAACCGAATCTGTAGAGTCCCATTGCACTATGGACACTTGGCTTATACTCTACTGTATTTGGTTGTATCCAACTACTGAACATGATCATTCATTCTTTTGGCTCATATCCGAATTGGCGCCGCGGCGCCACCTGTCAGACCATCGCTGTATTCTTGCACGATCCCGAGTCGCAATCGTGAATCTTTTGGCGACTCTCTGAGGCTGAGGCTGCTCACTGGGGATCGCCAACGACGCAACTGCAGTGTGGCCCGGCGTGAAGGGACTGCGAGAACAATGTTCTCGTTACATAAAAATCATGTTTTCTGCGCTTGCCCTTGGAGGTCGGTCGTGGCTCTGGCCCGGGTTCAATTGCGCTGCGTGGCCCACACACGGCAGTTGCAGAACAGCGAAGAGAGCTCCAGAGCAAGACAGAGCACGGGGGCAACAATGAGGATGGACGATAAGAGCACAGTCAGAGGGAGGAGAAGGGGGAAGAGGACACTTCATTCAGTTCGAGTTTCATTTGATATTTCTGTGGCGTCTATTTTGCAGTTTGCAACCAGCAGCGTCGCCAGCATCAGGCCGCGTCCTAAACCGCAACCGACCCTGATTCTTTGTCTGGCTGGCCAGGCGTCCAGACGTCCCTCCTCCTGTGTCCAGATCATCCATTGAACAAACGCTGCTCAAATCAGCAGACGACGAAGATGTAGAAAAGTGGCTAATGCGCCGACACCCCGCTGCGACGCTTTGCGTGAGGGCACACAGACGTCTTTAATTGAGTTATACGACTGACCCCTCCGAGTCGGGGCAGGGTGAGGGTTGCCAGCGTCCTAATGTACCATGTTTTGACATAAATAAATGCCTGAATACTTTTAAGTGATCGTATTCTGTTTGACTTTCTATGCCAGAAACGGTTTGGCATGATTTATGATGCCAGCTCGCATTTTGGCAACCTCCCTGCAACAGTGGAGATCTTTCTCTGCGAATGGCAGATGACAATGCGACCAATATTACCTGGTTTCTCAGGTAGTTTGAGCGGACACATAACCTTTCTTTCTTAATTCGAATAGACAAGAGATGCTCATGAATCGACTCTTCAATGACTTTATCAATGTGGGTTCGTTTATGGCATTTCTTATATCTTAGTTATAGGCTCGGGTATTATTATTGTTCTTAAAATCTATTCAACCAATTTTAAAACTACCGCTTGAAAATGTATTCAGCTAGTGTTTGCTTGATATCATATAATGAAGATGGGCCGAAATAATTGCAAAGGAATTAATTAACAATTCGCATTATACATTGATATTTAATCATGTAATTTTACTTGTTACTTCATTCTTTGAATGCACTTCACGATCAGCTACTTTTTTTTTCTTTCTTAAAAAAAATATTACATTTTATTTAAGTAGTACACTATTACCCATTTGGGCAACTTAACCTAATCTGTAAAAATTAAATGGTTATTGAGTTCTGTGGTATATAAAAAGATTATATGGTGTAAGTGTATTATGGAGGTGGAATGCTTATGGACTAATATGAATGAGTATTATATATTTACATGGAACTTTGTCAACTCAATTGCCGTTCAACTAGGTCTTGAGGGTGGTGACGATCAGCTACTAAAAACTGGTTTCCAATTGGAACGCTTAAAGTATGCAATAGTTTTTATTGGCATTGAACAAAAACCATTGCATACTTTTAGGCAGTCCATATATTCAGTGATCTCTGAAAGGAATTTTTATCACCCAAGGGTGTTTTCAAAATCTTTTAGTGTGTGAAAAACTGATAGAACAAGGAGAATAAAGACAAGCCGAGCCTTACATTTTACGAAATTAAAACTTGGTGAACGTTGAACATTGTCGACATCTTCTCTCCTTACCTTCAAATTGAAAATTGGAAAATAACTGGAGTTGTGCCAGAAGATTACTGCTTGTTCTGTTGAAAATAACTTAGTAAGCAGTGAACTGCTTGAACTGCTTACAATTTCAAAAATATTAAATGCTTGTTCCTCTCTTGGTGGTGGGCGGCAGAAAAGTTCAAGGGAAAAATTGGTAAATCTGCTTTTAAATAGAGGTGCCTCTGGAGAAGCCATTTTGAAGAAATGCCTCTAAAGAATTAAGGGAGCCACATGAAAAAAAAAGTTGAGTAACTATGGAGGTTGAGTTGGGCACAGATCGGTGTAGAGATAAGAAAAATGAGTGTAGGCAACGTTTACGTTGCTAAGGAGTTTACTATGAAGAGAGTGAAGTGGATAAGTTTAAACGAGTGACTGTGGCGGGCCATCAAATAATTTTAGATCACTTTTGCAGAAAGTCAAATTGTTTTCATGATTGCTTTTCTATCTAAACATTATCCATAGAAATTGTTATTCAACCTAAATACAATAATTTGTTTGTTAATAGTTAATCAGTTTTGGGCTAGTATTTGTGATCTCTTATTAGCCTTAGTAAACTCATATTGTCATTTATTTAATACAAACTTTTATACAGGGTCTTATTCTCAGTGTCCTACAATATAATTATTACTTGCTACATTTGTTTATCATCACTGCAGATTTTTATTGTGTGTGACCCATTCATTTGCATTTTTCATTACATGTTTATTAGAATCTGTTTTGTTATTTAATTCTTATTAATTTGGCTCTTAAGTATCAGAATGGTGTTTGGAATTATTCATTTTACAAATAATACTAATTTTCTTCAGATTTCATAATAAGTAATAGATTGACTAGCTTACAACTGTTTACTATCTTTCACAATTATATATTATATATTGACAAACTAATTAATTGTATCATATATTTATCTACACGTATGTATGTATAATTTTTCTTCTAATTCTGTATGCATGTTAGCATTTCCTTTATTGCGTGAAATCATCTTTTTATTTCCAAGAGAATAGACAATCCATAATAATCTGGAATAAAAATAAAATTATTTATTTTGATTTCGTTAAAAATATATTATATGCAAACCAGAATACGCAAAGTCCGCCGCACTCCTTTGTACAAAGCATCTCTCCCAAGGTATCATATCGCGTATGCATCTTGTCCCAATGAATGAATGAATGCAGTCTACGAAGCGTAGTATATCTCAAGACCAGAATTAAATCCACATTGTCATTTGGGCTTCACCAAATCTGAAACATCAATGAGATTAGCCATAAGATAAGCAGTTTCCGGTAGAGCCGAATAAACGAAAGCATCGCTTGAATACAGTGGTGGCATGCGATATTACGCCATAAACTTCGTTCATTCACATGTATACTCTATCAAAGGGTATTTTAGTTGAATAGATAGTGTGCAATGTCTTAATATATACTTAAATATGTACAATGTATATAAATGGCACGGAATTTTTAAACTGGACAATACATGATTTTACTAAGGAATAATGTTTGATGTTTGCAGTCAAGTTCTTCAATCGACTTCTTCTTTATACTTAGGGCATATGCACAATTAATTTATACATTTCTTAGTATAGGGAAGACTTGTGGCCAGTGTAGCTTGACCTTATCTCGAGCTGATGGGCTCTTGACTGTCCCCAATTTCAGTGACCGCGCCTGTGGCTTGCGGCATGGTGAGCCTCAGCCAAAGAGCTCGTAAATGAAGTCCCAATACATATAAGAAGGAGAATCGAAATAAACACGTCGCTCGCCATCCGTTCCCCACACTTCAAAAGCAGCTAATTAATGACGTTCCCCAGCTCGTTCCCGGGTCCAACCCAGGCGTCGTCTTCGTCGTCTTTGTCGCAGTAAGGTCGCAGACTCGCTGAGGCCCTCAGAGTGCCCAGAGCGGTGCCATTTTCGGTTACTTTGGTGACGGGGCCAGTGACGGTGACGGTGTCGTAAGTGAAGTGCCAATAAACACGTGATTTACTTTGGCTCAGGGTCCATGGTCAAACGGATGCGGGGAGTGAATGAGGGCGATGAGAACGCGTAAGGGTAAGGGGAAAGGGGAAAGGGATTGGGATGGAGATGGGATTGGGGGACGCCGCACTTAGCCGTCTGTTTGTCTGCCCGTGTATGGGTTTGTGTGTGCGACAGCCAAAATCATGGAGCTTATCGCTTCCATCGGCCATCAAGATTCCGCTCATTAATTTTGAAATTAGGCGGGTTTTCGAGAAGGCAAAGAAGAAATGTCCACCTAAAGTCCGAATAAACAGCCGGCCGATGGGACGGACCCAGTCCCAGTCCCGTCTCCATTCTCCGTTCTGTCCCGACCCCGATGCACTTCGCTGCGACCGACCATGAGTGCATAAATTAATTAAGTCGGTCGGAATGTGGACGTGCATGTGCCGACCTTTTGTCTGCCAGTGTAGCAAAGGCAGCGCTCTCTCGCTGTCTCTCCTGTCTCTCCGTCTGGGGCGCAATGGCGGCGCAGCTGTTGTTGTTGCTTTTGCTGTCTCTGTTGCTGCTCGTATGGGCAGGGCGCATATACAGATTCACATGGTGCATGTGCTGGTGCCCAACTGGCTCGTAGGATGTTGTAAATTAAAAGCCGCGCCTGGTCCTTTGTGCCGCACCAGGGCTGAGTCATTTGCATTTTGCCTACTGCTCTGGCCTGATTATGAAAGATGCTGCGTGGGTGATAAATGACCTGGCCAGACTGGAGGCGGCTCTCGCTCTTGCTCTGGCTGCGGGCCCACCCACAGCCGTCCTCCCATCCTCTCAATCTCCCTTAATCCAACCCATCGCGCCTTGTGACTGTTGCATTCCCGACAATATAGACAAAATGTTAAAATTTTCAACCCCAGCTCGTTAACCCCTTGCTGGGCGAGATTAGCTGACGGCCTGCCGAAATTTATTTCCCTCCTCATCTCGCCTTCGCGAGAGCAACAAGGGTTGAGCAGGCGCGGACCGAAGCTCAACAAAATACCCAGCATCAACGCCAATCTAATAGATTCCGATTGAGATTTAATTATTTCACTTAATTTTCTAGCTGACTTCATGTGGCTGACTCCGTGCCAGCTTGACTTCTTGTCTTCCTTTCTTCTCCTTTCGTACCCTGCCCTGCTCGTCCTTGAACAAGTTAATGAAGCGAATAAATTTCTTGGCAATTATTTTGCGGATTGCACTAATTGACCTCAAGATGTTCGACCTCGCTGGCTGCCCGCAATGATGAGCCAAGTAGTTAGTCCGCATGGCTAATTTTCGGTAGATTAAATAATTATCGGAACCGATTGAGGGCTTTCCCAGCTCAAGTCCTTTTTCTTCTTTTCTTGCAGGGTTGTCGAGTTCCTACAAAGACCTGCTTATCGCTGTTGTTGCTCTTGAGTGATCATAGCTCAAAAGCTCATCCACTTGTGGGTGTGTGTGGTACCTTCGAGTACCTTTATGTCCGCCATTGCCAGGTCCTGCACCGTGCACTGAGGCCGGCCGCTTTGTTTATGATGAGTGATTGTTATGAGTTGTCAAAAAGGCATGCTACCCAGCGACGTGTGAGTGTGAGTGAGTATCTGTGTGTATCTGCTGTCTGTTCGGCAGGAAATCCAGCAGGATTTGTTAAAATATGCCGCCAACATATGCAAATATTTTTGTCTACACAAGCCAAGGCTGAGAGGCTGCCAAGAGGCACAGACTCTCACCCACACAGGCACATGTTTGTATGTCTGCTGTGTACTTAAGTACGTATTCGGTAGAAAGGCGCCACGTGACGCCGGTTGTGGCAGAGTTGCCACCCCCACGACTGTCGAAACCTATCAAAGTAAGCCGCCCCTTGGTAACAAGCCACCCTGCTTGTGGTGCTTGAGCCACGTTGAGAGTTTGCTTTAATGTTTTGACAGTAAAATAAACATATCCCCGTGTCAGCTCTTGGCAAGTGAGTGAGCGGGTGCACTGGTCAAGAGTGAGCGAAGCACATACACATACACTTACACATGCATAGATGTCAAATATAATTCATCATTCATGGAAGCATCAAAGACTGACAACAGCGTATTCCCTCGACGACAGAGGTGGTGACCCGGCTCGGTGAGCACTGCCCTCGGTCCACAGACCAAGGCCAAGGCCGGGCAAGCCATTGTCATCAGGCTAGACAATAACTTCAAAAGAACATCATTAGGAGTATTGGTGTAAGTTGCAATCATTTAATGTCCTGTTAACTGGTAGTAAAAACCAAATAGTGCTAAGTTGAGCTGGAATACTATGGTCTGCTCTAGTCAATGTCTGCAGATCATTATCATTGTTCAAATTCTTAGACAAATTGTTGTAGTCTTTAGTTTTCATTTAATAACATAATTGATTGTTACTCAGAAAGAAATGCTAAGTTTTTACAGCCTTGCAAGTTTTTGCGAGGTATACAATTTTATAGAATTGTTCTTATATTCCTTACGAGCTTTAGCACTTTTTGTATCTTTTGACTTTTGAGTATATCTATAAAATTTATAGGATTTAGTTGATAGGATTTTAAAGACATGAAAAGGGATTACTAGGTTAGTGCACCACATTGATTGGTTATGATAAGATGACTTTTTTGAAAAAAATACTACTAACTAAAAAATCAACAATAAACCAGAACGAAAGGTAATCTTTGGCATGCCGAATATTTTATACCCTTGCAGATCTGTATCTACTCTGATAGTTTCTGTAATTGTTTGACTTTAAAGAAAAGTGAAACGTGTATATACACATTGTCAAACTTTGCTTGATACTAATAAGTTATTTCGTAAACCCATAATGGCCTTCATACAAAAAGCTGTATTTCGATAGATTGTTCCTTTTGCAACTACATGTTCTATAGGTTTTGTCTGATCAGGGCTCGTAGGAAAAACTTGTCGAGGTCCCTTCTGTTATGGTCTTGCTCTATAATGTAGACGTCAACAGACACATAATTTGATATAAAAGCTCTTAAATTATTTTTATTTTTCATACATGTCCACCGTACACCCTGCACACGCCAGTCTACGGGCTTGAGCAAGTGCCAATTAGATCAAAATAGCTTTAAAACTGAGAGACTAGTTTGCTCTTCAACCTTCAGAATAAAGGACAGACGGACATGGCTAGTTCTACTCTTCTGGTGATGCTGATTCAGAAAATATTATATATACTTAAAGTGGTTGATTAAGGCTTCTAGTCAATTGAATATATCCTTTGCAAGGGTATACGATACAACAAAGTTAACGTTCTTTAAGATATTTAAATTAATTTCGATTAAATTGTTTTAATATATGACTTGTTGGTATTTCTATAGTTGCTAATCAAGTACAGGGATTGACTATTCAGCGCAGTTATCAGCTCTAGACAAAATAATATAATATTCAGCATCACTTTCTGCCCAGATTGGTGTTTCGGCTCAATTACTCCGCTTCATTCTGGCAACAAGCTGGGAAAACTTTCGCTCTCAACCGCAATGGAGGAGAGCAGTGTATGAAATCCTTTTAAATAATTAATGTCAATTAGAGACAAAGTTAATTTCGGCCATCAGTCCGATTGCAATCTCGGCGTTGACGCCGACCCTTGCCAAAAGGTCGCTCGGCGTGGTGCGCTCACTTCTCATGCAGCAGCAGCAACAGAAGCAGGTAACGTGCCACCGTGGGGCACGGCAGCGGCCCTCTGTCATAAATATTTTATAACATCAATTACAAAGCACTTAACTTTCATGAATTTAATACGAAAGATGCCGTCGTCGCCGCTTCTGCACTTTGATGCTGCCGGGCAGGAACAGGAGCAGGATGGAGAGTACCGGGAGCAGGCAGCAGCAGCTCGTTTATCTCGTGTGCCCAACAATCAGCACTCGACAGGAAGAGCAATCGCATTTTTTGTTGCCGCTTTATTCCCTCGGACAAGTGTAAGCCGGTAAGAACACGTACATATGTATTGAGAGGTGTATCTGTATCCGTATTCGTGTGTGTGTGTGTGTGTGTGAGCGTGTGTAAGCCTCGAGCATAAGTCCATCAGGATCAGCCAGAAACAATCTAAAGTGACTCCACATAGGAGAGTAGACGAAGCACCAACCACCCCAAACAAAGTCCAGCCCGAGCCGCAATCCGACGGCGTCTTGATTCCATTCTCCTCATCCTTCGATATGGGCAATATTGAAAGTGTGGTGTGATTTACTTCCCTCAGATTCTGCTCAGCCAAACAAAATCCCAAATAAAATAAAATTAAAATCTCATCAGGGGCACAAGTGCCCGGACAAGGACAAGGACCGGGCCCAGGCCCGGAGCTTTGCACACGTTGATGTTGATAAAAACAATATCGATACACGCACACAGACTCAGACACACACATATAAATACACATACATATGTATTTTTACCCAAGGCTACCGCACTTCGCCTTCCCCGAGCCGAGGGCCATGAACACTTAGTCGCATCACCGTCTGCGTCGACGTTAGACTCGGGCGCGTGCCGTCGTGGTGCCGCAATCCCCCATTGATATTCATTGGCGATTTTTGCTTGGCACAGGCAGGCAAAAGAAAGCGGAACATGCTACATAAATAAATAAAATTTATGGCAGATAGATTCGATATGTCAACATCGTTTTGGATTGTTCTCCGCGCGCACTACTGGGACTTCGGATTATGCAGCACGGATTTAAACTGTCAGATAAGCAGAGTGTGATGCTCCTTGGAGCTCTGCTCATATATCAAAATACGTCATAAATACTTGTTAATTGGTGCGAGTTAATCGACAAAGGAAGCCAATGAATTGATGAGTCAAATCAAATCAAGATTAGTTCAGAAACATGAATAAGGCAACTTACTAACTTACTAAGTTCCTTCTCAAAAGAAAGAACAGCACACGCCGCGAGAGAGTCAAGCTAAATAAACAACATACCGTAACAGAATACCTTTAGTTTAAATCAATTTAAAATTGTAAGTACATAGTCAGTAAAGGTATATTCGCTTCATATAATTATAAGTATAAGTACAATTAACTTCCCAAAATAATATTGCATATATGATATGAATCAATTATGAAATTGCCATATATCGTAATGAAAGTCCTAATGAATTCATATATACGCGCACTTCGGGATATCTCTTACTAAGGCTTTCAATCTGCACAGCTCGGCGTAAAGCTAATGAACCTCTAAGGTTCGTGTTCATTTAAATGCCGCATTGTGTTGCTAAAGTGTCCCCAGAGATTTGGCGAGGCGTTAAAGCGTGGCGCACCCCCCGTTTTGGACCAACAAAATGCAGTGGTTTCCGGTTCGGCAACGCCCCAGCAGGACGAGCGAGGAAGGTGGAAGGGGCGGCACGCCCAGCCCCGGCTAGAGGGAGTTAATTCGGCAAAGTCAGTAACCTCATCAAAGAAGCACTAGCCGGTCTGCCTGTATGTGGCAGTCAGTGGCAGTCGGGGGTGTCGACGTCTACCAACGCGCCACATTAGATTTACGCCAAACGACGTGAGGCGCATATGTTTATGAGTCTCGTTGAGATTGAGTAGTCAGAATTCGGCAGACAGCAGGCGGCACGCAGCGGCAGACAGGCAGGGCATGCTCATGGTTAACCGAAAACCAAGCAGGACGCATTGCGCATAAAAGCCTCATGCCGCTGGCCAGCAGCGATGCTCTTTTCATCGCCGTTTGCCGCACGCTGCTTGCTAATGGATTTCGGAGTTACCGATGCCACTGCCACTGCCACCGCTGCTGCTGCTACTGCTGCCACTGCTGCAGCCTCTGTGCGTTGAAGGGTTGCGAACGCAGGCAAGCAGCGTGCTTTCAATTTACTTCCACTTCCCTTATCAAACGCCCTTCTGTGTTATTGTTGCTGCTGCCGCTGCTGTGACTTACGCACCGTGAATGAATGCTCACCGGCCCAGGCCAGGACCAGGGCCACAACCAGGACCTCAGCCAGTGCCAGTGCCTGAGGGATGCCCTCGGTCGCTCGGCTGCGTGTTTGTGCTTCGCCGGGGTTTTGGCGCACGCGACTTTCACACTAACGTAATAAAGAGCTCAACGACACTCAAATTGAATACGTCTCATGGTGCGAATGGCGTAATGATTTTCTATGTGGAACTCGATGCAGATAATGGCACGATAGCGGCACTCACTCCCCTGCCCACTTCTCCATTCCCACTCACCCGACCACCCCCTCTCTCCCTCGTTCATCCGCCCGCCCGCATCTGCGTCTGCAGCCACCCTGCCTGCCTGCCTCCTGCCTTCCTGGCAGTGTCTGCAGTCTGGGCGGTTTTGTTTTTGTTTGCGTGGTGATAGAAATTAACCCCTCAATTGAGGTTGAATTTAATTTGGCGCAAAATGGCAAGAGGGTGTGCGTGCGCCTTGCCTCCGACACCCCCTCCCTTCCCTTGCCTCCTTTCTCGCCTTGGCCTGCGCTGGCCTTGCCCGCTTGGAGGGCTGCTTTGGCTCTTGGCTGCTGCTGAGTTTGTACAGTTGAAAATGATATCGCTGTTAACGCTAAAGGGCCATTGTCAAAATGTCTCTTATTAATTAAGATGATGCGTGTGCCGTCCTCATCGAGAGAGAGGAAGTTAGATGAAGAGGGAGAGCGGGAGGAGAGGGTTGCAAGGCTGCATGCAAATTTGCCTGAATTTGGCGTCTTTAATGTAATTTATTGCACGATGCCCGTGCTGGGCTTAGAGTGAAAAGTTAATACCGGAAGAAGCCCTGCTCTACGAGGAATTTAAACCCGGCACTCGTCCCACTGTGCACATGGAATGAACAGCAGTAGCGGGAGCAGGGGGAGGAAGAGAGAAAGGGTGATTCTGCTTGGAGTTTAGGTGAGAATTGATTTGCACACGAGAAACTATGCAAGCTTCGACTCTCCCTCTCTCTCTCTCTCTACTAGATTTGCTTAATTTATATCAGACAATGGAAGTCGAGCGAACAATAGCGTACAAAACCATCGAAGCAAGGGCAGCACATTAAGGATCTACTTCACATAAGGCGACACGATGACCCCCTCCCAAGGACCCGCATCACACAGAACTTTAAACGAGGCGGCACTTGAAAGGTTTAATTTAAGCTGTGCAATGTTTGAGGGATTCTCTTCGAGTGAATGGAGTGTGATAAGTTTATTATTGGACTTATATGTTTCTAGTAATTAATTAAGCACCTGTGCAATTATATAGAACAAAAGTGCTTTCATTTCGCTCTTCTTTCAATTTAAAACTTATTTTGAACTACCCAATTTAAATTCTAGTTTTGAATTACTCAATTTAAATTCTAGTTTTGGTTATATAATATTGCATTTGCATATGGTATACATATTGGTATGTATGTTTAGGTACATCTTGCCAGAAGTTTTGAATACACCTGATGAGAGTCATCTGCCCTAACAGGTGTATCAAACTGGGAAAGTCAATCGGTTGCAAAACAAACTAGTGTCTCAGGAAGCATCTGTGCAATGTTCCATCAAGGTAACTAACATAGATACAAGCTTGCTTTATAACAGATGGACGTCGCATTGTCTGATTAAACTGATTTAAAAAATGTATGTTAACATTTTATTTATTAAAATTACTATACACTCCAAAGCACATTAGGGACATTTCAGACCCCACAAGGTATATATATTGTAAATCAGTATCACCAGGAGAGTCGGTGTAGCCAGGTCTGTCTGTCCGTCCGTCTATCCGTCCGTCTGTCATTCCGTTGGTCGGAACAGTCGGGGAATAGAAGAACCTGCAAGGGTATACAACTCTCGACATGTCGCAGGTGTAGCCTTCCTTCCTTCCTTGTTTTTTTCTTCTTTTGAAATAAATGTACTCTTATTGCCAACGACTTTCATTGGACAGTAATCTCTTGAGTCGGATTTATACAATATTTAATGGAAATGGGCAATTAGTTATTGCACATTTGGAATGATAAAGAAACTGAATTTGCTAAACAGAGCAAACTAGTTTGAATATGCAGTGCAATCGTTTAAAGCGCGCTTAAAATGCTTAGCAAAGAGCGCTTGTGATAGAGAAAGCGTAAGTAATGAACGCGGCCAACAAGATCAATGGGCCAGTCGAAAGACACTTCTCATGAACGCAGGGGTGCCAAGCCACACGATACAGTTTCGGATGCGCTGCGTGGCAACTAGCGCCATGCCACAGCTGAGGCTGCCTTGGGAGCCAAGTTGCCTCTCGCGCATTTGCACTCGCGATATTTCATTTCTTTATTAAGTCAATGCCATATTTGGCGACTGTGGGCGCGCGCGCTGGTGTCCTCGCTAAGTGGATGCACTGGATGAGGATGAGGCTGGCTGGGGCTGGATTGCTGGCTTGCTGGCAAGTCTGGCCAGCGCACTGTGGTGCACAGCTGGAGCTTGTTACTTTGATGTATTCGAGACTCTTGCGACGCGCGTTTATTTGTGGACCCTGTGACGCAACAGCGGGACACCATTTGAAGCGCGACCAGATCTGCCAGACCCACTGGGGCACTCTAAAGTGTCTGGGTGTGTGACTGTGCGTGTGTGTGCAGAAATAAATACATCAAGGCATAGTCTAACGCCAGGCGTCCTCCTGGCGCTACAATCAAATTAATAATTGTCTTTCGATTAGCCTCAGCACTCACCTATGTACAATAGGGATGAATATCGTTACAAGAGTATCGATATTAATGTCAAAAATATACAATATAAAGAAATATAAGTATGTTAATAAAGCTTAACTCTTTATCAGTCAGCAAAAAAGTCGCTTAAAACAAAAATGTTTTAAAAATTATGAATTAGAATTATTAGCTTAGCCAGTTTTTTCTGAGTTTTCATTTTGTCACATGAGCTCCACTGCACATTTTAAAGTATGTTAATAAGGAAATAATGAAGATGAACTCCCAGTAGCTGACAAAATTCGGACAGACTTGGTATCATGTTCTCTTAAACCTTTTTATAATTTGATCCGATTGTTTATGAAAATTAAGTTATGCACCTTTTTACATAAAATCCTAGTACTTTGTTTAGTTTTCGAATTAACATCAGTTGTGTATTTATTACGAAAATTAAAATATTTTAAAATATAAAATATAAAAGAAATTACATTGAACAGTAAAAATAAGTTATGTAACTATAATATACAATTTTATCTCTAGGTCTGCTTACAGTAAATGATTTTATGGCAGAGTCACAGAGTTTTCTTTTACTCTTATTTGTTAATTATTTGAACTATATTATTTTCATGTTTTAATTCACTCTGATTAAAACCTTTTTTATTGAAATTGATTTTCATGAAGTGACAACATTCTCCATCGGACTTTAATCTTTATTTTTCTTAAGGGTGTCCGGACTTTTTTGTCCGCTATTGTATATGTATCTTTCAAATTTTGGTGTTTTTCAAATAAAATAAACAGCATCAATATAATAAACAGCGTCAAGTGTCAGAGAAATATTATATTATTAAAAACATAGCAAAATAAAGAACCCAATTTACAAATTACTTTATAATATTATGCATAATATCGTTGCGCCTAGGAACCACTATATCTCTTCGACTTGTACCAACATCGATACCCATTACTAACCCATGCACACACATGTACAGTGCGTCTGTATGTGTTTGTGATGTATGTTTGTGTGGGTAACAAAGTGCAGAGAAACAAAGACAAAATCCGAAACATTTGTCAAGCGCTTGTCAAAGGCTGAAAAGCTTGTGGCACTTCTATGAGACAATGCACGATTCGCGGCCCGCACTGAGGGCTGGGGCTGCCTATCGACTGTATCCCCTGTATCCCCTGTATCCCCTGTATCCCCTGTATCGGGTGTATCGGCTGTGGCAACGAAACCGCCGCCCATTAGCCACATGCGCGCCTGCGTGACACATTGGCATCAATCAAAGTTTCACCCGTTGAGTGTGTGGTGTGGCGAGGTTCTTGTGAGCCGGGCCTGGCTTGGCCTGGCGTGGCCTGGTCTGGCCCGGATCGCCCTGCCCGTCGCTATTGAGTGTATTGTTTGTTGTTGCTGTTGTCACGCCGCCTGCGTCGCAAGCGCGTAAAAAGACATTTTGACAAATTCAAGTAGCGCCATCTACACTCGGCTTTAATAGCTTTTATACTGCCTGTCACGATATTTCATCAGTCAAACGACCGCGCAGCGACCACGACCAGCGTCAACAGCAACAACAACAGTATCAACAATAACAACAACAACACAAATACACGCGTACACAGATACGTACGGCACACATGGCAGTCAAGGCCGGAAAAAGTGGAGGAGGTCGGCAGCGCGAATTTTATTTGATGTTATTTCCATTTGAAAATGAGTTATTGGCAACCCCTAAAAGCACTCCCACATCCAGTCGCGCGCACTGCACTGACTTCTTGGTCCGCTTCGCCATGCCCGCTTCTCAGACCCCAACGGGCAGACCAACCTCGGGCAGGACCAGGAGCAGGGGCGCGTGGGCGTGGGCGCGGCCGTGCACAAAACGCGCATAAATTTTTCGGGTGCCAGCTCTCGTTTGCTCTCCCTCTCTCCCCCTCTCCTTTCATGCTCCCCTTTTGTTTTCGTAGCCCGCTCCCCCTCCCCTTGCCCATTACACACATGCGTTCATTCGAATTGCCTTGGATTGCTTCCTTCCATTCGTTTGGTTTCTCCGATTTGATTTATTTTATTTGTTTTGTATGACACCCGCAAGTACTCCCCCAATGGTATATTAATTTTGTAGGCGTATCTAGCTGCCAGAAGCGCCGCCACGCCGCGCCGCTTATATTGAATGAGCAAGAACGAGCTGCTAACTTCAGACGTTATATTTATATTCCCACGTCGCGGACACTGGGGAGAGGAGTGGTTAATCAAATGGGCTCCATAACTGTGGTAATAGCGCACACAACAACGGGCAAATTATATTTGTGGCCAACACAAGTGGCCATTATCAATGTTGACTAAGAGATTTGTTATATAAACCGCTTAAGGAAGCATTTCCTCGCTTGATACTCAATTAATCGAGTTAGGGCTTGATAAACAACACATGGCACACGCCAGAAAGCTGTTCATGCTCTTTATATGAGTAGGTTGTTTTGCTTTGATTAACAGCTCATATATATTTTTAATATTGGTCTGACAAACAGGTTGGCCGTGTATTGATACGCTAATTAGCCGAATGATTAATCGGATAAACATCGAAAGTCCTTTGAACTAGCATTGGCATTTCAAGATATACTGTGTTTATACGAATCCTTATTGCATGAACTCATTTCATGAATTGTTGATGTAGGTTGAGTATAAACACCAAAAAATTGTTTACAAAGCATCCAACGAGCCACAGCCAACTTAACTCGGTACAAATAAATTAGGTGGCAAAGCTACTTGTAAACGTCAGTCAGGTAAATTAAGTTAAAAAATAGAAGTTAAAAGTAAGTAAGTGCCTTAAATAATAAGAATGGCTCTTTACTCTCGTCGGGTATGAAAGAAGAAATAAAACTGTTTAAAGTTTTATTTACTTATAACTATTTGTCTAAAAATATACATATATGACACGTCTGACATCTATGCTAATATCATTCCATGAAGACCTCTCTATCATATAAACAGACCCAATTTATATTTGATGTATTCAAAAATGATATGAATAAACGTAATAAAACTAATTGATAATAAAGACCTTCAAGCACACTAAGTGAACCATCGATACATCGACATGGTGCCAGAACTAATGGAATTACAAATAATAATACACTATTTTGTAAATAACAGTCATGTATTTGGCAGACTGATACAGACAGTCAGCGGACATAAAGCTACCAATTGGATGACTGATTGATAACGTGAATCAATGAAAAAGTGTGATGAAGTGAGTGCGTACGAGCTTGGCGCATAAGATATTCATGTGATTCTCACATGGGGAGCATCTGCTGGGCCACGCACACGGCCTGTGGCTGGCTGTGGGCCAGGGTGGTTCGTGCGTTGGCAAATGCCTCGGGGCCGCCCTCTCACTGTTGCTGTCTGATAAATCACATATTTTCGCTGATCAAATCAATCTAATTGACATCACTCAAAATGATGGCAGAAAAGTTTCCACATTCGTTCTCGCAACAGCAACAAAAAATGCGAATAAATGAGTTCAAATGGGACTACGGTTCGGCGCTGAGTGAGCCCACGCCCCGGGCTCTTTTTGGCTTAATGGTGGCTGTGTTTCGGAGCAGCGGCGCGGTTCGTTCCCGGCACGGCTGGCAACGCAACGTGATTTATTTTCATTTCGATGCCACCGACTCCGCCACCCAAATTCGACGCTCCGTCATCCTGACATTCGAATTGAAATGCAAATTCTGACGAATGTGCGCACGTTGCGCGCCTAGGGTCGGTTCATCGGCTGGAAGGATGCTGCCGTTGCCATTGCCGTTGCCGTCGCCGTCGCCTCGACTGACGACTTGCTATGGTAAATGAGCCACCTACCCACCCACGCATACGGCATGAGTTACAATCGGAAATACACATGTGCATACGCCCCAAGTACATAGGACCATATAAACCAATATACAAGCACGTATGTGCTTTATTTGCATATGTGCGTATGTGTGATACGTCTACGGGTAGATTCACATACATATAATTTAAACCCACGATGTCTTTAATTCTCTCCGACAGATTGTTAAAGCCTATCCCTAAATATATATCCCGGCTATAAGCGTCCTACTTAATAGATTGCCATTAATATTTAGGTTTTCTTCCAATAATTGGATGCACACTGATAGCCCTTTGGCTCAATTCGTTCCTTTTCGTGTTAATATAGCAATGTCCCTCAGCTAGTCTCTCTGCTTTCTAAATATGTTCTTATACTAGTCCAAATCTCAGCCACTACAAGAGCTAGGACTATGAAATTTGCTCAACCACCAATTAATGTAGACAGGTTAAGTATGTTTTTGAATTTGCCCAGGCCCCTTCTCAATTTGAGTAACATTTTTCGGTAATGTTTTATAAGGACAATAAAAATCATGCGGATAATTTATATAGAGGTTATTTAAAAAAGTTTTGCAAAACAGAATACGCGAAGCTCAGTAGATTAATATTTATAAAATCATAGGTAGCAGGCGAGACTGTAGCTCATATTTTTGTTGTATTTCAATTGCAGAGTTTTAGACTGAATTATCTTATCTCGTTTCACTATTGCGAAACTTATTTTAGACATGCAAGGGAATATGCCATGTTGTTATATTTTCCATGGTTAGAGTCATTTGTATAAAAATAATAATTTAAAGATATTTTTGGTAGATAATTGCTATATTATCAATAGACTAATAATATTCGTCGAAATACATTTTACATACCTTTTAAAATCGATGTTCCTTTTGAAATCAAGCTCTTTCCTTCCCCATCTTGATACGTAAATGAAAGAGAATGTAAACTACGAAGTATCCGCGTTGCAGACCTTGTGGCTGTGTCCTTTCCCTGCAGCGTAAATCGTTGAATCCACTTTCAACCAGGACACTGTTATCCTTTAAGTATATACATTCCCGCATTGTATTTATGTTTGCATGGTGGGGTCAGCGTGCAAAGATATGCTGAACAAGTTCACTTCATGCGCACGTCTGTCTTGCTCTGTCTCTCAGTTGGAGAGTGCTACCCTGCCCCAATATCCTTCTCGGTGCAGGACTAGACGCTGGCAACAGTGCGGTCAGACTGTCGTGCATCGCGTTTCCGACACTCAGCTGCCATGTTACCGTTTTCGCTCCTCACCTCCCTCTGCCTGTCTCTGTCACTCCGCCTCTGTCTCTCTCCGCCAGGCAGCAAGGCCTGCAGCTATACACGGTAATAACTTTATCCTTTTGCCGCTCGTCGGCTCTCGTCGCGTCGAGACGAGCAAGTCGTCGACATCGGTCATGCATACTGCATGCCCGCTTGGAAAAATACTGCGACTCCTTTCGACGCTGAAAGCACACGAGAATGTTGATGATGCGTTCACAATTGTGGCAAGTGCGGGAAATTGTGCGAAAGCGTGCGCAAAAAATAGAGCTGAATAAACTAGTAATACAATTATGAAAACATTTCCCATATCGAGTAATTGTCAACTGGGTCTCTTCTCCCCTTTTTGCCGGGCCGTGGTCGCCCTGTGGACACACACTCGTGTGTCCCTGTGTGTACATGTGTGCAAATTTCAGTTACATGTGCACACAATGTGCCTTCCTTGGAGAGTTCCGCTGTCTCTGTCTCTGCCGCTGTCACTGTCTCTGTCTCTGTCCCTCTGCTGTCCGTCGGCGACGGCGCAGGCAAAATAAGTTGTTCAAGTGGCAGCTTAATTCGCATAAAATGAAAACACGCTGTCTACATTGTTCCAAACAACTTTTCGAGTTTCGGCTTTTTATGGCACTTAAAATGGCTGCTAGACAAAGGGTTTACTAAGCGCTTGCTGCACAATCTATTGCAATTGCGTTTTGTCTCTCGCCAGGGCAGACGGTTTTTTGTGGCGGCCCACAAAAAATAATTAGAAACTACTTTTTTAGGGATTCAACGAAACAGGGTGTTTAGGGCGTTGGGCCTTAAATTGCATCTAGCTATTTCTAGTTTCCTACCTAATTTATCATGCTTTAAATCACCTCTTTAATTGGCAGCTGCTGTCTAACAGTAACGCGCCTATCTCAGTCAGACTAGACATAGAGTAACGCCTATTCGTCTCGGAGAAATACCTCCAGTTGATTCGAAATTTATTGTAATACGCTCTCGCAAAAACGCACTAATTGAATATTCATGTGTACTCATATTTCTGAATATGTGAGTAGTAAGTGCGCAGTGGCAACATGCAACTCCGTTTCGTGATTAACTGACATTGTGTTGGGGGAACCGGGGGACGGCTGGACGGGGAAACGTTATTCGCTGTGAAATTCTTCAATTATTTCTCCCACTCAGAGTCGAAGAATGTATACTACACGCACCGTTCGTCTACGAACTTATTAATTGCGCAAATAATTGTGAAGGAAAATTGAATTTTATCACTTCGCTCTGTTAATTTGAAGTTTTATTCATTATGATTCGAATGATTTCCTGCTGCTTCTGTGAATTAAAATTGGATTAAGCTATGAATTTCATATTTTACCTTAGATAAACAATGGTAGCAGGAACTGATTATTAAGTTTTTCGATCACATATTAATAATCTCGTCGGCAGCTTCAGTCTGGATCTCCTGTAACTAAACAAAACAGAGTTCATTCATTTAACGTAAAGATAAGGTAAAGGTATTGTTAACCTCGTAGTTCTGATTTCCTAATCAGGATTTTCTGTTGCATACTTTAAGGATTTACGAAAAAGAAAGAGGACAATGAAAGGATTCGTATGGAACATTGCTCTGAAGAGTATGCTACACAATTTTTGTAGAATCATGTTTAAATTAGTACTGAGACAGATCTGAAATTGCCGCGAATAAGGTTAGTTGACAACTCGCCCCTACACCCTACATACAGTAAAGTAATAAAAAGTCAATTAAAACAAGTTGATAGCTTTGAAGTAGGGATGAAATATTGAAGGGCACAATGAATGACTCGTAAAAAAGGAAATACGCGTTCTTTTGTTATGTGTTCGACGGTGTAAACAATTTGTACTGCCAGTAGAACTGTTAAAACAAAACAATACTAAGTATCATGCACTTAGCACATCTTTAATTTTACTTCTTTTTAACTTTTGAAGCTGCATAAATATTCATATCGAAGTATGCAAATAAGGCAACACTGTGGCAACTGGTTAAGGTGCCCCTCCTCTCTGGACTCTGCGGTGTATCTAGATGATGAATATTACCGCTGAATAGTCAGTTGGTCGCTTGGTCGGCTGGTCGCTCGGCCTGCTACGGTTACACCGACTGTAATTAAAAATTCTTATGAGGCAAATGCAAAATTAGTTTCTTATCTGGCCTTTATTATCGGCGCCACGAAACGCTAAACATGATGCGCTGATGGATAGCTGCCCGGCCCGGCCATGGTAAGGCGGGTGTTGGACGACGTTTGACCGCACTCGAGAGGGCTCGGAGAGGAGGCCGAGCCGATGCAAGTAACTTGTGCATTTATGAATAATAATATTTTATGCATGATAACTTTGTGTTTCCACTTTCCACTCTACTCTGCGATAGGTTCTAAAAATATTGTTAATGCCTGCCAAAGCGACTGAGACGTTTTGCGGAGCATTTTCTGTTTATGGTCGTGGTCACGCGATGTGTCCCGCCTGCCTGCCTCCCTGCCCCTTCCACATGCATGCCTGCGTGCACCTCTTTCGTCGACTTGGAGAACATTATTTTTACACTTATTAAATTTCCCTCTCTTGAATTATATGAAAATGCTCTACGTTGAGTGACATTTCTGCAATTATATATAAAATTTAATAGCAGGTTGCCATTAAAGCACATTTAATTTAAATTACTTTATTAGTTTGCGACTTTGTAAAGTGCAAGAATGAGTTTACAAGATTGTATTTGTCAGGTAAGCATAAATAAATAAAGGTTTGCAGAGAATGCCTGACAACAAATAAGATTGTTACTGTAAAACAATGAAGTTAAGATGACTTAGTGATATAACAAGAACACATACTAACGGTATGCCGGGCACTGGTCTGTTTGAAATGGGAAACACTAGAAATTAATAGGCAAAACTTTACAGGGATACAATATGTCTTATAGGTCACAGCACAAATCCCAAATGCAAAACATTTATCGATTCGCTAATTACTCACAGCTGAAAATTATTTGCAACTTGCCGACGAATTAGGTAATCTTGTAACTATAAAAGAAGAAAAGCTTCTACGATTTGTACTTCCCCTGGTATCAAGTCAAAAGTCAGCAAACAGTTATCGCAGACGGGCGCTGTGTAAATTGCTTTAAGTAACACGCCGTATGCGACGTGACACTGAAAAGTTCAAAGTTTGTGGGGCGTTTCGCTTGGCACTTGTTTCATCAAGGGCAAAAACACTTGCTAGACGAAGAACAGAGCAAGAAGAAGACGAACAAGTGAGCAAAGACGAAGGCAAAGCAGAAAACTTGTTGAAAGTTAAACGCTGTTCTCAGTACGCCTCATCGAGTGTCGCGAACAAGAAGAAGCAGTAGAAATAGCACACGCACTTTCCGTTCTTGAATGTACTTACTTTGCACTAGATCACTTCCATTGTCTTGCGATTTCGGGGGTACCTCACCTCGCCGTGCCTCCTGGTCGTGGCACGTTGCGGCAAGTGCGATTGGACTCTGCCGTTAGACCGTTTTGCGCGCGCCCACTCTCGCCCATGATGTGCGCAATGCCGTGTTCGAGCGCATACTAGTTCGCGTTGCAAGTTGTGCTTTGCGCCAACGGTCGCTCCGCTCCGACCGAGCAGGACAGCAGGCAGAGGGGTGTGTGCGGCGGCGCATGCGCTTGCCAACTAGCCGGCAATAGCGGGCACACGCTGCCTTCTCCAAACTGGTTTTCCAGCGTGCGAGCGAGACGGCAACAGGCAGCGAACCGCACACACTGCTCTTTCCAGCAGTGTTGCAGGCATGGTGCGGCAAGTTGCATGCCTCTTGGGGGCTGGGGCCTCATTGGAAGAGGCGGTGGTGGCGGAGGCGGTGGCATGCAGGGGAAATTGCTCCGCCCCATTGAAAAAGTGCCAATTTTCGTATTTCTGCATTTTTTATGTTCTCAACTTTGGCTTGTAGTTGTAAGGTTTTAATTAGCACATTCAAATAACTCGAATAAAGAGAATACACCTTCATGTACACAGGTATTCTTTTCTCTCTGTTTGTCCAACTATTCGCTGACTTACTACCACTGTGCCATATAGCTGTGGATCTAAAAGTTTGAACACATCTGCGAAATACTTTTGAGCCCGCAATAATTGATCAAACTAATGAAAAACTTCGTTGAAATAAAGAGAAACTAGAATAGGTCTATGATTGTAAGCCAGCACTGTAGGCAGTGGAGAGAGAAGAACCCTCCTCTGTCCAGCCGAAAGAGGCTTCTGTGTCCACGGACATAGGCTTTGAACATGAGCTAATCAACAGAACTCAAACTGCGGCGGATGCCACCTTCTGCCTTCCTGCCCGGCTGACCGCTTGACCGCCCCGGCTCGCCAGGACTGTCGAAAATTGCGTCCATGTCATGCATTCGCATCCATTCATTACCTCTCGTTGCTGAGTGGCCAGACAACAGCGTTTGGCGTTTTGGATCCCAGCAAATATGCCGTGTTCGCATGTTATCCCAAATGTCCCGAGTGCCCGAAATGCACCCGCTGCACATTACCCGACCAAGAGGAACAGAGAGACAGAGGCAGAGACAGAGAGAGGGAGAGTGAGACCCTGCCATGCTGTACTTTATTTTGCCGAACGAGCAAACATCTTGTCGGACTAGAGAACAAATGGGTTTGCTGGTCCTTTTTTGTGTGCTGCACTCGCCTGCCGTTCGCCGGCAACATTCAATTTAGCACAGACTTTCGCCATCCTTAAAGTATTGCCACAAAGTGGAGGGAGCCTATTTAAATAACCCTTTCTGGAGTACAACTTCACATGATGGAAAGCTGAAACCAAGTTTAAAATTTCTTCGTTTTATACCAGATTTAAAATTGACACTAACTTTTCGCCAGTATTTAAAAGTTTGAATGCTTAAGCTCTTTTAGTTGCACTGATCTTCGTATTAATGAGCCTCACTTATCCCTAAATGTAAGTACATAAATTTAAATAGGTGTTTCTTTCATAATTTGAAGAAAAGTGTGACGGAAACGAAGTCTCTTGGAACTGCAAAGTTAATCGAAAATGATAGATCTTTCCAAATTTAAAATGAACAGAACCTCCACGTGAATATGACCTACAAAATCGAGAGCTAGAGCTGTTTTAAGTGCAAAAGTCGTAGTCTGAGAAACAGACATTTTACATTTAATTTTACGGAGTCATTCTTTATCTTAAATCCCTTCAAAAAAGTAGAGAAAGCCTAGAAAGGTGCTATTTCCAAGGAGAAGTTCTTCGGTATCACAGCTTTGATCTACCAAAACAGAGTATTTTATTTAGTATTCTTGAATATTGCTACCAACTTTTTGGCTACAGCTCTTTAAGTTGCAGAGATCTACACATTATTGTAAACCGATAAACAGACACTCGACTAGACAGTCTGCAAGGCCTCGTTTTGCTTTTGATTAACCTGAAAGAATGGGAATGAATTTTAAGTGTATAAATCGAAAGATCCTTTCTACGATACAACAGTCTACACAGTCCCGATCCAGCCATATACTGACTGTTTGTACGCAAAAGGTAACCCAGTCTTACTTTAAAGCAACGGAAGGACACTGCCCGATCGCGTTAAGTTCCTCGACTCGATCGACCGCTTGGAGTGTGCATATTTTAGCGAACAGTGGCTGGTATTATGCAGTCCGGGCCTGTCCGGTGATTTACACAATTAAGGTTCGTAATCAGAATTCAGTGAAAAATTATCACGAAACGAAAGGAAACACGAGCCAAATAAAAATCTCATTTGCACACAAATTTACTTCCAAAATGCGCCGAGTTTGCATCATTCAACTTGTCCGCCTTGCCCCAAACGGTTGGGTAGGATCGCTAGCTCGGTAGGCTGGTCGTACGGTGGCTCGGTCGGTCGGTCTGTTAGGTCGCTTGGTCGGTATGGAGGGTAACGTCGGTAACTGGACACCGGATGCAGATAAATCTTTGGCTTGCCGACCATTGCTGGCCATAGCTGGAGATGGCTGGAACAAAGCTTTGGCAACAAGTGCGAGTGCGTTTTGCATGCCCACGAGCAGCAGCACCAGCTGGAGAGATGTGAAGCTCGATCAGAATCATGCGATAATCTGGTCTCCTCCTCGCCAGTCGCCAGTTGTCCAGCGAGTTGCTTGTGACAGACTTAATTGCGCCTATTCCTGCATTAATTGTACACACACGCGCTCCAGAGAGGCACACACTGCACACAACACACAACACACTACACACACTGCACACAACTCTGGCGATTTGGCGCACGATTTGCATGGCGTCAACACGCTGAGAGGTCCTCCTCGCTAAATTTGTATTTCATACCGAGCGAGAGAGAAAGAGGCGCTGCAAAGCAACTAACCGACGGAATGTGTTAATTAAATATTTAAATTGTTTGCCTCGCGACAAGCGAGCAAGAGAAATAAAGTATACGCCTGACCGGGAGTATAACTCACGTAAGCTGCGCTGCCACAGTCTAGGACATTTGTCTGTGGCCAAGCTGATGACTTAAGCCCACCCGTTTCAAGGAGAGTCGGGCGTGCTCTGCCTTGAAGAGTTTTGCCAAATTTCATTCAACTTTTCCCCAATTGAAATCAAATTAAATTCAATTCATTTTACGGCCCTTTCTCGCGCTGTTTTTTGCGGCTCGTTTCGGCCAATTGGTCAAACAACAAGCGGCATTTGGACCGCAAGGATAACAACGCCAAAACAGCGCCATAAACTTGTCCGCTATCAATGTGCATCTGCCCATAGATAAATTAGAAAACGCTTGCGCCCGCGGACAGTCCAGATACAAATTAGAGCTGCGGCGCCCTATCAACGCAGGCAGCGCCTATTCATCCGCCCAGGGACAATCGAACGCACAACGAACGCACGCACACACACACACACAGCACCACAACACTGCACAACACTATAGGGTAGTGTAGTGTAGTGTCTCTGGGTCTGTGTGCGGGGTATACACGTTGCACAACCGCGGATGTACGCAAAACATACCCATGCCTCGGCCGTGTAACGTGCGCCGGGGGCAGCTTCTGCTGCTGCAGCTCGCTCGCACTCGCACTCGCTCTCGGTCGCGCTGTCGAATGAGTTATGGCGCTTGTTGGCGATTTTATTGCCACAGCGCAGCCATAAAATATGGTAAATTATAGCGGTTTGTTGTTTTGGCCATTTTGTAGCCGAATATTGTACCACGTGTGCGTCCGGAGTGCTGCGCACTGCGCACCCAGTGGACCTGTTTCGCCTGGATCGCCAACACGCCTGCACCGCCACCCGCACCCACGCCGGACTGCGGTTTTGTTCGACTTTTATTAAAATCCCTCCAATTGTTGAAGCAAACTTTTCCCAAAATAAAAAACAGGAAATTCAATAAATTATTTTCATGTTTTTTATCGCATACAAATTGTTAGTTTTTTATTTCCCTTCAGTCGACTAACAGCAGTTGTTAGGACACAATTAAAAATCAAGGAGACTGAGAATACCCTTGATAGTTTATTTTAAAAAGCACAGAGAACTCAAAAAAATCATACAAACTACAATTTTCAATTCAACTCAAGTTGTGCCTAATATAGATTCATTATATTCAATTTATTATTAAACGTATAATTGGGTAGCAACTGCAAAAAAGCCATTTACCTGTTTATACTAACGATACATGATAAATTTATGATTTAAGCTTATAATATGACTATAAGAAGACATCAAACATCTATCTCTGAAATTCATTGTTAGTTTGATACTCATTCATTAACCAATTTAATGTTTGCTATCCGATAGAGCTTAATCTTGGAGTGAAACTTGGGTAATTGGCCTAATGCTAACTGACCCAACCAAACTGAATCTCAATATTATAATATCATAGAATTTTATTAACTTTTTTAGCTATTAAGTATTATAAATCCTGAAGGTGCATTTGTATCTAAAAATATGCCCAAATATTTTACGTTTACAATTATTGTGATAACCAAAGAGTTACGAACACGAAACTCTAGGTGATGTAGCTGTTTTAATTATATAATCATAGAAAATATGTTCAATATATGTAGTTATCTGTAAGTTATTACTGCAAGTTTAGTAATATAATATTCAAAATCGTTTATTTGTTTTTGTTTTTGTATTTCAATTACAGGTCAAACGCAAAACTTTCTGTTGTTTCTGTGTTGTTGTGTTCACTATAAATGAACTCTTTTTTAAAGTATCAAGAAAAATTAGTACAATGACTATCATAAGTGTTACTTTATTAGTTGGCTATTTTTACTTTATGTCCTTTTGTCAAACTTACCACTTAAAGATGATAGTTAAATTTGACACCGTGAACATCCCATTAATAGTAACACACATTCTGGAACTCCGACTTCTCATATCAACTGTACTTTACCACATTTTTTATTAGAATAGTTTCTGTATCTGTGAATTTAATATTTTGCGACTGCAAAATACGCACTATAGTAAGTGCAATTTAAAGCATTCTTTTCGGCATTCGTAACGATGCTATTATTTGTAATGACTAATATACCAACACCATACTATTATTTAATAAAAAGTTTAGATTTATTATATTATATTTCACAAATAACAAATAAAAGTTATAAATATTATTATATTATATGTTATTGCATTCAATAAATTTATTTATATATTTTATATTTAAATTCATTTATATATTTTATATTTAAATTAAATTTTACCGTGCCAAGTAAATATCTTTTCAAATGAGAAGCAATTAATTTGTGCAATTTTCTGTTCCTACAAACTCTCTATATCTACATGGATGTAATATATTCTAAGTGGAGGAGAGAGGCGTCAGGTGTTGCAACATTCTGAAAATCCCATTATTATGGCACATGGCTGCCTGCGCTGCTCTGCACTGGGCTGCGCTGCTTGCACCGATGAGGCAATTGTGCGGAAAACCCCTAAACATGTTTTGGGTTAATTTAAAATGTGGTCGCTCGCTCGTTCGGCCCGGGCACGAATCGCACAAATAAAAGACGAAATTAATGTTGTCATTTTCCACACTGTGGATAAAATTGTGCAAAAGCCAAATGCGCTCAGAGACAAAAGCCAAAATGTGCGATATGTTAGAACTGCAGCTTTAGTCGGGCTTTGTTTCAGGGTGGATCCGGGATAAGCGCACATACATATATTCAATTGCATGTATGTGAGTGTGTGTGTGAGTGCACATTCAAGTTGCCTAACAGACTGTGTGCAATTTACGCAGAGAGTGCGGCAATTGAATGCAGATGCTGCCATAATTCAGACAGCTAATTTGAAATATTCCAAATTTATCTAATGATTCTCACGTGCCTCCTTTCACGCTTTACCCCCTTTCTCAAAACGTGTTCTTTTGATAAAGGGTGAGCCTATAAAGTTCTTTGAATATGCGTTTAACTCTTCCTCTCCAACCTAATTATGCATTTCATTTCCCCCCTACGATGTACTTCCTCATCTATCTTTTCTATTATATTCTGTATGTTATATCTTTATTTTCACCATTTTGTGTTGCCTAGATATAAGCTATAATATAGTTACGGTATATATTGCTGGAATAAGTGATTTTAAAGTGATCATGAGCTCATTATCTTGCATTCACGCATAGCTAATTTTAATCCACTTTATACCTGCAGTACTCACTTGCCCGTGTCCCCGCAGATTTGATCACACTTCTCATTATTGTAAGAGTTGAGGTCTGCTTTAATTGATTGCTGTCTGACTGGGTGTGGCAGCCCCGAGCACATTTTTCTTTTTATTTTACAGAAACAACTCCAGACATGATCGGGCATGGTACGCGACGCTTGTCACCAAAATAGAAAGAAGCCATAAATCATTGATGAAGAAACTGGGCTTTCCAGTGCTACAAAACATAGATTCTGTATACGCCAATCAAAAGCAATAAGTGAATAATCCGCTTTGATTCTTTATCCTCAGTTCCCCCCAAAAAGTGAGTAGCTAAACTTACATTCCAAGGGAGATCAGGCACCAGGTTAATGCAATCGATCCACGAGGAACTGAGGTAGTACATAGTTTTTTTCTGAGAACTGTAGACACTCTCAAGATTGTACTCAGTTTCCTCATTATTTTAAATAAGCCCAAGACAATGTATGATGACGATATTTAATATTTTCAATCACGTTGTTTTCATTTGTGAGAACTTACAAACTTTTGATATTGTTTAAGTACATAATTTATTGTTTAATTAATGTTTTTACATATTTATTCACTAATTCTTTATACGTCGAAAGATAAAGAAATTAGCTAAGAGTCCAGCAAAATCTTATACCGTAGCTTAGGCTATTAGCTAATACTTAAAAACATATCGTACATACAATGTTTCACTGATATCTATGCAGAGCTGTTGCCTATTATAGCCTATATTGGTATAGGGTAGCTAGGCTAGCTGACTGATTGTTCATACAATCTGCGCACTAGTGCTTCAATTTATCACATAGATCACTAGCTAAAGAATTATGCAATCAGTTATTGCCTCATTATGTCAGCTCTTATTGGAAATTTTTATCGGGAATCGATTGTTAAATAAGCTCATCTCTGAGTAAACTGTTGAAGCTCTAAGGAGTTGTAACTATTGACTACATCCTCTCCAAGTCTGGAAGTATCCCGAGGTGAAGCCTTGTTACGAGCTTAGTCTGCCCCAAGCACACTACATAAACATACAGATGCGATCTTTAAATTGCCTTTAATAATATGCTATTTACATTTTAAATGAATTCCATTACTACAATTAAAAGACTATAATAGTTAAGTTACTTCTTAGACCGTTTTGGGATTATAACGACGCGGCTTAACCAGCGAATAATAGTGGGCTTTATCTTTAGAGCTTTGCATAGCTTAGTGTGTGCTTCACACACACACACACACACACACACACACACAGTATCACCTCGTGTGTGTGAGTAGTGCGTATTATGAATGAATTCCGAGTGCTCTACGTGCTTGTGTTATGTTTGCTTTCTCAGAGTTCCGCGCGAGTCATTAAACCCGCTTGGAGAATGACTCAAATCCCACTCGACTCGGCCCGATGATGAACGGCTGTCGTATCGTGTCGTGCCACATTTGTTTATCCCAGAGGGGGAGGGGAGGGGAAGCGACACGTCGCGACGTCGTGTGCGAGTTGAGACTTCTTCTCCCGAATCGAGCGAGTGTAAATATGCTAATTAAAGTTATAAAGCGAAATCATTTACGATATGGTAGGAAATAAAGTTTTATTGCCGTACTTAAGCTATATTTATTGCAAAATAATTAGTGTGGTTATTGTTGTTATCATCTTATCGTTGGCATCTCTCCCTCTCTCTCTCTCTCTCTCTCTCTCTCATTCTCTCTCTGTCCATCTGTCTCTCCCTCACTCGCTGCCAGCGCTATTTGCACTTGTCCACTTGGGCCTGTTCATCATAATATTTGGTATGGGCATCTATTACTTCTAGGGGGGTCTCCCTACGAGCTGGACCTACTGCTGGTCAGGTAGTTACTGCTGCTGTTGCCATTGATCGCGTAGATGTTGTTGCTGTTGTTGTTGCTGCTGCTGCTATAGAAAATTGAACCCGGCACCGGGGCGGGCCCGGAATGCACCGTAGAACTGTTGCTGCTGCTGCTGTTGTTGTTGTTGTGACTGATCAGCTTCATGTTTGGGGGCGTCTGAGGCGGCGTATCGGGTTGGATCTCGGAAAACCCCACTCGCTGCTGCTGCTGCTGCTGAAGCTGGTGCGAGGGATGATGAGGCAGGTAAGGTGCTTGCGTGTTGCTGCTGCTGCTGCTGGTACTCGAATGTACCTGGTGCTGGGCCAGCTCGCGATGCATATGGATGGGCGTCTTGAGCGTATTGACCAGCGGACCCGCCGACGCGATATGCATGCCCATGGCCTCGGTGTACACCGTAGGTATCCGCGAATATGGCGATGCGGCGGCGTAACTGCTCATCATACTCAGCGGCGAACCGAGCTCGACTTGCGGCCCCATCGTCATGCTCGACTGCAGCGCCTGCAGGGACTGCGACGACTGAGTGCCCCCGATTGATTGCTGCTGCTGCTGCTGCTCCGTATGCAGCTGGCTCGGAGATTCCTGCTGCTGCTGGTGCGGATGAGGATGCTGCTGTGGGTAGAAGTTCTGGCCGAGATATGCCGTAGGCGGAGGTGTCTTGCAGGCGACTGTGTCGGCCACACTCCAGATTTTGGGCTTGCTCGCCGGCACCGGTATGCCACAGTCTCTGCTCAGCTGGTTTTTTTGAAGGGCGTACTCGCTGCCCCCCGCATCCTGGACGAGTGCACCCTGCACGTACCCAGGATTGTAGCAGACTGGCGTCTGTGCCTGCTGCTGCTGTTGTTGGTGTTCCTGCTGCTGCTGCTGATGATGAGGGTGTCCATAGGGATTGTAGGGATGCGAGGGGTGTCCGGGATGCGGGTTGAAGTTGGGTGCACCATAGGGAGGCAGTCCTCGCAAGGCCAGCAGGTTAGGGGGTTCACGCTCGATCTTCTCCTCCATGTCCAGATCCTTGTCCGACTTGCCAAGCTCGGACTTGATACGCTGATTCCCGGGATCTGCTGATTAAAGTTTAAAGAGCACAAAACGGACACATAAATAAATTGAATTAGTCGAAAGTTGAAAGCGGAAGTAGACAAGTTCTCACACAGGACTCCCAACTTGCCACTTGCCACTTGCCACTTGGCACTTGCTTCTTGCCGCAGCTGGCAGCTGCTGGCAACTGGGCGTTCGCCCTGCGCCTTTTGCCGGAGCAAGAACCCTTGAAATTGTTGCTGGGCGTTGATGCGTGCAACCCTCGCGAAAGCTTTCAGCAACAAAATGCTGTAGCTTCCGCCAACTTCAGTTGACGCGCCTCCCCCACCCTATCCCCCACTCACACGCTTCCTTACCCCGAGTGGGATAAGTGAATTGGGAGCGAAGTCGCCAACTCGAGCAAGGCCGCCACGTCGCGGCACAAAGAAAGCCAAGTGCGGGCGGCGCAAGGCCACTTTGCCAACAATGTGCTGTCAACTTCCGGGGAGGATGTCGCCTAAGCAGTCAGACAAATAAACGGACCACGGACAGTCGACCATGGTGGCGGCAACGGCGACGGCCAAGCAGACAAAGATTGCATAACATTCGTTTCGCCACATAAATTGTACTTAAAAGGCCGCTGCCACAAATCTGGCGGGGAATGGGCGCGAGTGGCGGCTGGGTGAAGTGGAGCCGGGTCAGCAAGTGACAGGCATCCAAATCATTGAAGAAGCCTGTTTACAAAACAATCGAAACATATGTACAGCAATATATGCGCGACGTCTAAGGCAGCTTTGTGGGGTATGGGAAGGGGAAGAGGTCTAGGGTCAATGTCCCAAGAGCAAATTAGGTGACGGGGCTTACCAAATGTGTCGCTGCTGCTTCCCTGCTGCTGCTGCAATGGCTTCGCGACATCTCCGAGGCTTCCTCCTCCTCCGGCACTATCCTTCTCCTTCTCATCATCCGACATCATTCCATCATCGTCGTCCTCCGTCTTGTTTTTCGGCTCCCATGTCATTTTGTTTTCCTTTTTCAGCCGTCGACGGGCATTCGCAAACCATGTGGAGACCTGGGTCAGTGTCATCTTTGTGATGATGGCCAACATGATTTTCTCGCCCTTTGTCGGATACGGATTCTTCTTGTGCTCACTCAGCCACGCCTTCAATGTGGCCGTCGACTCGCGCGTCGCATTCTTCCGCCGCGAGGCAAGATCGTAGTTGGGGCCATAGCTGCAAGGAAGGAGAAGGGGGAACATATTGCCGGTTAAACATGATTGGCAGGCAGAGTGTTATCTCTGTACAAGTGGCCTTATCTCTCCCAGACTGCTAATGATCTGGTATCGCGAGGCCTATCATTGGGTTCGCTATCGCCGAACAGAACTACTATCTGAGCGGGACAACGCCTTGTGCTATTATTGGGTAAACACCCGAGTGCTTCGGTCTTCCGGTTGATGCTTTGGATATGACTAAGTTGCCCTCTGCCCATGCCCTAGCAAACAGTTGCCCCAACCTGGGACACACCTTGCAAATACTAAGACCCAACGCCACTTAGGGCGAACGGAAATACAAAATGCGATCACAGTGGAACCAACTACTAAAGAATTGAAATTAAAACTTATAAGAGTGTTCATTCTACATAAAACCTAATGAAAACTGGTTAAACTACTTAAGCAATATATTCTTATTTAAATAAGTTTAAAAAGCAGTTCTGGCATACAAAATCGATTACCCACAGCAGTAAAGCTCAGTTGTCAAAGGCTTTTTATTTCACTTAATTCTTCGCTCAAAACGTCGCTTTTCCTTTCCTTTTTCACGCATTTTCCTGCGGTTGTACGTGTTGCACTTTTGATTCGGTAAACTCTCCTCTTTCACGACGCCTGCAACTAAAATAACCTCGCAATAAAAACCACGACAAGATGAGGACGCCCTGGGAATTTTAATCTCTGCATTTGTAACTTCCTTCCGACCCGGGCTACCCCCTTTCCCACTCACCTCTCCCCCTTTCAGTCATAAACTTATTGAGTTTAGTATATTTTTTTAAAAGAAATCGCGACGAGACGCGCCTCTCTTCAACGTTTGCATAGGGTTAGAGGGAAGTTAGGAAGTTCGAGCACGATTGTCTCTGCTGTGGCAGCTTAAACTGGGTCTGCGTCTTCGTCTGGGTCTGACTTGCCGGCCACTTTGGGTCGCGGCAACCTTTTGTGGTGATAAAACTCGCCAGACTCAGGAGAGCACGAAACTTTTGCTCGACGGGCCATGAAAACACTTTAAACTGCGACCAACTCGCGCCAATTACAGCACTTGCTTCGTGTTTGCTCTACATAGATCTGAGGTATATATAGTGTCTTTATGCTTACCCATAGGCTGCCAGCGTTGGATCATAGGAATAATATCCACTCGTCGATTGCAGGCCTGCTGAGGTCCAAGCGTTCATGTCTGAGCTGGAGCCGGCGTCCTTCATGCCGTAGGGATTACTCTGGAGAGCGGAGAAGATGCTTGACTTACAGGGTTGCTTGTAATACTAAGGTCACTTGGCGGAGGTGGACTAGTCCAACCTCCAGTGGTCGAAGGCTACACTTACCAGGGGCGAGTAGAAGGCAGAGTTGTCGACGCCAATGCTCGGATAGGGATTCTGCTCGTTCGACGGATACGGTCCACCATAGACACCCACGCCGGCGGAGGGTATCGGCATGCGGGAGTAGCCACCAAGCGTTAGACGGGCCGACGCATCGTATTGACACGAGCAGACCGTTTGTCCCGACACAGGATCCGTTATGATGGGTCGTCCGTTCTCGCAGCAGGACATGCCGTTCGCTGCCAGCCGAACATGCGCTTCCAGGGCACTTGCTCCGCCAGCACCGCCAACAGCATCTGCTTCTGTGGCGCCCGACACATCGTTGCCGACTGCATCGGGATCTGTTGGCGATGTGCCTGAGACTCCGGTACCTCCGATTGCATTGTTAGACGACTGAGAAATTGCACCTGGACTCACCGGGCCTGTGATGCCGGTTGCGGTCGAGCCGCCAGAGGGACTCAGCGAGGCTTCGTTTGTGCCGGACAGCGGCGAAGGCATCGAGCCACCACCATGTCCGCTCTGACTGTCGCCAGTCGTAGCCGCCGCACCGCCAAGCAACTGCAAAAGAACGAGAGAGCTTGAATAAATTTCACAAAAAATATTAAGGAAAAAAAGGAAACGAGGAAGAGGCAGCAAAGAGGAAGGTTCGCAACGCTACCAAAAACAGGTGATGCGCTCAAGGACGATGCCACACTGCCAGGGGCAGGGGCAGGGACGGGGGAGGAGGTCCGCTTTTGCTGTTGCCTCGAACCTTTGGGTCGGAAACGACAGAAACAAAAACAAACGTAAAAAAATAAACAGATTAAGACGATAACTCCAAATGTCAAAATATTTTATTGGCTTGGCGCATTTTGCGATCCGTTCCATCTATTTTCACTTCATTAATTTTCAATTTATCACAGTCAGATTTAAGATACTAAGATACTCCTGTGTGTGTGCGTGTGTACGAGCGACGTCTCTGTCTGTGCAAGACTTTTGGGTTCGGATGGATTCTGTGGCGATCTCAGGCACCGTCCTCGGTTCGGTCTTTGAAGAGGGTACACAGTGCCCGAAAGTATCAGCGGACCGATCGAGTGGTCGCGCAGTCGATTGAGTGTGAGCAGGCCAAGCCTGGAAGGGCACCAGAAGAGAGGGACCAAGAGAGGAGAGAGAAGAAGAGCGATTGCAAGAGGCCTCTGCCTCAGGTATGCGCTTGACGCGATAACCGCAGCGAATCGCCGATTTCAAGTGAAAGACCCCAGACCCGCCACTCAAACAAACGGCATCCCAATCCAGAGGTGGCCAGGCTAGCTCGGAGAACACACCCCAGCCCGAACGGGACAAATAGATGAAGACGGTTCAGTCAGTTAACGAGCGTAAAGAGATTTATATTAGCCCCGTTACCGCGTACCGTAGCTCGATCTACTTTACACCACGTCAATGCATATTCAAATGCATCCGAAAACCTGCTCCACTTATCACTCTCTCATTGAGAACTCCTCCTGGGCATGGCTACCGTTGGCCAAATCGGTGCTACCGCAGTCAAATTTATGCTTTAAATAATAATGGTAATTCCCTCGACTGAACAAGCTGATTCCCAACACCTCCTGCAGGCTATCTAATCGCAAAGCAATTTCATGCGGACACCAATCCTCTCACAGGGCCAGTCCAAGTCCCAGTCCCGGTGCCAGTCCGAGTCGCAGTGCCATGCGAGGTATACTGAGTCTGAAATTATTGCATAATGAAGGCGTTTTCATGAATGAAATCTAATGAATTCTGAATGAATGACCGACCGGCTTGGCTGGCCAAACGAGCGAGCGAGGCGACCAGGCGACCAACTGTAACGACGACGGCGAATCCAAAAAACCACAACAAGTGGCACAACCAACCTCTCTCTCTCTCTCACTCCTCTGTGTCCCTCTCTCTCTTTCTCTCCGTCGCTCCTCGGCTAATGTACAAAACGCTGCGCGCGCTCATTTCTTATTATTCTTTATTTTTATATGCGATTCGAACATCAATTTCAGTTTTTGTGGTCGTCCATAAAAAACACATATCAGCGACGACAACGACACTGAGAGAGCCCGGACTGGACAGCGGCAGGACAGACGTACAGACGGACACTGGGACAGGGGACAAGGGATAGGGGGACTGACGCTGAATGTGGTACGGCAAAGCTAACAGCAAGCAGCGAACCAGCGGCCAGCGCGGTGCTTATTATCGGCACGCAAGTCAGTTTATTTTTAATGATTCTCACTCACCCACTCTGCTGCACACTGCACACTGCACTGCAAGGATGAGGCGCGGGGCAAGGTGCGGTGCAGGAAGCGCGCACTGTGCGGCTTATCGTAAGGTGGACACAGACAGGATAGCATAGGATGACCCCAAGGGGTTCTGGACTGGCACTGGCTCTGGCAGTGGCTCTGAGTTGGGCAACGGGGAAAGGCCTTAGAGGCAACTTGAGGAGAGTATCCACAATGCGGAAATGTTGCATATGTTGCCAAGTGTTGGCAACTATTAAATATTGCTTTATAGTTGCCTGTTTTATGACTCGAATATTGCGATAAACGGTGTGAAGTGTCGGTTTTAAAGTTCTCTCCGCGCGCATTTCTTGGCCATGTCGCGGAAAGGACTTAGGATTCACCAACAATAAAAAGTTGCATGAAAACGCTATAAATTACGTATTATTAGTGCAATGATTGCTTCTGCCACTTGATAATCGCTGTTTAGCGAATTAAAGAAGGGTTTAACGCAACAAAATCTAATGGGAAACATTGTTTATCTGCGATTCCTGTGGCTTTCCAGTCAGTTCACAGAGATATCGCAGTTAGTAGCTTACGCTTAAATTGGAAACACTGGAATGGTACCATTTATGAGTCTGGGGTGCCTCTGCACATATTTACACTGGCTCAAAAGGTGTTCCCAAACTTGAAATGAGTGTGAAGTGCAATCTTATGAGACATATTCGTTATCTGGTATAACGGTAGATTTCCATTGAGCTCTTTAAGTTATCGCTATTGGTACCAAATCCAACAGTTTATACAACGGGCCTACTTTGTATTGGGAACCTCTCTATAGAGGCTTACGAGTACCTATGCACATACTATTACTGGATTTAACGGCGCACAAGATATTCAGACTTACAATCTAATGGGAAACATTATTTATCTGTAATTGTCTGTAAATTATCAGAACGCTACCACTGTTTGTAGCAAGTCAGAAACTCTGGAGTAGAACTTTTTTAAAGCTTTCTAGAGTCTCTAGCCCACACTTTCACTGCCTCTCAAGGCGCACTAGGTGTTTCCAAACCGGCGATGTATATGTTAAGTGCAATCCTCTCTACTGATTGCATGACGCGACTTCAAAGAGCAGCAAATGCCAAACTTGCAACGAACCTTGCAGCAGGATTCTGTTGAGACAAGTAACAGTGAATTCGAGTAACGAGTACCGAGTAACGAGTAATTTCAAATATGCAAATCGACAACAAACGGAAAACTAAAACAGCAATCGCAATTGCCGTCAACCGAATGGAATGGCTCTACTTATTAGTGCCTTTGAAGTGCAGACAGACTTGTCTGCGGCTGCGGTAAGGCTCGGGAAGGGAGCGGGAGGTAAGTGCGCTGCGATGCGCTTGGTGCCTCTCCCGGCTGTTGGTTGTTGGGATGGCGGGTAGCGTCTGCGGCCACCCGCTCTGACCAAGGCTGGAAAAACTGCTGCCGTCACTTTATGGTTATTAATTTTTTGATTTATGTTAAAGCTCACGAAACGCCCGTTCGTTCAGCTCTGTGCAGCAGAAGCAGTTCCGATCTGGCCTGGTCCGGTGCGGTCCCACCTTCCCAATTCCAATTGCCTTTTGCCAATTGTTCAGTGCGTGCGTATAAAACAAAGGAGGTTCGACTCTGAAACTCTTGTTGTTGTTTATACCCAGTACCCCCGTGGGAGGAAGGAAATTACAGGCCCTTATCAACTTGGATTTGAATTTAAAAAATAATTTCACGTGGGAAATACCAAAGTCAATAAGGCTTTTAAATAATGTGCTATAATAATAAAATATATATTTTTATGGATATATTTTATTTATAAATAATAATATTATTTTTCAGTTTTCTGGTATTTTATGTTTTGAATTCAAAGTTTGACAGAAAAATGAGCGCTGCGAAAGAATTTATCCTCCAACGGTAGTAGGAAGGTTATAGCGACAAAGTCTTGAAAACTAGCTTAAATTCAGTCAATTCGATAAATCATTTATGTAATTATGTTTTTGTTAAATTACTGGAGAGTTTTGAATTAAGGCCGTCATACACTTTATACTCATACTCTATTTAATATATCTTAACGATTCTGCACGATTTGGTGCACAAAAAAATATATATTTTATAATAGTAATATAGGTATATCATATCAAAATGCATTTTTAAAACAAAAATATATCGTACACATTGTGCAAATAAATTCAAATTAGTGCTGCATAACTAACGAAAGTATCGATGTTTATGCAGGCAACTACAAAAGGATCGATAAATCGATATTGACCGTCGCAAAACAGCGTAGTATCGTCGTAATCAAACTAGTCTGTTTGCTAACACAAATGCAAGAGACATGGGTTAGCTGGTTGCTAGGTATCTCACAGTCGAGCACACTCTTTGGCAGACTTTCTTAATTGTTTTATATTGAAGGTGTGTGCGCGTGTGTGCTCAATGCTTGTTGCGGGCTGTTGTGGTGCTTCTGCTGCTGCTTCTGCTGCAAGAGGTGCGTTTTTGGATTTCTGCTTTTGCACTGTAAACAGCAAACAACTGAAACCACACTAACAACAGCAAAAACAACAACAACAAACGAACAAAGAGTCTGCAGCAAAAAGTGATAGCTGGCTACGCAATAGTACATAGCTTGCTCCTGACGCCAGTCGACTTGGATTTGCAGCAGCAGCAACGGCAGCAGAGGCAGCAACGGAACAAAGACAACGGCAACAGCAGCGACGACGGCGCCGCCAGCAGCAACGCACAACGGCACAAAATCAACAACAACAAAGGCAGCAATAAGCGAAAATAAAAGGAGCAGAGAAGCTGAGCAAGAGCTGAGCTTGGGACTCCTCTCTGGACAGAGACTACGTCGTGGCATTTGGCATATTCTCACATTCACTGGCAGGAGTGCACACATGTTCATCCAAGTGTGTGTGTGTGTGTGTGTGTGTGTGTGTGCGAGTGTGTGCGATGCCAATAAGAATACAAATACCAAAACCAATACCCATTGCCATGGCCCATTGCCCGTATGCCGTAGTCGACAGCCGCAGATGCAGTCGTAGCCTCCTGATGCGTGTTTTTGCTAATGCGAATAAGTTGCTGCTGCTGTTGGGGCGCTCCTTTTATTGAATTAACTTCAGTTTCAGTAGTTGCTCCGACTACGTCTCCGTCCCGTACTCCTACTGCTGCTGCTGCTCCTGCCCAGCTCCTGCCTGGGAGCAGCTCTTTGTTTAACGTCGCACTCGTTCTCAATGTTTGCATTAAAAATTCATAAATCAATTATGGAATGCACACTGCAAAATATTAGTTTTTTCTCGCATCATTCGCCTGGTCTCGTCCCGTCCCCGTCTGCAGGAAGGACACGGACACGGAGCCGCTGGCAATGCCTTGGGCTCCTCTGCAGCCTGCCTGGGAATTCGAGTTATTCGAGCCATGAAATGCGTGAACTGAACTGCCCGAACTGTTGCCCGAGTGGAGCAAGTTGACAATTCCGTTCAGGCCGTTGATTAAATTCATAAATTTGGATTCGTCAGCGGGTTTTGCTTTTCTGCTTATGTTTCTCTGTGTGTCATATTTGGAATGCCGAATTGGCGTTGAAATTAAAATTAAATTAATGACTGCAAATTTCGCGAATAATTTATAATATTCATGTAGTATGCGCTACCCCTGCCTAAACGGGGTATGCCTAAATTGCCTAAAAAAGCTTTGTTGTGCTTAAATTTGAAGTGAGGTGAGCAACAATTGCGGCCTACAGTAGAATTTCGTGAGGAACAAGAATATATACCACGCTTATATATAAAGAAATGAATCAAGAATATATACTAGACATAAAGAATAAGGAATAGACTGTAGACTCAAATCGAAAGCAAAGAAATAGGGATAGTTAAAAAGAGAGACAGGAAAAGAGTTCAAAGTAGATCCATTTGGAGGTAGAGAAAGTTGTAAAGCAGGGTATATTCAAGATAATACTAACGTATCACAGCTTAATACTAACATATGTATATTTTCTATAAGAGTTCTTTCATCGTTAGTTTTATTAGTTTCTTTCATTCGTACTATAGTTATATTTATTACATTAGTAATCCCCAAACACCTAACAACCCTCAGACAAAAGAACCTCATAAAGTGTCTAATAAGATTAAGATTAAAGTATCTACGAGTACACAAAACTGAATGAATACACATGTACACAAATGTTTACCCAAGCAGGTCTTAAATGATATCTTACTTCCTTCCAACAGTTTGTTTATTTTTATTTGAATAATTTGAATAATACAAATGCAGAACAAGAGAGTTAAGGGCTCTGTCTGAAAGAACGAGAGGGGGAGTCTGTTGCGAGTCTGGCACTCGTAGGACGCACTTTGCACATCTGCATAATTATAGTCGATAATCTGTGCGTTCATTATTTTAATTATTGCAATTTACCAAGTTTGCATATTATAATAAATGGGGCTGCATTCAGCGAGCTGAATTGACATCAATTTATGAGGCCACTAGGAGGGGAAGGACACACAGTGCGAAGCCTTTTGTGTCCTTTGGCCACGAGCTTCACTCAGTCTTTACTAATTTGAATTACTGCGCTCGCCATATTATGCCGCCTTCCCGGGGCCCCCCCTCTTCTATGGCATACCCCTTGCCCAATTTGGTAATTATGTTCAGAATCCAAGCGATGCCACAAGGCCGGCGACGTGGCGACGGCTGCACAATGTCCTAAATTGTGCAACATTTGCGAGCTGCGTCTATTACGACGACGGCGATGGCAATGGCAATGGCGACGGCGATGGCGACTCGGACTCGGACTCGGAGTCGAGTCCAGCGTGGAGCTGCTGCAGCGACACTGTGCACTGTGCTTGAATATTCATGCCCGACTTTGCCATTCTTGCCCGGCATAAAATTTAAATTTATGCTTATTTCGTAGGCCCCATCGACATTATGGCCAATTATATGTAACTGCAAGGTAGTGCGCGAGTGTGTGTGCGTGTGTAAATGTGAATGGAATTACATGTCAAACACACTCACACACACTCGCTGAAGATCCCTGAATCCTTAATCTTAATTAAACGATAATATTAGCAAGAGAGAGCCCGGTGGCAGCTTGCTAGCCCCAGCTAGGTTATTATAAAATTACAGTCTTGTAAGTGATGATGTAATAGAAAGGCGTTCCTTAGACTTAAAGCTAATCTCGTCTAAAACGGGAAGGCTTTATCCATTAAAGAATTCTTATTACTGAAATTCTTTCTATGTTGCTTCATTTCGCGACTCTATTATTATTATTTGGAAATGGACCTTTGAGATCTTTCGCACCCCTGAGTTGAGTTTAGAGCTCCATTACCAATCTAGTTTTTCTTATAAATGCAATGATCTTTTCTGGACTTATTGACCTTATCTCTTTAATTTCGATAAGGTGCTTTTGTACACCTCACATCTCTTCGGTTCTACCTCAAGTCCATCATTGTAGAGATTCCGATAGTCTTATTATAGACAGCTATCTAAACAAACGGCTTACGCAGATACTCTTTCCACCTATAGCGGACTCTGGCTTACCTGATTTGCCGACGGGTAACCGTATCCAAACTGCGCATATGCAGCCATTGTCGCGCTCGTCGTCTTCGTCGAGGCTAGTAACGGTAAACGGCGATGGCAACGGCAGGTCACGAGTGTGAGTGCTCACCGTGGGGTGCCCGCACCCTGGAACGATGGGATGCTGTGGCTGTGGCTGATGCTGCTCCTCGTGAACACTTGCCAAGGGGTTGGGTGCTGTGGGTGGGTGTAACTCCTCGAACGGGAGTGGGTCGAGATGGAGCTGGATGCGGATGCGAATGTGGCAATGGAAATGGAATGTCGGCGACAACGACAACGACGGTGGCGGAGGCGGCGAAGGTGGAGGTGGTGTGCGTGCTCGACGCGAGCGCGCGGCTAAGCACTCTGAGCGGTTTTGTTGTTTGTTGTTGGGCTGCTGTGCTTATTGTTGTTGGTGCCGCTGATGTTGTTGCTGTTGTTGGCCTTGTTGAAAATTGATAAAACAAATTGTTGATGTCGAGCAGTTCTGTTAATGTCGCCGGAGCCGGAAAATGTTTTGTTTGTTTTCCGTGTGACTTTGCGTTTTATTCTTTCGTTTGCTCCTCGCTTTTTATTGACTTTGGTTGGCCTTTTGTACCCCCGACAGCCGACAAATCGCACACAAATCTTCTCTCTCCGCTCCAACAGATGTCCTCTCCCAGTACGCCGGACACTAGTTCTTAGTTATGTTCGATTCGGGCTTAAGTCTTGTCAACTTAACACGAGCTTGGCGTCCGGGCCATGGTGGCGACACAAATCGCAAGCGATATTTGTTTGTTCTCCATCAACAGTGGAGTTGTAATCGATGCACTATCGATAAGTACTAAGAGTATTTACTCCAGTTCACTTTTTAGTATTTAATATGCGATTATTCTGTACTCTTTCCTTGTCTTGTATTGCACAAACTTCTGTTTCTGTTTCTATAGCGCGCGATCGGCTACACTCGCCTGAAACGAGTTCCACAACCTGTCAGTGGCCTCTCAACAGTGACGGCGACGCTGACGGAGACGTAGACGGTGACGCGAGCTCGGAATCGTCGTCGACAGGCACAGAGGCAGAGGCAGCTGAGATGTGCGCCTATGCCTATTCGCGTTTAAACACAAACTGGTCTGGCGATGCCGATGCCAGAGTGTGCCCGGCCAGGGGCACAAGGCTGACGTGTTGTCGAACACGAGGAAGCGAGACGAGTAGCGAGTAGGCAGTGCGTCCGAGAAAGACAGCGTGTGTTCTGTTCCAACCAGAGAGCGCACTGCATGTGCCGTCTCTGTCGAACGCGTACGCGACTGCTAAGAGAGCGAGACGGTGCGCCCTGTTCTCTCACTGTTCGTTCAGGGGCTGTTGTTGTCAAATACGCCCACCTCCGCGACTGGAAGCAAGAGCAACTTCTGCCTCTGCCGCTGCTGCCTCTGCTGCTGCTGCCGTGTCGTTTCCAGTTCGCTTCCCCTTTCGCACGGCACTGGAATTGTTTTTATGGCGGCCTGCCTTGCTGCTTGCCTGCGATCGAAGCATCGCACATTGAGTTTCTTCTGCGATTCCTTGTTTACGTTGTGCTGGTTCCTGTGCAGCAGAACAACGTGGATATATCTCGGCACAATTACGTACATGTACACATGTATGTGCGCCCTGGCAATGGTTAAGTAATCAGCCAGTTGAGTATTAATTGAGAGTCTAAAAATAGACCCGCTGTTTATTCTTATTAGCCGAGCAAACCTAAGTAATTAGAGCTAGAGGTGGGTTACTTTAATTACCAGAGATGATAAAAAGCAGCATATTCTATCGATTGTTATCTTAAGAGATGCTTTATGAAATTTTATTATTAGAAAGAAAATAATGCAGCGTATATCGGTTCTTATCTAAAAAGATTCTTCACGCAAGTATCTGTTATGTGATCGATAAGATTTAATTTATTTATAATCCTGTTTACAAGATAGATCATTGAATAAAATGGTGAATATGTAATTGTATACACACCCAATTCATTGTATTAAATCTGTCTCAATGCGCGAAACGGAATCAATTAGTTTTTTGATTGCTAAAGTAATTGAAAGAAATCTTTGTTATTTAAGTCTATTTAGAGTAGTCTCACCTAGTATCATTTTTATATATGACTACATATAAATCACTTTGTAAAAAATGCATGAAATGCCATGTATAAACATAGTTTTTAATAAATAACTAAATAGCAAGCTATCAATTACTTGAAATTGTCGTTATTAACAGTTTAAATATTTCAATGTTCGAAGATTTCATTAAAATATTATTGTACTCTGAAGTTAAAAAATATAATTAAATGCAACAGAAAACATCTGAACATCATAGAAATAGTTCAAAACCACGTTAATTGGCCCTTTCCGATTGTCACCCAAACCCAAATGTGTACGAGGAGTGTTACAAAAAACAAACAATTCTGTTTCAAATTGTAATCGAATCCTTTGGTACTTGAGTGTGCACCCACCCGCCACTTGGTACCACTCTAATTTATGGAAGATCGTCAGTTTTTGGTGGAATTTGTGTAAGACGAGCGTTCTGGGGGTGTTAACGCGTCGTCATTTATAATATTTGGGTTCGGTTTGGTAAGTGGGGCATGTGTGCGGGGCGTACTCCCAGCTGAAGGATAGAACATATGTATTTCTGTCCGTCCAAATGCCTGTGCCCAAGTGCAAAGGGATCGAGACGAAGTGAACCCGGCATGCACTTGATGGCGCCACGAAATCCGAAACAGTTCACGGAGGTTTCCAGAATTCAAATTGGAGTACAAATTTCCCTATGATTGTGTATCCTTTTTCATGAGATATGCAAATATCGATACATTTATGTGTGTGTCATACCGATATTTTCATGCAGATTGATAAGCTTATATCGGATTTAGTTCTCGCAAATAATGTTCGTTTATTTTACGAACAAGCAGATTATATTGAGAACAATTCGAATGTTGCAAGATGCTGTTCCATCGGGTAAGTTCAACCGGCCACACACACAGTTAACTTGAACATGCGGCACTGTGCGGGGTGGGGCAGGAGTGTGGTGCGAACGCACGGCAGCAGCACCAGCTGCACGTCAGGGAGTTGCAGGTCGACTCGTCTTCCTATTTTTGCCTGCTCTGCTCGCACTCCCCAATCGCAATACTCTCCTCCCGCCTCCCCCTCTTCACACCCGCTGCTGCTGCCGTGCTTCCTCTTGCTTAAGTGTTGTTTCATGTCACCTGGAAAGCAATTGGACATGAAATTGTCGCTTTTCAGCGTGTGTCTGTGTGTCTGTGTGTGAGAGACAGACAACGGCACATGTGTGTGTGTGTGTGTGCATTTGATGTGTTCACAAAATCTTCTTAAATTGAAGTCTCCAACATAAAAGTAATAAAATAAAATCCTTTTTGCCAGGCGACAAATGACAAAGTCACCGAAGGAGCAGGCAGAGACAGCAGGCGGCACGCAGCTCACAAAAGGACGCTCCATGCAAATTGCTTTCGATAAATTTGTTTACGCTTAAGCCATGCCAGAGAGCAGTGAGTCGTCTCCCGGGTCCAGGGCGAAGAAACACTAAAGATTTTGTGACAAATTGCAGAAATCCTTGCAGCTGCCCAGCTGGAGCAGCTCCTCCAACCTGAGCGTTTTAATTGTTTGCCAGACAACTTGGAGTCGACACAGAGCTCCGTCTCTCTATGTTTGTGTGTGTGTATGAGTACGCACCACCTCCATTGGCGAGGTGTTATCAGGCAACAGGAACTATGATATGGTATCAGCACCTGGCATCTTATCGACCACTTGAAAATGGGATTGCTGCTCAAACAAATCGAACGGAGCACACACAACATTCATAAATGGAAACATATTTACTCACTTTTCAAAACAAATCAACAAATCGGCGCGCTTTGTGCCTCAAGTGCCTCAGTCCCTGCCTCTGCCTCTGCCGGGCCTGGCAGAGCTGCAGCTGACTCTCGCCGAGTTAGAGCTGGCGCTGTCCTCAGTCTAACCGGGACCAGGTATGGGACCGGGGTCGGGACTAACACTGGCAATGGGTAATGCGACCCGGTACCCGGTACCGGGACAAAGTCAGAATCTCGTAGCCCTTTCCATGGAATTCCCCGCGCGCGTGCGTTGCTCCTTTGTCGGCATTTCGACAACACAGTCACGATTGATTGCCCGCCCCAGCCGATTGACAGTGATTTCTAATTTCCAATTGGTTTTTTTCGAGACAACAACAAACACACGCACGCACACACCAGCATTACCCCCGGACCCCGACCCCATCCCCAACACGGGCGCGTGATAAGTGGGCCCACGCTTCGCCCTGGCCCGGTTGAGACCCATCGAAGATGCTTAGTATGGACAGCTGTCTGGGGCATGCAGCACGACGCGGACGTAGACACACGCGCGGATTTGGATCAAGCATGTTGTCCGGAAACGGACAAGCAGACCATTTGAATTCCGGCCAAGTCGCTAATGGCTAATTAGGTCGTTGGATCTGTTACTATTCCTCAGCTTCGATTACACTAGAGGAGCAACGAAAGTGTTTCCCTATCTAGAACTGTCTTTAGCTCTATTAGTTGGTGGGGAATCCCTCGCAGCATCAATTTGTGGTACGATGTTGGGTTATAAAATTTGCTTGCTCTTTAAGCCTTTAAGCTGCACAGAGTCAAATGTGGCCAGGTAAAGTTTGCATCTCTAGAGACGCATGTTCCTGCCTTATTGGGTTTAATTGGGAATAAGCATCCACATCCAACAACATTGTCCAAAATAAACCTAATCGCACAGCAAAAAGTTCGGCAATGCCGCCGAGAATACTCGCATGTTTCGTATAATTTGTGTTAGGTAAACACCCAAGCACAGACAGGCAAAGTTGATGGAGCTCAGGAGGGGTTACAAGGAGCACAGTGTCACAGGTATCCACGTATTATTGCTTGAGCAATAAGTTATATTTAAATATTCTATATACTCGAAGCAGCTTCCAATAAAGCTGTTTAATCCAGCACAGCCTGCATAAGACCTGCCTAGATCGACCCTGATCGTGTAATTATCATATAGCATATATGTATCTCTGAGCTCCCTTGGAGAATGCTTCGCCAGAATTCGCATGCGTTGTCACATTGCGACCTCGCACAAGTGCGAGATTCATGTTTGCCACCCAGCTAGTTTCGCATTTGCGAATTTCGAAATTAAATTCCGTGTCATTCCGTGTAAATCATTTACAAAATTAAGCGCAACTGCAGCACGCCGGGGACCGTGGCAATTTATCAAAAATAAATCATCTGTGCGCGCCTCAGCTCCCTTAACCTCCGGCTAATTTGTATATTTAAAATGCAAGTGCAAGAGCGTACATCCACATCCGAATAGGTATCCGCATCTGCATCTGCACACTGAATCCGTATCCAAATCCAGTCAGTCACGTCAAGTACCTGTCGCCAGGGCCACGGCTGAGCTGGGACAGGCGCGTGATAAATGGCAGATTAGTTTGCAAATTTTAGAGGAGTTCGCCCCAAACTAGGCGAGTGAGTGCATGCTTATTTACGCGTAACACAGTAATTAGTGATTAAGTAGATGTTGGTGCACTAAAAGTATAAGACAACAGCAACAACTACAACCTCATCAACTGAAATAGAGTGTGTGCAATTAAGACTTCTGCTCCCGTCTTTATTTAGCTCGAGAGGAGACTGCAGCGCTTGTCTCTCAGGTAATTGGCCTGCGCTCTTTCTGCCAAGCTGTCTGCGAAGTGTCCCTGCTGGGGCGATGCTGATGAGTCAACTTTGTTGGGAGACATTTTAATACTATTGTTTTTACTGCGCTGTCATTGTTTATATTCGTTTTGTTTTGCACGGAGTGTTGGTGCTGGAAGGTTTGTCGATTAACAGTGGATTTATTTATTTAGTTACTTGTTATCAAGTATTCATTCAAAGAAAGTTTAAACGGCATAGCGATGTCCGGAAATATCGATATTCTTACTTTCATTTTATATCTGTGTATTGCAACTATTGTTTGTGATGGAATGTGTGTCGAATTTGTATCGTAATATCGATTGAAACACTTAATCAAAGCGCTATGGATATTTCTTATCCTTTTATTGGTCCCAGTAAGAATCTACTACATATCTTAAATACATATACCAATATATTCTTAAATATAAGCAATACTTGATAGTTCTTTTCTTCATGTACAAGTAATTCTTAGTTTTCACATAGTCATACTTTCAGTATACGTTTTGGAAAATTTATAAATATTTTAACTTATGAAATCAACAAGTCAACATCCTTCATATTATGAGCTTACATTTTTCTTTCGGCAATTATTAAGTAAATAAACACTCTTTTTGGTAAACAATTTTTTTTGCAAAGTCTTAATATGACTTGTTCTAATAAATTCTGATTAATAATTATTAAAAAGCAGTTTTTTCAGGCTTTATATTCCCTTTAAATAATTTTCATTGGCCTCAAAAGCGTAAAGTAATTTTGTGAATATGTATGTAACAGGCAGAAGCAGTCGGGATAGACCTAATAAAGTGTCTATATTCTGACTAAGTATCACTTTCTGAGTCAATTGAGCATGTCCGTCAGTCCATCTGTGCATCTGTCGATTTAAGGACATGATCCCAGCTATTGTAGAAGGTTTATTTAAATTTTTGAATACCGAAAAGATACAACTTTCTGACTTTCAATTAAAAATAGATGATTGTAATATTTACCACCTTTGAATTTGTTACGGACTGCTTTTTTGTCGGTAGGGCCGTGCCGGCTAGCTCAGTGCACTTAGGGAGGGGTTCTTCCTCCAGCCCTGCAGTCCGCACAAAATACCGATAGTCATCGGTATTTACACAAAAGACGCATCACTGACAAAAGGTAAACAAACCAAAAACGAACATAAAACAAGAATCTAACTTATTTAATATCGTTTTCAATTTATTCACATTTACAACTCTACTCTACAACACAAAGGACAACAACAACATCCATTGGTGACAGCCAAGTCACCGCGCACCCGCCCAGCCATGTGATGCTCCTGCTCAGGAGTTTCGGAGCATCACCCAAGTCGGCGAATCCCTTCCAGGCTAACTAAGGCCGCCCCATCTCCCCTAGGAAAGGTAAATTAGTGCTTCATATCAAACATATATACATTTATTTTCTATATCCTAATCCTCCTGTTCCTATCATCTTCCTACACGAACAAAACCTAACACAAATCTTATACTAATAACAATTATTGTATATTAAAACTAATGGGACATTTTTTTATTTTCAGGTTATTCTGGCCTGGATGAAAGTTTACTGGGCCTGCCTGATATCTGGCCTGACTGGAGCTTTTACTCCCGGATGGAAAATGCTAGGCCTGCAGGCAAGATGTGGCCTGCAGGCCGCGGAGATGGTGGCTTGAAAGGCAGATCTCTGCCGCTGCCGATGTTGTCGCTGCAGACTTGCAGATTTTCGGTGCGGGATTTGCTGCTCCTCGCAAGGAACAGACTCACCAGGCAGGTATGTCTTCCGATGGTCGATGATCCGTGGAAAGCTGCGTCTGCACACACACAAAATTACAAACAATTAATAAATATCATAACCACAAAATCTAACCACGCACTTTTTCTTGCAGAGTTAACTGCACCGACCGTTTGCTTGATTTTAACTGCCGTTCGATTGAGATGCAGGTGGTCGCATTGGCCTGGGCATTCGGGCATCTGCCGACGGTTCAAACCAGGGCAGCTGTGTTCATCGATATATTGTCGCAGTCGGCGCGACAATGACGACATTGACAGAAGGCTGCCGTATCGGGCGTTCAATAGCAAACATTTGTTAAATGCAGGCGGTACTAGCAGGTACAGCGCTGTGTTGATCATAATCTGGACTCTAATGTGTTTCAATTCTGAGCTAATCGACTTCAGTTCATCATCAGTCTCTTAATCGATTATTTAAAAGAAGAATCTGTCAAGAAAAAAGTTCACTTGTCCTGCGATAGCACTCCCTAACATGACTCCGAAAACACCTTGCGCAACTAGCCAAATACCAAAGGTATTCCCCTATTTGGCGAACCCAAATACCAGGCCACATGGCAATTACAAGCGACATCATGCCCGCTGGAGCCATTACTCACAGCAGTCCTGCTATCGCCCGGTGAACACGGATCCATTACGGTATCTGGTGTTGGACAACGCTTAAGTCCGCGATATAAAACCAAGCGAGCGTCCATAAATTCGATAAATAATTATTGCAGCCGAATCCTGTGGGTGCGAGGCTGGTGGAGGGCCATGACAATGCGATGCGGCGATGCTATCAGTGCACGGGTCGGTGCATGTACCGTTATGCCGTAGTCGACTGTCCGCATTCCGCCTGCAGCACTGGCCTGCAGTTAATGTTCCTCTATTTGCAGTAATGCCGCCCGCTCTGGCCACCGCCGCAGGCCGAAGGCAGCTGCCCGGCCCACCCGGCGAATGCGCATTTATTAAATGGAAATTGGATGGCGTCGACCGACGCTTTTCTTGGCCGGCTGGGACAGTTCCAATTTGCAGCACCATGCAAATTGTATTGTAGTCGAGTTATTGTATAATTGGCGCAGTGTCGGAGGGGATTGGATCGGGGTGGACACGGAGGCGGAAGAGAGGTCAGCGCGCTGCAGCATCGGGCTGTGCAAGGGAAGCGCCCTGTGTTTGTTTGTGTTTGTGTCAATAAATTAAAATGAGAATTGATTCGCTTACGCCCGATTTAAGCAACAACAGGCCCGTCCATTTTATGGGCAGATATGCACACGGACCGCCACCGCCACCATGTTAACAGTCCCAAACAGACACGATAGGATACGGTTGCTATTGTACTTCGGACACTACGTACGTGTGTGGATCTGTATCTGTATCTGGATCCAGGCACGGAGCATGTGCAGCCGCGTGTGCTCGCATTTCGAAACTATTAACAAACAAATTATATGTTGGGCCCGCACTTTAAAATCCAATTTCAGCACGCATTACAAGAAAATTCCATTAAACAATGCAGCAGGCACTGGTCGAATGCAACTCTGCCTCCCTCAGACCGACCTATCTCCGGCTGAGCGACCCTGCCAGACAGAGTGTCTCCAGCGTGTCTCCAAGCACGGCTAAGCACGCCCAGAGCGCATTAAGATAAGAGAAATCATCTAACAAAACGCATAATCTACACGCTGAATTCAAAATCGGTTAAACAATTTAAATTTATTTCAAACTCAGCCTAAAACAAACGATGGGATAGCATAACGGACTCTCGAACAAGATAAGCTGCGGGTCCACAAAGTCTACTCGACTCGACACTGGTCAAGTCACTGGGCGTCTGTCTCGCTGTCTGGGACAAAGCCAACACTCCTCCTCGCGACAAACCTGTATATGGTAAATGTCAACGGAATAATAAAATTAGTTGTTTTAACGACAATGAAATTGTCCTAGCGCGGGTCTCTCGTCTCTCTTGGTTCTCTCTTTCGCTCCCTTTCCTTCTCCCGCTGTCTCTTTTCCGACCACGATCGGTCGATGGAAGACCAATCAAACGGCATCGTAAATATTATCTTGGCCATCTGCAACTTTGCAGCCTCCAGCAAAGTATCGACATCGAAGTGCCTGTTGTTCCATAAATTTTCCAATGTGACATTCCTTTGTCATGTTAATTAGACCGCCAAGTGCGGGGGGACAACGAAATTTGATAGGGCATCTGAGATACCTGCTCTCGGAATCATGGAATATCTCTTGGAATCTTACCAATACTCACGCTCGTAAAATGCAGGCCACAAAGGGTCATCGCATCATTTCAACGCAACTCTTCAGAAAAACTATCGTTCTACCAGAAAACCACTCCTAGACTGAGTGGCGACGACAACATGAGCTTGGGGATCCGCCATTCATTAATATTTATTAACTCCACTCGATATTTACATAACACAAAGGGAAATCTATAATCAACGACTATTGAATGCATTCGAAGAGCGCGAGAATCTTTGTGAACCGCAGACAATGCTTATTAGCCTAATGAAAACGTGTCCTGAATGGAAATCTTCGAACTTCAAGAATGGACAATTGAAATACTGATAAAGTAAATGGGGTAATCGTTAAAATCAGTTCGAATAACATACGACATGTCAATGGGTTATTCGGCGGCAGGAAACTAATATGATTAAACATTAGCAGAGATCAAATCGAGCTATTCCTTTGAAGTATATTCTAGTTAGTTTATTACATCTAGACTTGTTTCAGTAATTATCAAATACTCAGCTGGATTTCATATTTCCCCTACTTCTGTTATTATTAAAACCAATCGATGTGCCTGAAGCTTCGCGAGAATTGCTTGCGCAACGAATCCATAAAAAAAGAAACACTGAAGCCCGAAAACAACCTCCTCTGGCCGCCTAATGGCCATAATTATTTTCACTCACTTTATCAACCTGACTTGGGTGAGTTCACCCATGTCTGTATGAGTGTGTGCCTGTCTGTGTGCGCGACGATGTCAGAGAGGCACGATGTCTCGGTTCCGCGAAGGTGGCCAGCGGTCCCACAGTTTGTAGGCGTTTGACATCGTTGTAAATGCGTATTTTTAGTTCCTCGCCGTTGCTGTTGCCGTTTAATTCCGTATTTCTTCCATTTTCCAAGGTAGAGCCCCGAGCTGGTGGGGAATAGTGCACGTGTGGTCATGATTTATAGCCTACAATGTACATCCATTAGAGAAGGCTTCAAGCCGGGGCGTCCGAAAGTCAAAATACGACCAAGATGAAATGTCTATGATCGGCTTTAATTAATGAATCGTCTTAGGCGCTGGGAAGATAAGTCAAGCGCCGAAAGCCAAGCAGAGTTCAGCACATTCGTTAAATTAGAAAGTGCGAGTCGAAAACAAACAAATCTTGTACATGTTCAATATACACTGTGGTATTTATTATGTCATTACTTTAATATTATTAGTGTCATAAATATATTGAAATTGCACAACAAATGTTAAATTACCGCATTAAACTATCCACCCATCCAAACAGCCTTGCGCGGGACCTTACACGGCTGTCCAGCCAATCTCGCCTTCGTCGAACTGACATGCCAACCCAACTTTAAATATAGTTAGGGACATATAAACCTAAATCAGTTGCCGCAGCATCTGTTAATTAAGTTAGTCTAGTAAGATTTATAAACTTATTGTTAGTCTCGTTAAAAGAGAAGATTCAATAAATAATGCCAAGTATTAAAAAAAAAAAAAAAAAAATAAATAAATAAATATATTCACTATTATATTACTTTTTATTCAAAGATGACTATGGAAATGCCGCTGTTTGTCATGGCAAAGTTATAAAATGAAGCGAAACCGTTTTAAATACCAGCTAGTTCCGATAGATAAACTGAACAACACTGTTATCGCACAAGGGCCTAAATATCGATGTGGTTATCACGTTACATAGCTAACAGCTTTTTGTTGGCACTGCAACAACATTGCTTCTAGGGACAATCTACTGCAAAAAGAAAGGAAAAAGAACGGAAAAGGAAACGGGATGAGCTATTATAGTAATAGTAATTAAAATAATCACAGTCAACTTGGAGTTCATTTGGACTGGTTGGATAAGTTATGGACCATGATCACAGCAGTCGTCGAGGCAGTTAGTCAATAACTCAAACACAGTCGCTTAATTTCAGATTCCGCAATTGGGGGGAGAAATTAGCATACAGCATCACGTATACGCCCCGATGTGCGCAAACGCAAGCCGTAAGCAGAAAGACGACATCGCACACATTGCACAACACACACACACACACGCACACGCAGATATACGGGGAAGTACACCCATTCCACGATGCTGTTTCCAGGATATTAATTGTTATAGTTGCTAGATGTGTCTGCTTGAATTGTTTCTGAGGCTTTGTGCGTTGCAACGAAAATTCTAATCTTGTTGAAAACGTTGCGCCGTGCCCGACTCTGTCAAAGCCAGAGCTCAAGTCAGCGTCAGCGACAGAGCCGGAGCCGGAGCTGGAGCTGGAGTCAGGCACATTTCGGCTACACTGACACAAGGATTTCCGTACATGACAAGCAGCAGCAATAATTTATAGACGCTGCGTAAGCAGGCTGCGTGGCTAAGGATGCAACGCACTGGCAGCCAAGCAAGCACACAAGCATGAGCACGACGCACACTCGCACACATCTTGTAGGTTTGGGGTAGGCCTGACGTTCGTTGGTCTTCGCCCAGTTCCCCTTCTCCCCCTCATTCTTGGCCCGCCCTGCTCTGTGTATTTGTTCTCGTCTTGTTTCGCCTAAATGACACTTTGCATTCTTGTAGCATCTTGAAACTTAGGCCAACCATTGCTTGTGGGCTCGTCCGACCGCCTCCCGGTTTTCTCGTCTGACAGCCCCCGTGCGGCTCCTTCCCTCGCCAGTTCCTGCCCTCTGCCTGGCTGCCAACAGACGCAGGACTTACGCAAACGCATCTTTCAGGCATCTTCGAGCCTTTAATTATTTTCGAGCAAATTTGTGTTCTTTGGAATGTTATAATGGAGTGTGAATAGTCTCGATGAATATGAAAATTTGTGAAAATTTAATAAAACTTTATGTGCTCCCTCGCTCCAGCAGCTGCTGCTGTGCTACTCCTCGTCGGGCAGTGACTAATTGTTTTAATAGTCAGAAGCATTTAAACAATTTGCTGATAAAATATGTCTCCGAACACATATGGGACAAACAAGCAGGCTGGACGAGTGTCCGCTACTCGAATTCAACAGATTCTTGAGCTGCCTTTAGTAGCACAAATACTTCAGGGCACTGAAGACCTTAAATTTAATTTCGATAATATAAAGAAGCTTCCACGTTTTATTTAATGGACTCATTACTTACAATAAGGTATGTATTTTCTGTCCACACATGTATATCGTTGATGGTTTTGTATCCCAAGATTGTCCTAACTTTTCTTGCTGAGTTGTTTTCTGCTTATGTGAATACATTATGATATCGATGATTGTGTCGGTATTAATATTTTCCTGAATTAAGTTCATATTTACATTTCGATATGTATTATCTATCGATTTATGTAGTTTATATATTTTCTAAGGTTTTAGCTCCCCTTGCTCAATAGTTATTCTGCTTATTGTGTATGTTTATTGCGTTACGACATGTTATAGATATCGTTATATAGTGGATATGTTTTCTTAGCCTCCATCACTTATAACGCTTATTAGAAAAATATATTGGTATCGATGCGCTTATCGATATTAGAATTTCCGAGAAATTAGATACCATAAAAGTCTTACTATTTTCCTCCGAAAATTATATTACAAAACATAACAACTAATTCTGTCAATCATAAATTATCCAGGTTTTCACTGGATGTTGAAGGATTGCCCACACACGATCGCAGCGATCGCGAACTGGTTTCGTACACACACAGAGAGGGATTGATCTGCATGTGTATGGGTATTGAGAGAACGGGTCGCATGCAGCTGGGAAGTTAATGCGACAAGTTTCCAAATGGGTAACAATTTTCAAAGTGATTAATTCGCCTTCTGGCTGCCAACGAGATTTTGAGCATTGGATTGATTTATGGCCACGAGACGTTAAGTGGATGCAAGATAAGTTAACTGTCGTATATATCCTCGCCGCTGGTGACCGATCACAGACAATACGCGCGCGAGTGCCATTGCCGAGGTTGAGGCCGAGGCCAAGTCCGAAGAGAAACAGTCTCTCTTGGCCGTCACACAGTGGTTGCAACTGGAGTGATGCTAAGAGGGGGGTAGGGGAGCCAGCTCTATGGGTTATGGGCCATAAATGAGATCGCTACACAAACGCATGTGAAGGATCCTCACTTGGTCGCCACTTGGTCGTTAGCGATGGCATGTGATGCGATTAATTTAGCCGGCTTACTGATTGGCCGTGCGTCCCCAGGTCCCTGTGTCTCTAGGTCCCCCGACTCATCGGTCCGTTCGGGGCATTTGTAATGGGAAATTTTATGCCCACCGCGAGTCGTTTAGTATTGTTGAGCAAACTCGTAAAGCGCATAACACAGCATTATGGGAACGGAACTTGCGCCCCTGCTGGCCGCCACAGAGAGGATTAAAGACGGAAACAATTTCGAAACGAAGAAGAAAGAAATTTGTTACTGCATGTCGGAGCATGCATAAGCGTGCAGCTAAATGGCTAAATGACGGCGCTACGCGGACTGCACGTGGCGTTGCGAGATTCTAAAGTGTGTCAAATAAAAACCAAATTAATCACTTGCACTTACAAGTAGCCTCCTCGTCGTCATCCTCCTACTCCCACTCCTCCTCCTGCTTGCAACTAGGCACGGCGAAAGCGGTTCGCATTGCCTTCAGCAGCTGTCAATTTCAATTGAATTGACAATTTGTTGCATAATCGACGAACTGCCGAATGTTAATTTATCAAGCGCCGATAGTCGTTACAAATTGTTTTCCCCACAAACAGCCAAACCCCCCGCGCGCGCTCACTAACCCACCACACACACAGGGACACACTCACACGGGCACACGGTTGTCGCCTCGTTTGCTGACTCTAATAGTCACTTTGACAGCGACGTCGCGTAGTTTGTCGTGTGCATGTGGGTCTGGGGCTCAACCTGGTCGCGATCTATGGCTTGGCTTAAGGGTTTCCCCTCAGATTTGCGTCTCATTGTTGTCTTGTCTTATCCCCAACAACTGTTGAATTTTAACAGCAAGTGAGAAGGTGAGCTAACTGCCGGTTAAAGTGCGATAGTTGGGCCTGGCATGCAGTTGGGCACACGGTGGTCCAACATGGCAATGAGATACAAAAGTCACGGACGATATTAATGTATTCTTGCCGATACTCTTCCCTGGATGAAGTAGCTACCAGTTGAATCGCGACAGTAAGGAGACGTTTGGGGAGCTTCCATTCCTATCCCTTTATTCGTAACGAGTTTGGCATGTGATTGTTCAATTAGGGATATCAATACGGCAATGAGATATGTAAGTGAAGGACAACTGAGTCCTAAGGGGACTTATCAGCGAGATATTCGAGCATTTCGAGCAAAAACTGTTTGCCTCAGGCCCGTAGCCAGACCTAACTGGTAGTACGGGCACAAAGTAATAAAAGACGGGCAGGATTATAAATTCACAAGAAATGATTTGAAGAATGATACGTGAAAAAAGGTTCGTGCTATATATTCTTGAAATTATGTTTTTCAAATTGTGGCGCGAGACATTTTAAAGAAGTTCAGTGCTTGATATTTTAATAAATATCAATTTTTGTCCAGTTTTTTCTTAGACGGGCTGTACGGGCAAACAAGTCCATAGTACGGGCATTGCCGGACATGCCCGTATGTGGCTACAGGCCTGGTTTGCCTTGAAGGGATCTGTATACCCGCCCCTTCTTTCCTAGTTAGGTCAACTACATAAACTCCGGTAGTTCCAAAAAGCTTAAGTGTAGTCAATACCCACGCGAACTACCGTATCCTGGTTGGCCGCGATATCATCTAAGGTTTCGATGTTGTAGAGTCTTCCGATAAGGAAATCGCTATGTGCTTCATTAAGAAGCAGCTCTGTTAGTTACACCCCACATGCCCAGGACAGGATTTACGAATAGGTAGTTTGCAGAAGAATAGGGAATATTAATCTGCTAGAAACCCCATTTATATCCCTTTCATATCTGTTAGTTAAAGAGCAATAGCTAAGGTACCCTCGGGAAACTCCTTCTCGTTTGCCTAATCACTAATAAGTTGGTCATACGATATTCCAATTGGAATTTATACATAGATAATGCGATCTAAAAGTCATGAAAAGTTTTAATTTTGTTGAAATTAATATCGATATACCATACTCGTATTCTTGTCTCTAACCACGCCTATTACAGGAGCAAGTAGCTGTCAGTTAAAGAGCGATAATAAGACTACCGTTGGGGAACTCGCATCCCTTCCCCAATATCCCTAATGACGTTAAAGCCATTCTCATTTGTTTTTTATGCGATAGTACGTGCGATGGTACATGCATTTATCTGTCGTAAAAGCGACGTGTTCGTTCATTTGCGCAGTTTTTCCATTCTACTCGTTTGCATTAATTTGGGTTTTTCTGCTGCCATAAATGCGACATAACGGTACACGTATGTCTGCAATGAATTATATATTTTATTTATGTTAATTTCGTGTGGTACGTGGCAAAAAATGTACGTTGTTCGCAAAAGTAATTAGCGGTGATTTAAACAAAGATAAAAAATAACTATTGGGGCGGTGGACGCCCATTAAAGCGTGTTAACAGTCTCCTTACTGTAATGGCAGATTGTCGGGTAATTCTTTCGATTGTACAGTCCATACAGAGACCAGACCAAAATCTGAAAATATTCCCAAAGTATTTAACACAAATAGTTCCCCCAAACGAAAAGCGAAAAATCATTGTTATTATGACGATGTTTTCTTTTATTGAACGAAATTTAATTTGCATTAGATTATGAAGTTACAGAAACGACGTGTTGATTTATTTAAAGTCTGTTAAATGTTAAACAATGTAAAATTTTATCACAGTTTATAATCTTAAGTCTACGTTAAGTGTGTGTGTGCCTGTGTACAAAGCTATTTATGAAAGAAGCGATCTTATGGGGTATTTCCTAGGTGTATTAAGACAACGGCTCTCTCTAGTAAACCTTAGTGGTAAGTTAAGAATAAAATATTACACAATCCATTACGTTGTTGTTGCACGAGCCCAATAAATGGTAATCTGTAATGAATACATGTATCGATATATAAGTAGTTATCGAACTCTGTCGGCCCACATCGTCTGAAACTCACCTTAGTTTAATATGCTTAGACATCGCAGTTGCTAGCACATTTATAAGGTCTGTGTCCAGCTCTACACGGGAGTTACGCTACACAAGAAAACCGATTATATAGAAGTTATATATAGGGAACATTTGGGTGAGCTTACCTCTTGAAGACTGTCTTGAAGATGTTCTCGTTCCTCTGCAGATGCGGCGGGGATGAGCTGCTGCTGCTGCCGCTGCTGCTGTAGCCATCTCTCTGCACGTTCGCCGGATACTCATACTCGCCCAGCCGTGTGGAGAAGTTCACGGGGTAGTTGCAGGCAGCACTGGGGGTGGAGTTGGCGTAGGCATTACTGCTGTGACAGGTAGCGGTCATAGGGATTTGTGAAGCGGTAGGCAGTAGACTCAAAGCTCCGTTCAAGACCTTCATATTCGGCGGAGTTTGGGGTGGAGTATCGGGTTGGGCTTCGGGAAACCCCATCGCCATCGCCCGCTGATTCGCTATTGACTGAGACTGCAGCTGCTGATGACGGATTGCTGGGAACTGGGACTGCGCCTGTGCCTGTCCCTGGACAGCCTGCTGGTGGCCCGACGCCTGCTCGGGGGATAGGCCCAAGCCCATCGCCAGCCTCATGGCCTCGTTCGGATTTGACGGATTTGCCGTAGTAGGGATGGTAGGCGTATGTGTGCCGTTGGAACTGCTGGTGCTGCTGTGGCCCAGTGGATTGGCCACTGACTGGACACTGCTGCTGCTGTTGTAGGGGCCACTGTTCGTGGCCGTAGTATGGAGCTGCTGCGTCGTAGCCCCTAGAAAACCCCCGTAGGCCGTGGTGTGCGCCCTTACATAGGGAGCTCCGTTGAAAAGGTGACTCCCCATCGGCAGCGGCTGCTGCTGTTGCTCCTGCAGCTGCTGCTGCTGATGCATCGCCAAGCTCTCCGGCTGGGACTGCGAATGCAGATGACGCTGCGCTGCCAGCTGCTCCTGCTGCATAGACAGTACCTGCCCTTGCACTTGGCCCATACAAGCTGGTGGGGGAGTCTTGCAGGCAACTGTGTCGGCCAAGCTCCAGATTTTGGGCTTCGTAGCTGGAATCGGCACACCACAGTCCCGGCCTAATTGGTTTTTTGGATCGCTGTGTTCACTGTGCTTCCCGGCCATGCCCTGTCCACTGTCGCCGGCATGGAACGAAGCCGGCAGCACGGCCTGCTGTGGCTGGTAATAAGCAGGGTGCTGGTGATGGTGATGGTGGTACGGATGGTACGCCGCCGGGTGGCCACTGCCAGAGGCGCCGCCGTGATAGCCAGCCGAGGGGTAACCAAAGCCAGCGCGCAGTATGTTTGACTGGCCAAGATTCTTCTGATCCTCCTCCAGCAACTCTTCTTCGTCTTTAGCAACATCTGCAGCAAAAGATAAACAAAGCTCTGCTTAGTGCTGAGAGACCTAACCAATCCTTTTGCACAATCAGTATCGATACCAGACTTATCGATATTTGTCGCAAATAAGTGAAGGGTTATTGTGAAAAATAATCTATTTTACCTTTGGACAAACTGCCACCGTGCGAGTCCTTGCTGGACTCCAAATCGTCCTTCTCCTTCTCATCGTCGGAGACCAGTGCGTCGTCATCATCGTCAGTGCGATTCTTTGGCTCCCACGTCATCTTGTTCTCCTTCTTCAGGCGCCGACGCGCGTTCGCAAACCAAGTGGAGACCTGAGTCAGCGTCATCTTTGTGATAATGGCCAGCATGATCTTCTCGCCCTTGGTGGGGTACGGATTCTTCTTGTGCTCGTTGAGCCACGCCTTCAGTGTGGCCGTCGACTCACGCGTGGCATTCTTACGGCGTGCGGCCAAGTCGTAGCTGGCGCCATAGCTGAAATGATGAATGAAAGTCTGCTGGTCAGAGCTGGTGGTCTGATCTGGTTGTGGTCGTGGTGGCTGGTCTGCATTTTCCGTGGAAATTACAGTGCCGGCGAAACATGCAAATTCATTAAAAATGCGAACAATTTAAATTGATGCTTTCATATGACCAACGATATCCGACGACGCCAACGCTAACGGGACTGCAGCGCAGCCACGCCCCTCAGAGTGTAGTACAACATCAAAATATTGTAAAACATAGTTGTGAAACAGCGCAACAGAAAAGAGAAATAACAAAACTCAAGAGAAACGAGGACGCCAGCGACGAGCGTGTGGTCACTACATGCGGAGCAGGGCGGGGCGGCTGTGGGTGCCAAACTACCAGATCCGGGGCTTAAGCCAACGAGGAAGGGGGATTCGGAGAGCTGAGGGGTTGCTGCACAGCATTATTGCGTTTGCATTTTTATCCTGTCGCTCTTGCACTAAAGTTCTACTAGCTAAATTAAGCCTCAACCCAAGCGCAACATCCTGCCTGCCACTGCTGCAACTCATCTGGGCAACAGCGCCCGCACTTTCCACACTGGCCACCCCTTTCTCCCACGCCTTGTTGCGGCACCCCTTTACTCGCACTGCCGGAGTGTGCTTCATTTTTTTTTCTCTCTTTTCATGGGGATTTTTATGGTGCCGCAGAATCAACAGTTTGTGCGGTGAATTTTACAACAAGATAAAGAAGGATGCTGATGTTGGTGCTGTGCTGTGCAGCAACCAACCTCCGGCGGAGTCCTGTCGGTGTCCTCGTTTCCCTTTCCTCTTTTTTCTGTACGTCGCTTCGCCAACGGAAAAAAAGAAACAGATTTTTATGCAGCGTGGAAGTTGATGTTTGAGTTTTTGCTGTTATTGTCTGGCGCAAGGACGTTGAGCATTGTACTCAGCAAAACTTGTGCTGCATACCAACTTATGCCGGAGTGCCAAAGTGCCCCGCACAACAGCTGCGATTTAAGCTATCGATTTTAGGCACTTATCGAATTAGTTTTCAAAATTAAGCAACACTTTGCGACCAATTGCATCTTTAAGGGAGCTCAAAGTGACCTTTAATCGGATATTCTTTGATTTCTTCAGAATAAAGGGCTTATACGGGTAATTTTCAAAATTAAATACTAGATATACATATAACTTTGAAACGACAGACTATCGATGTTCTAATTTGTTTTGAATCCTTAGCAACACGATTAAGGTTGCCATATCTACTATTGTACCAGTAAATCTAATAGTTCTGAGCCTATTTACCTGACTTTGCCAAGAGATTACTGTTTTTATTTTTGAAAAAATCTTGGCATACGCGTTTCTTATTGCTACACCCTGTTACTGAATCAAAACGATATATCGTACAGTAGTCATTCAAACTATCAGTAGTCATACAAACTATCGGTGAATTTTATATTTGTCAAAATATTGCAATTACATTTACTAAGTAATTTTTTTCTTTTTATATATCTCCATCGGACTACTTCAAAATAAAGCTGCTATAGATAGAATCAGCTAAAATTGAGGTTTTTGTATAAGGACCAGCTCAGCTTTTAGAACTTAGAACCTTTTAGAACCTTATTTTTTGTGGTTATCAAAATGAGACTTAACCCTTTCAGTCATGGTGGGACCGCTACGGTCCCACCTCGTATAAAATCATTTCTGAGCTTGAATATTGAACCAAAGCCTCTAAAAACAACGTATATAGGGGTTTTTTGAAAAAAAAGCAAGTAGAATAAAAAAACAATAAAAGAACACAAAAAACATGAGAAAAGACACAAAAAAATTTAAAAAACATGAAAAATAAAAGAAAAAAATACAAAAAATGTATGACGGAAAGGGTTAATATTGAAAATACCCAATATCATTAAATTTGGCAACCTTTATAGATAACAATTATTGGAAAAATGGGAGGATATAAAACCCTGCAAGAGTACAGAACCTCCGGGATGCCAAAGGTAGCTTTTTACTATGGTTTATACATCAGTTCGGATGCCTCAGCGCTCTATTCAATATTAAATACTAGATTAAATGCTTAAAAACTTGTTGAATTTTCATATGGAGCCATACTGCTCGCTAAGTTGCTAAATAAAACGTAGCACGGACATTTAGGATTAGCTACGCCTTAAACATGTACAAACATGCATGAACTTGTCTTATTGCCGTCGCGCTTTCGTGTTGTTTTATAGCCCTCTCTCCTCCCTTGCGCCATTCGCCTAAGCATCTCATGAACGGCTAAACAAATGTTATGATTCCAGTAATTTAGTGCACGAAGCCCCCGATAAGAGCGCAGCCCAGGGCCGCCGTATTATTATCGCGTAGGCTGGTAAGCTGACCGGAACCGTTGTTGTTGGCCTGCTGCCTGGATGCGACCCAGCGATTTGTTTAGTTCGCTTTTGTTAGCCAAATGTTTTACAATTTGACGAGTAGAAAAGAGGCACAAACAGCAAAAGAACGCGGCTAATTGCCACGCATTCTATTCTTGCACTCAGTGCGTGTTTGTGTGTGTGTATGTGTGTGTGTGTGTGTGTGTGCTATGTACCTGCTGTACATAAGTAACTGTAGCTGTGTGTGTGTCTGTGTCGACTGTATGTAGCGTGCCCCATAATCTTGTTAACAAATCGAATTCTTGTTCACACAAAAACAATAACTGACGAGGGAGACTGTCGCCGCGGCCCGGCCTCACCTGCCTACACACATATACATAGGTATACATACACTCATACATACATATGTACAATTGTAGAATGAACATGCAATTTTAGTTTTAGCCAGCGATTATAATTACACACTGTTGTTGTTATTGCCTCTGTTATTATCTGGCTAGCAGCAATTTACAGCGCCCGAACACATTTTAAACAAATAATGCCAAGCACGTCAAATGACATTGCCCAGAGAGAGACAGAGAGAGCGAGGAAGGGAGTGGAAGTGAGGGAGGGAGAAGGAGAGCTGCAGTGGCAGCTGACAACTCTGTCTGTCGCGCCTCCACCCACATTCGCATTCCCCATTAGCCAGCTCTCCCACTCTCTTGTTCCCCTTACTCTCCCTCTCCCTCTTCCCTGCCACTCTTTGCCAATCTGTGACAATGAGCTGAACAAAGCGCAACCGTTCTTCTTTAAATGTCTGTCAACGTGAGTACGCTCGCTCAATATGGCGGCCAACATGGCGTTCATTTACTCACACCTTCCAGCTGCGCCCTACTTCACTTCATTCACTTAGCTCTGCTGCAGTTGCAGTTGCCCAGTTCCAGTCCCGGTTGCAGTGTCGCCTTGCCCTCCTCCCCCTTCTTCTGCCCGGCTCCATTTCATGGACTTTCTGCACGCAACCTCAACCGACCCCACAGCTGCAGCCGCCACAGCCACATACACATCCACATGCATCACGGACAGCCCCAACGTCCAGCGGGGAAGCCGCAGTCGTCGCGACGGCAGTTGCAGTTGCAGTTGCATGTCCGATGACTGTCCGCTGCCGCTGCTGCTGTCGCTGCCTCTCTGCCGCTTCCTCTGCCTCTGCTGCTGTCGATGAGTGCGTGTGTGTATGCAAACTCAATAAATGTACCCATTTCTGTGTGTTTGTGTGTGTGTACAAACACATGTAAGCAGCAGTGTAAGCACACACACAATGGCTGTGAGTGCGTGTGTGTGTGTGTGTGTTTTTATATATTTCTAGCGCGCACTGTGGCGTGCAATTAACTGCGATTATTTTCGCCGCAATCATAAATAAATAATTTCGCGCGCTCTAGCAATTTTCACAATTCAAATTTTATTATCGCCTCTCGCTGTCTCCATCGCTGCTCCATCTCTTTCTCTCTTGCTCTCATTCTCTTTCTCTCTCCCTTTCGCTGACGCTGTCCCCTGGCGACGCAGTCTCCTGCGCTGCCCTTCGCCAGGCGACGCTGCCCCGCAGCAATTAAATTCAAATCAATTTTAAGTACTCGCAAATATTTTACAATTAATTATGGGTGCGCCATCAAAACAACAACACAAGAGCCAAATAAAAACAAAAACAATGTCGCGCGCAATTAATTACGAATTAATTTAAATGGGCGACAGCTGCAAATGTCCTTTAATTTTTGACCATCATGTGCAGTATCACGATTCCTCGGACAAACAATCCAAATCCCAGTAAGAATTTAGTGGAAATATATCTGACTAGAAGCTTGGCGTCAAACAGAAGCCAATGGAACAAGAATAATATCTGAGGTGTGTATATGGCCCTTCATATTGGAGTATCACTTGGAAAATAGAGACTTCCCAGATAAATGATTCTAAAGCTACTAAAATGTACTTAAAAAGATTCATGGCCTTAAACTTGGCTCTAAACAGAAGTTAGCGAATAATATATTTCGCTTTAATTATATAAACATAAATATATCTCAACCTTCAAGATCAGACTATCATGCGCTATGTTAGGATTGCCCAGACAGCGGAACTGAGGCTCTGTGAAAATATAGGAAAAACATATGCGGGCCTAAGCTTGGCCGTAAACCGAAGTTAAAAGGACCAGAATATAATCTTTGCTATGTCTAAACCTTTAATATTGAACTTTCATGCGGTATAATATACTAGGGTAAGGACTTTCAAGACAAACGAATCTAAGCACAATAAAAATGCTTCTAAAAGACATCTGGGTCTAAGATTGGCCCGAAACGGGAATATATAATGTATATGTTTTGCTTTATGTTTTAAGCTTTAATACATACATATGTATTTTGACCATGTCCGGCGTTAAGCTTGGCCATGAAACGAAGCTATCGGAACAAAAGTTTACTACAAGATACATATATGTACATATAACTCTACATATTTGACTATCATATGGTACATTGAGCCGTTTTAGACAAAGGATCCTTAGCTCAGTAAAAATGTACCTTAATGACATCCGCTCGTAAGCTATGACCTGATGCTAACGGAAAAAGAAGATATAGTATATAGCTGAACTTACCCGTAAGCCGACATGGGATCATAGGAGTAGTACCCGGTGGTGGGCTGTAGTCCGGCAGAGGTCCAGGCGCCCATTTCAGTGCCCGCAGCTGTGTCCTTCAGTCCATACGGGTTGCTCTGAAACATAAATCACAAATACACAATCAGCAAAAAGTCCAAATCCAAATCGGATGAATACGTAATACTCAAAACTCAATTTCGCTTTTTTCGTGATTGAACATTAGCTAAACAAAATGATTTTCCCACAGTATTCGTACAACAACACAAATAACAAGAAAACAAAAGTTGACAATTTTGTTAACATGGAATTTATAATTTGGCAACATATTTTGCCATGAAACAAGCGTACGAGCTGACGCTGACCATATTTCTACCCGACCATCGGACGGACGGAATGATGCGTATCCGAAAACATAATTTAGACCGACAACTTTTCAAAAACAAACCGAGAGATAATATAAAAAGTCGAAAATGAACTAAGCAGGAACATCTCGCAACGTTCATTGTCGTTATGGGTCGACACTCTTGATTTTTATAGTATGTCGCTCGACCTTAGTGTGTCGGCTGCCCTCCTCCTCCCCCCTCTCAAAAACGACAGGTCGATTTATGAGCGACAACTATTGGTCAGGCCAGATCACCAGGGGGGTCTGTGGAGAAGGAGAGAGTCTAGCGCCCAATCTGGTTGGCCGACTGGCTTTGGAGACAGCGACTTTTGTTCGCTCTTGATTTATGAAGCGACATTAACATTTTTAATTGCCTAACATCATGTATGCCATTGTTTATTAATTTTTTACCTCGCCTCTACCTTGCCGCAGTCGCAGCCGAAGCCGCCGCTCGGGAGTGACAAATATATTTATCAATCGGAGCAGGTATCGGATCGGGTATCGCAGTATCGTCCATCACTATCTACATGGTCTGCGCATTTCAAATCAAACGAGAGCAGGCCGACCCACTGTCTCCCATAGAACACGACCCCAAACTAATCACCAGGGCTGAGGGGTCTTCGACATGACCGAAATTACTTGCCGAGAACTCTTTACTTATCGCTCAGGATGTGCGAAGGCATCGCGAAGCAGCGAAGCCAATGATATTTTTCTTAATTAAAAGCGGCGCCGGATAAGATGGTCAGGTGCGACGAGCTGCATCAGGCAGCAGCGGAAGCAGTGGCAAAAACAAAGACAGAAGCCGAAAGCAGATTGAAGAGCGAGCCAAAGCGGAATGAAAACAATTCACTTTGGGTTCGTTGTTCTTGTTAATAACAATTAAACATGACACCCGGATGAGCTGCGATAGCAGTTCTTTCCCGATTACTATATAAAATCGCATTTTACGACCTTTTATCTAGACTCGCCTTCCAGGGAATGAAGAACCCTTTAAGAACTAAAAAACTAAAATTCCTATTGAATGATGGATTGTCATATTGGACGTTGAATACAATGGCTGTATTAACAAGTGGTCCAACGACACCAAGCCGATGCTTGTTGCGCGCGGAACCCAAACGAAGTCCACCTCCCGCCTAACCGACCGAGAGGCACTGTCGCATAACGGACGACACGGAAACGCGGTAGAAACGCGAATAGAAACGCGAGTAGAAGCGCGAATAGAAACGCGGGGAGAAGTTCTAAAAAAGAAGAGGCGATAGAACGCAGCATGCAAATAGGAATAGAATATCGAGGAAGATTAATACTAATTACTAATTACGTGCTAGATAGGAAAGAATTAAGGACTTCATAGCAGCGATAGTGTTAGTGCTAGCTATGACGTGTTGGAGCTTATTGTAGTCCGAACATAATACCCTGAAAGGATCATGCAGTGCATAGTTCGATCTACAATAAGGAAGTGTTAGTGGAAGGAAATAGCGAGTACTTCTGCAAGGAACAGAGAAGTGTAGCTGCCTTACCAAGGCCTCACTATCAATGTCACCTTGCATAAGGTTGTTAATAAATACGACCCCTAGCATGGTTCTGCGGTTAGTTAGGGAAGGCAGATTTAGTAGCAGAAGTCTACTATTGTAGGAAGGCAGTCTCAAATTTTCATCCCAGTTAAGGCCGCGTAAGGCAAAAAGTAAGAAATTCCTCTGTACAGATTCGATGCGTTCCTTATGAATAGTGTACTGGGGACACCATACGCATGAACCGTATTCGAGAATAGGACGAACAAGTGAAACGTAAAGGGTCTTTGTAATATAAGGATCGTCGAACTCCTTAGACCATCTCTTGATAAAGCCTAGGACACCCATGGCTTTATTGACCATATTAGTAATATGACTTGAAAACTTTAATTTTCCGTCCAAACGGACCCCCAGATCATCAACTAGGGTGATTCTTTCCAAGGCACAACCACAAAGAGTATAAGAGGCTAACTTCGGACTGGCTCGAGAGAATGTCATCAGCTTGCATTTAGAGCTGTTCAGGTTTAAGAAATTGGCACAGCACCAAGAATTGAAACTATTTAGGTCGGTTTGTAAGTTTGAGTGACAGTGGTCGTCTTTAAATTGGTAGCAAAGCTTAACATCATCCGCATACATAAGAGTACGGGAGTTACGTATGACCAGGGAAGGTCATTGATGAAAAGCGTAAAAAGTAGGGGACCAAGGTGACTCCCTTGAGGAACACCAGATGTGGCATGAATTGGGTTTGAAAGGGTGGTTTTAAAGAGGACTCTTTGAGTTCTGTCAGTCAGATAGCTTACAATCCAACTAAGTAGTTTTGGTGAAAAACCTAGAAGGTCAAGCTTATGTGCCAAAAGGGAATGATTTACTGAGTCAAAAGCTTTACTGAAATCAGTATAAATAACATCAGTCTGAAGATTTTCCTGAAATCCTTTTACCACGAAGGATGTCAGCTCAAGCAAGTTTGTCGTAGTAGAACGACTTTTAATGAATCCGTGTTGAAAAGGTGAGATAACGGATCTACAGAAATGTTGCAAGTGAGGCGTTATGACATTCTCGAAAAGTTTGGGTATAGCCGACAATTTAGAGATACCTCTATAATTGCGGTTCTAAAAGTTCCGAGTTAATGGTGGAGTCAACTGCAATTAGAACTCCACCACCACGTCGGTCAGGTCGATCACACCTGTAGGTTGTGTACTTATTTGGAAAGACTTCGGAGTTAAGGATCTCCGGCTTTAACCAAGTCTCAGTAAACACAACAATTTGGGCAGAAAAAGAAAGACTGTTTAAGTATAAAGTTGAAAGTTTAGTACAGAGACCTCTAACATTTTGATATGAAAGAGTTAAGGAGCTTGTTAGTTTTTTTTATTTTGTTTTGTTTGGGCTGCTGCTAGAGGAGGCAAAGGAAGTTTAATCGGTGGGCGATTTTTCTTTTTCCTTGCTTCAAACTCTTTAACCATTACATGTTCCGGCCAAAATTTAGCCGAACATATAATGCCTAAGAGTTCGTTTGGGGCACTTATTTTGAAGGATGATATGTCCCTCTCATAAGAAAACTTAAATTTTTCCACTTTTATATCATCGGCCTGGATTTTAGCTTGAATATAAGCTTTAACATCATTTGATGTGAGGTCAGGGGCAAGCCTAGAAACAAAAATCTGTTTCTTTTGTGGAACACCTATTATCTTTTTAGGCGCCTCAGGTATAATTCCTGAGCATTGGCTCTCTTCTGGTAAACCAGAAATTGAACACGCCTTAGGCAACACTATTTTCTGTGGCACGGGCAACGAGACCACAGCGGACGTAACGGAACATTTGGGCGTCACTGGTTGCATACACTCAATGGCATTTTCGGGAATCGAAATTGACTTAGCCGCTGATCTCGTTACCATCGGGGGATTGGTGAACGACATTATCGGCTGTGCCATTGGCGTACCTGGCTGGTCAATTATAGGGAGCTGGGTGGCGATAATAGGCTCCTCTATGCGGGTGGATTTTTTGCGCTTTGGGGATTCGTTCAATAACTTAAGGTTATTGAAAGATGAATCGAGCGCTGAGAACTGGTCGGATAGTTTGCGAAAACTTCCAAGCAGTTCCCTAAATCCAATTTTTGTTTGCCGCATAAACGAACAAATTTCGCCCTCCACTTCCCTACACATATCGCAGCAATAACGCAACCCAGTGCGCTTGGCTACGGCATCAGCCGTCGTGCCAGAAAAACCGGCACACTTCGCGTGTACTACGTTATCACATAGCCAACACGAAATGCTTGGCTGGGCAGCCGTCACCTGCTTAAGGCAGGATTTTTTAAAGCAAATCAATGCGTCCATTATAGGGGACACCTACTGTAACAACTAAAAACAGCCGCAAAGAAAACAAAACAAAAACAAAGAAAAGAGGTATGTGCGCAAGAAAAAGAAATTGGCGCGCGCAAAAGGCAGAAAGCAGAGAGAGCAAAAAAGATCAAACAACAACAGTGCAGTAGAGAGAGCGGCAAAGCGTGAGAGATGCTTAGGCGCGCTCAAAGAATTAGGATAGATAAAAAAGAGAGTAATAGCGGTGAGCCACTAACAACAACGTTGCTTACCGAAAAGAGTAAAGATGTAAACAAAGCACCAGAGGAGCAGAACCAATGCACAAAAAATATAAAATTAGCAAACAAAGATTAGTTTGACTAATTTGAAAGGCATGCACACGCGTCGTGAACGGGCTATGGAATGAAAATCGGTCTTAAAAAAAAAGATTTATAAAACACCGGTTGTTTTTAATAAAAACGCGAAAAAAATCGAAGCGCAGAAAAAAACACGTCCGTTCACGGGGAAGAGAGTGAGCATCTAGGAATGATTTGATATTATATACTTTCCTAGCAGCTAGTCTATAAACCTGTCTCGCGTTTGATGTCTTAATTATACCTTGAATTCTCTTATGAAACTTGAAACTTCGATACGATATGTTGTTTACTTTTTTACAATATAAGAGGAAAATTGATTTGCCAGGTTAAGTTTTTTTAACTGAACAAGTTAGAAGAAGATTGCTTAACACTACTTTCATAAAGATAGGCTTTTTGGAGATAGCCTAATATATTATAAATATTCTTAATATCCACTGTGATTGTATACCCATACTAGGGTCTATCATCGAACTGAACTAAGAAGTCATAAAAATATACAAAATATACTATAATATAAAGGACAAACCAAAAAAGACTTTAACTTGTAACCTAGGCTAGTGTAGTTACTGCTGGAATAAAAAAGGCTCTACAACGTCCAACCTCGGTAAGTGTTATGTCAGTAGCCAACCCAAGTTGTTAGTCTTCAAATAAGACCTTAAACCAACCCAAGTTAGTTTTTCCTAGCTATCTTTATGGAAACACCTTATCCAGCCCAAGTTAGTGTCGCCTCTGTAGTCTTCAAAGAAGACCTTTATCCAACCCAAGCCCGTTTTCCCTCTGCAGTCTTTACTTCCTTTAGATCAGTTACCAGCTAATTGCAGTCCGAGGAAAGTTAGCTCAGCTGACTACAACGGATTGTGATTAGATTTCAAAGACAAGTGGGCTCCTCGCCCCGCCCCGATGTAGGAGTAAGTAAAAGCACCGTTAGCTGTAGCTGTAGCTGGCTGGATAGAGGGACAAACTAACTGATTGACCTATTAATTGGATGCATGTAGTTAGCTTTGAAGGGTAAATATTTGGTTGGCTACCTTCATTCGTATTGCCGGTAGTTTGCTACTCCCCCTCCCTTCCTCCCACCTTCTCCAGCTCGATCTGTGGGACGAGTATGGCATCTACGATGTCATTTGAAACTGTGTGCATGTAGCCCGTGTACATTTCTGTGGTCACTTAGAAAATACAAAGGGCATGGCTGCACACACACACACACACACACATGCACAGGGAGCATATGTAAATACACACACACAAAGACATAAGCTCGATTAGCCTACACACTCACACACACACACACTCGGCGAAGCTTCATCTGGGAGTGTAATTGAGGCCATGGGGCAATATGTTTTGTTTCCAATGATTTTGCCTTTCGTTGCGCAAAGTATCGAATATCACAATGGCAGTCAACCAGTATTTGGCAACGGTGGGAGAAGAGTATGGGCCAGAGGGGTAGAGAACGGGGCGCATAGACCCTGCTGGGCAGCGACTAAATGAGGTTTGACTGAGCTTCAGTCAGCCATAATGATAATTCGATTTACTCAAATACATTGACAAGCCCGGCTTGTCTCTCTGCTTTGTTATTGTTGTTGTGCCTGTTGTAGTTGTTGGTGTTGCTGTTTTTGCTGTGGGATTTGTTGTTGCTTATGTTGCTGGCAACGTCTGCATGCGAACAAAAAGCCACTGACTACACAATTAAAGTCATATATTGAGATAATCCATTTAGCCGTCTTAGCTTTCACTTACCAGCGGCGAGTAGAAGGCGGAGCTGTCTACGCCAATGCTCTGGTATGGGTTCTGATCCGTCGACGGATATGGTGAGCCATAGACACCAACGCTGGCCGCCGGTAGGCGGGAGTAGCTGGAGAGCGCCAGACGTGCCGAGTCGTATTGACAGGAGCAAACTGTCTGCCCCGAGACCGGATCAGTCATTATGGGACGCCCGTTTTCGCAGCATGAGCTGCCGCCGCCGCCTCCCGTTGTAGGCGTCGTACCCACTGCGTTGCTGTCCAGGGAGCCGCCGCCGACGGCATCGGGGCCGGCAACAGCGCCAGCACCGGCTGACCCCGTGGCCGCATTGGAGTTCTGCGAAAGGGCGTCTGGACTCAGCGCACCCGACGATGCATTTCCAGCACCTGACGCTGCTCCTGCGGCACTTGGCTGTTGGCCCGTCTGACAGTCACTGCCAGTGACTGTGCCACCCGTCGGGCTCAGCGCTGGCGCGTTTGTCATCACCAATGAAGATGCGGTCACATTTGATGACACGTCCTCCTGCGTTGCCTGCGTCGCATTCGGTGGAAGCAGCTGCAGCAGAAAAAACAGAGAAAGGAGACGCATTAAAAGACGATCGAACTGGGGCCCAGAAGAGGCTGCCAAAGATTTCCTTAACTGTGATAGATTTCTCACCCCAAGGGGCAACCCATGACAGCTCGGCCTGATAAAATAATCGGTATGTGCTTACATATGCAGATGTGTGCGTGTCTTTATCAGTATATTAGCTTTCAACTGAGGGCCCCCAGTGCCACCGGTTTACATAATTAATTAACGTTAATCAAAGAATCGCTGGAAACGAAATTTCATACTCCCGACACACACAAATGTTAATTACATCGCGATAAGCTCAAATTTTCTAATACACACTCGAAATAATGGCTCATTCCGAGCACTTCAAATAAGATCTGATAATCGGATAGCTTTAACAACTTGCTTACTAGGCAGAGTCAATATTTATATATTCAGTTGGAGCCCATTGATAAATGCGTTGTATAAGAGCCAGAAGGGTATTAAAACGCTTTTTCAAGTTGGCACAACCATGGCTGAATTAGGACTGGCAGTCGAAACGATGTAGTATCGATGAATCAATGCTGATTAATTTGTTGAACCATCGATAGATGGGGCCGTTGTTCAGTATATTTATAATTTAATACTGCAAAAGTATGAACGATGTTTTCCAATTGGCTTTGGGAACTATAGAACATCGATAACGCAATGTTTATCAATTTGTCGAAGCATCGATGCTGTTCGCTTACTTATTGATGTTTTCCAACACCAAAGCGCATAAGTTCGTGTGCACAAGTAATCGATATGTGTTTTTGCTTGACCGGCGTGTCGTGAATTGGATCATCATTGCCTTAGCCACCGCCAAGTAGCCGTGGTTTTAATTTGAAAAATCGACAGTCGCCCCATTACACGTTGCACTGCGATGTGTACGTACGATAGCATGTAAGCGAATATGGTGTTAACACACAATCAGCGCCTGCGGCGCGGTTGAGTACAGAAGCTGCACGGCGGCTACATAATCCCATCGCCGTCGATTAATCGCTCCGCCATATTTCGAACATTGATGGCACCCATTGAGGAACTGCTGTAATGTCGGCCACATCAATTACCGCTCGAATTGAAGTGCAGCGCGAGTGGAGCGCAGCGCAGCCGGCGGGAAAGCCGGTTGATGTTCTCCATCTTGAAGGGTTTCGCCAATAGCATGCGCCACCTCGGCCTGGGCGAGTTGCTGCCGCTTTGGCCACGGCAATTAATATGCAAAATACGCCAAGCCCAAGAGCAAAGTGGCAAAGACCGAACCGGGCCAGACCAGACCGGCCAGACCTAGGCGGCGAGACAGGTCGAGAGGCCCGCAAGATGCCTGAAATCAATGGAGGGTGTGGCAGAAAAACGCTCGCAGACGAGAAGGAGACCGAGGAGGAGTATCCTCTGCCGAACATGATATCGAATGCTTCTGAAAATTGCCGCGGGACAATCTGCGAAACGAGCGAGCAGCCGAGGCTGAACTGGGCAGCGAGTTGCTTTAATTTCGCTGGCTGCTGCTGCCGCTGCTGTAGTTGCTCCTTGCTCTTTCGGCCTTTTCGCGAAAATATCGATAAACCTATAATTAAGTTGAATACTTGCGCTGACGGACAGCTACAAATTGATCGACGTCGCCGGAGCACGTCGTCGTCGTCGTCTTCAGACGGCGGACATGGGACGGCATTAGCCCCAAAGGTCATACGCGCCTGACGTGCAACAATTTCTCCCTGGTTACAGCTCCCGTTCCGGCCAGAGCTGCCTGCCTCCTGCTCGAAAACCTTTTGCAAACTCATAATTATCTGAAATCATTAACATAATCTGTCGATTGCGCCGAGCTGCACCCAAAATGCCACGTCCCGCCCCGTGCGTTGCTTAATTTGCGGCAAAGAATTAAAAAACACATTCAGCTAGACAGGGGTTTAGCCTTGTGGGGCAGCAACCTCCGGCTAGAAGATGCGAAAAATAAATATATTTTATTATGCGCGGGCTCTAATAAAAAATATGACTCAGTCTCCCTGACGCTGCACACCAATCATAGCAGCATTCCGAGGCCACGTCGACGTCTGCGGACTCGACCATTTATCAAATTTCAACAAATGATTGATTCTGTTTTTGTGTCGCGTTTTTTTAATTAGTGGATAAAAAAGAGTAGAGTAAATATATGTATGTATGTACACGATTGTGATTGAAAAAGAAAGCGCAGAACTAAAGGACCTCATCGCACCCAACGTGCGCACGTAGCCAATCCACTTGGCGCGTTCCCATGGAGCGTCAGACCTCTCTCACGCAATATGAGAATTATGACAAGTGATCTGATAGGCCACACCATATAGGGAGCTCTAGGCTCTGCGGCCGGGGCAGATTCCGCGCCGCACCATGCGCCCGAATGCATTATTCATGAACGAATCCGATTCAAGAGAGGAAGCTGACGCTGCCACAGTAGCTGAAGGAAGCGCCAGCGCAAGGTACTCTGCAGTCCGAGGCATGACCATGTGAAACGGCCAAGGTACTTCCACTGTGTGTCTCTGCCTCTGTCTCTGGCAGGACAAGCGGACGACCAAGTCGCGGACCCTGATAAGATCTCGTCGGCGGCCTTGCTGGCCATGTGTGCAGTACCAATTTCTTTGAATCGCCAAAGCGCACAGCGCGCATTGATCTAATCGCGACTTGCATCTGCGACTGCGACTGCATCTCTTACCCCCGCCTTCTCATCCTCCTCCTCCTGCAGTCTTCCTGCACTGTGGCAGATAAGCAAGCATCGATAGTGGAATCGCAAGCGCCACATGAGCGCATCTCACGTAGCCGGAGACGGTAGCCGCAGTGGGTATGCGCAGCAATGTAAAGTAGATCACATCATGGCCCCCGCTCTCTTGGCCTGCACAGTTCTACATTTCCACTGTCGATCAGTCTGACTGTCTGGGTCACAGTCCACCTTGGACCTCCAGTAGCCGGCACAGCACTGATTTCGCTATCGGTGTGGCAGCATCAGCTGCAGAGCTGGGCCCAGGCCCGCGGCCTTTCGACGCGTCCATTGAGGCCGCTGCTCACGTACGTCGTGCGCGCATGCGCAGTCGCATTCCCAGCGCATTGCTCTGAGCTGTCACTTTACGGTTATAAATTTATGATTTACGATCGTTGCAATTGGAGTTTATTGATTCTCGACAACGTCGCCAATTGTCGCCCGCCCCAGCAGACAGTCTTTAGTGGACTCTTTAGTCGTTGCTGATTTTCATATGTGTTTCTTATTAGCTCCTTCGCTGCCAATTAGTTTTTTTGAGGTAGTTCCCAGAAGTGGAGAATAACTGGGTCTTCTGATTGATAATGTTTTATGTATAGATTGTATACGGTAGTACCCTATCAGTCTAATAAAACACACTGTTATTACACCCCATAAATGATAAATGTATCTCCTACTTTATCGATAGTGCCTTGTTCTGGGAAAAGATAGTTGAGTGACTTTCCGCAACTTTAAGATGCTTTGATAACTTACAATTAAGTTTCTACACTATCGATTGATGCATTCTTTGCGCTAATTAAAATTCTAACAGATAATGTACAGAGATAATAATAAGACTGCACCCACCTGCGCTGCCGACGGAAAACTGCCGTATCCAAATTGCGTATAGGCCGCCATAGTAGCCAGAGTTGCCAAAGCTTGCCTCGGCCCAAACTTCTCCTCCTTCGATGACGATAACTGTATTTTGTTGTCACTAAAGTCTCCTCTCTTTCAAATGAGTTCAAAGTAGTGTTGTGAAAACTTTTCAATTTGTTATCGATTGCGATGCACACACTGAACTATCGGGCAAGGCTTGATTCGCCGCTGGCAAAGAGGCGCACGTAACGTGATTCTAAACACGCGACAAGCCAGAATCAACATTGGGATTACCGAGCGAAGCGGCGACTGATGACGATGGCGGCAGTGGCGGCGGCGACGACAGCGACAACAACAATACCGACATCGACATAAACATAACCATAACAATTGCAACGCTTATCGCCCCCCACACGCACACACACGTACACACCCACAGACAGTGGCGGATACGGATATGGATACGGGATACACGGATAAACACAGGCTCAAAATACAAATACAGTTTCAGATTCGGAGCACGCAAAGCGAAAACGTCAACGGCGACGGTGACGGTGACAGCGAGTGCGACGACGAAGGCGAAGGCGACGGTAACGCGCTCCAGATGTTCACCTATGTACGTTCGAACACGAACTGGTTGCGGATGGTTACTCACAACCGGCACGAGAGCCGACCGATACGAATGCCGTTGCTCCGAAGCAACAACAGCACACACAGTGAGGCATTCCAATGCACGCGGCCTGCAATGTGCAGCAGTGGGAGGGAGCGAGACAACGCTACTCGCCAGTACTTGCTACTTGCTCGCACTCAAGCGAACGCTGCATGCGGCAGCGACGGCAACGGCGACGCCCTCCGAGCCATGCTACTGGTGGTGGTGGTGTGTCTCATCGTTGCCGGCGTCGCAGTCGTTCCAGTGAGCTCTCACGGCTCTCCGCCTAAGCAGAGGAGAGTCGCAGCACTGGAAGTGCTCGAGGAGAGAACTACCAATCAGAGCGCCGCGTTCGCTGGACTTCTGTTCTTTATCGCGCTTCCTCCGACTCTTCATTGACAGGTGCGACTTTTATTGTGGTGCGAGCCAAACAAAAGAAAGCAAAAACGGAATGGAAATACCGACCATTAATTACTTCTTATTTTCACGCTTCCCCAGCCCGAGGGGTAGTGTTGGACTTGGTACCGCCCATTTGTTTTGATTGCCTGCCTTGTTTGTTTATATTCCCACCCGGAGATCGGCTTCACTTTCCGAGTGCATCGCAGCCGTCAACGATCGTGACAAACACGCTCGAAAAACAAACCGAAAACAATGGGTTGACCCATATTCGTAGATAAGATTCTCACGTAAACTATATTAGGCAACAGAACGGATATCTGCCTTTCCAACAAGGTAAATCAGAAAGTCAATAAGAGACGTGTCAGGCAATCAAGGTTCACTAATTGTTTCGAATTATCGACTGATGTCAATCGGTACATTATTCAGATAAACTTAGATATTCAACTTATATATTCAAAAATTAACTGATAATTACACATTTTCCTAATCGACATTTTATGTGAGTTATATACCCCATAAGCATATTCTTAGGCACACAAAAGGGGAGTCTATTTCTTCTATTAGTCATGCCATACTCTAATCTTCCAATGCTTACTACTCTTTCAAAAAGGAGTTATATTCCTATGGAATGACATACTTTCATTTGATGACCTTTAGATTGAATTGGATTTTGAAATTTACTCTTCCTTTGATTCTTTGATGTAAAATTTGCAATGATGTTAAGATTTTAAACACCCCAAGTGACAAATAAAATGTGATGTAACTTGAAGTATATATGTATATTTTTAATCAGCATCAAACGCAGAGTCGATATAACCATCTCATTAGATATGATAGAAATCAGTGTCAATATGGCTAATTATTGCATGCAGATCAAGTTTGTTTCAGAAATTGTCCTCATCCGTCTCCGTAAATCGAATTGCAAACATAATTTTTAACCGAAAACCTTCATTTCTGGTGTTCACATGACTCTCAAATAATTTAAAAGTTTTGTTAGAAACAAACAACTGATAAAAAATATTTAAATATACTTTTGGTGTGTATTGAGTTTAAGCCTGTAGAGCTTTCTCAATTTCTCTGGTCTTAATCTATTGTATTATTCAAGTGCAATGAAGTATAAAAATCATTTTTAAATTGTTTCTGAAGTATCATTTTTTGCGGTTTGTTCTATACCCAATTTTAATTGTTTAACGCTTGTTACTTAGTCAAGCCCTCAGATGGATTCCAAATATAATAAATTAAATGATTAATAATTCATTGCAATATATTTATACCGACCAGTATCAAAAATTGCAATATTTTAATATTGCAAGCTTTCCTTTTCGGTAAAAAATTTTAAAACAATACAAAAAGGATTGGAACGAACCGGATCACAATGATGTCAAAGAACCTGATAATTCAGTTAACTTAATTTTTTCTTTTCTAATGTGTTTATAATCATTAGTATACCGATGAATAAGTGTAAGGTATATAGTGAATATGTATATAGAAGTATTAAACAGTCAACGGCCTAAAAAAGTCTTTAAAAAGAAAATTCGAATTCCAAAATTATATTATTTGAATTTCAATAGCAGTCGAATACCGGAAGGAAAAGTTTCCTTCAAAGCCGCAGGTTTTTTTTACACTTATTTTCTTTCTTATCAACTCCGATTGTTCCCATAAGAGTTAAATCTAATGGAATGTAATTATATTGTGAATTTTCATTGTTAGCTATAATAGCGTCAATCAATGGACGTATACAACTATTTTATTAAAATCTTCACTTCTAATTGATTGTACTTATGAAAGATATTGGATATAGTTATCCGATTTTAATAATATGGAAAAGTTATACAATTCTGATAAGTTAAGTAATTTCGTACAACAATACTGGTCTTCCTACTAAAACCACGATTAATCAATCCTATGGATAATGAATAATAGAATTACAATATTATAATACACTGGTCGTAGGTTATGAAATCGTGGGAATTTTCGAAGTGAACTTTTCGTTTTTTTATGCAAGGTTCATATGTTAATTGTTGCCCTTTGTATAATACTATCAATAATAGAATAATAGATCTGCAGATCGAATAGCCTTAACTCTTAAGTAATAACAGACGTGTAGTATGTATCGAAAAAAGTTGGAGATCTCTAAGTAAAACATTTGCATTACAATTACATATGATATGGTACAAACTATATATAAATACAAATTTATACATATATGCATTAAGTATGCATAGGTGTTTATTATGTACATATATCCATGAATGATATAGTGCATAAAGTAGGAAGACAACTTTATAAAGTATGATAAGTAGTAAATGTGGACTTCCCTTTGTATAGAAATGGTTACTCCAACTGTGGCGAGGCTGACTTTATAAAACTGAAAAATTTCGCACTTAAGCTCAGGAAGCAGAAGCATATTCGGACTGTCGCTTTACGAGGTGTTTTTGTTTTATGGCGCGAGAACTAATACGAGATACGCGATGTCCCCCGTGCGACGTGAGAGTTCCGTGCGGAGGTTGAGGTGATGATCAAAAATGTTGCCAAGCTTGTTAGTGTTGCTTGCTACTGTTGTTGTTGTTATTTTTGTTGTTTACTTTTTATGATAATGTAATAAAAGCGAATTAACCTATAAAACGCAAAAAGTGTGCCATACACGGATGGAATTGCGCCATAAGGCAGGGGCGTGTCCTTGCTGATGAGAAAGATAGACGGACGGGCGAGAAACCTCCCGTGTGAGAGAGAGAGGGAGGAAGAGAGAACAACAACAACTACTCAACAATGAGCTGACTTAAAGCAACAAATGAGCAGAACAAAGCAAGCTTAAAGGGATGCAGTGCACCAGGCAACAGGAGATGGCAAAGCAGCTTCAACTAGGGATGGGTGTCGCCAGAAATATATCGATACAAATTTCAACTAAAATAGAGCATTTAACATTCAATTGTTAAGTATCATATCGTGACAATATCAGTAAGCGATATCAAATATACCGTTAAGTATTCTTATTAGATGTCCACATCGGCCTTAACTTTAATATCGCTTTGGTATAGTATCGTCATCGCAACATCGATATGCATCTCTAGCTTGGAATGGAGTACTTTCCCGCCCAGAGTGTCCCTCTGGGTGCTAAGTACCACAAGTCAAATGCAATCAATCAATGGGTCAGCATGACGAACGCACAGTCGGACTCGGGCAACCACATGGGGCGTTTCCATTTGCGGTCGGGCCACCCACTGAGCGGGCGCTGACTCCAATCCTCTTGCCATTCTTATTCCTATTCCTCCGGCGTAGTCGACTTACAAATCAGTTTCTGCTTCGCCCTTTAAACCAATTTTGACAATTGAGCTGTCCCCGTTCTCGCCACTATTCGCACTCTCTCCCTCTCTCTCTCTCTCCTGCCCGACACGGTGGTGCGTCGTTCTGCCTACCTCGCCACCCCTGGCACTGCCATTAGCCGCGTGAGGGACGCGCGTTTTATGCCGTTTTAATTGCAACATCTGTCACTGCGGTTTATGCATATATCAATTTCAAAATAGACGGCAAACGGCTAACGCCGATACGATTCCCATTGCCCTTCCCAGTTACCCTACCCCCATACCTATCCACTCGAAACCCGTCCCCGTTCTCGTCTCATTTCCAATCCCGAAATCGCAACGTGAAGAACCACCATGAAAAGTGAATTATTTTTATTTTTATTATTCGCTCGGCAAACTCAGGCGACAAAACTGTCACAACACACGGCTTCGCTCGCCTGTGACACGACGCGACGCGACCGGGCTACGGGCCTGGGTCTGTCCGGGGCCTGGGCCTGTGCCTCTGCCTTTGCCTGGGATGTCGATGATGAAGACGAGGGCAGCAGAAGCGGCAGCGGAGCGACACCAACAACAACAATAGAAACGGCAATAAAGGACGGAACACGCACTATACGAGCATTGTTTTTGGCATTGTTGCAGTTGTTGTTGCTGTTGTTGTTGTCATTGTCAGCGGGCCCGACTGTAATGGATGTCAGTAAACATAAAAATTGTCAAATGGGAAGCATATCTCATGCACTGCGTTACATAATTGATTTCCATTATAAAATTTAAAATGTTTGTTAAGTAACGCCCGCCCCCTCCCGAGAAAAGCATGAAATTGTATCAACTCAAACCGTAACTAATAACATCTGATATACATTAAAAATCATATTAATTTAAGAAGAATTCGTCTTATTGTTAAGAGTTTGGTTAATTTATTCACTGACTAAAATGGAATTATAGAAATGTCAGCATAGAAATAGTGACGGTGCAATAAAATCTCCTTGCAACAACTCCAATGCATGAGTATTTTTAGTTCGTTATAAGTTCGAATTTGTTACTTTATTCACTTTGCGACTCTCGGAAACAGATTGACTATATATCATACAATGTTAACAATTGAAACAGTATATGCCATCACAGTTCACTAGGTTTGTCAGATTCCTAAACTCTATACCCCACTTATTCGTCCCATCGTGTCCTCAGTAATTAATTAAAGACCTCATTGCAACATAACTTTGAATATTTGCCCTGCGAGCCCTTCTGTCTGCCTGTACGTCCGTCTGTCACTTACAACGGAAACTAATCTCTCAGTTTTGAAGCTAAAACATCACAATTTCTTCTCCAGTTCTAATTGAAAAATAATTTGACTTATTATTGTTAATATTAAATATACATCTATTCAATTCTACACCATTATATGAGTATAACTATTATTGGAACAATCGGAAGAGATATGGACCTGCAAGGATATTAAAAGTTTGGTTTTCTGTCTCGTTATAAATAACCTTACTCCCTTGTAGAACTACTTATCACCCGTTAGTCGGTCTATGCCCTGTTTGAACTACATATTCTCTACTTCATAGTGTTAGTATGATACAAACTGTATAGTCTATTCTAGAGTGCTTTGAAGTCGGTCGGGCGTGAGGTGGACCTTGTTTTGTCCAGAGCCCGCGCGTTACTAGCATCGGCTCGGTATTGCACTATTAGACGATATTTGATATCTACAGATTATTATAAATTTCAAGTTTATTAATTTTAATTAAAAAGAAAATAAATTTACACATCGCTCCTTGCAGTAACACATTATAGAGCAATGCACCTGTCTTTCTATTTAAGTGCTTAAAAATTGGAAGTCAATAATCTGTTTGAAGCTTTCAGTTCTCACCCCATCCTCAGCTGAAATCCTGCAACAGGAGGGCAAATACATTAAACGTATTTGCCCGCTTGTATACGGATGTAATTGGGAAATTCTGCTAAGCACTCGGCAAACAATACCTAAGCCCGTCGAGCTGAGCACTCTACGCCGCCTAAGCAGGTCGAGGCGAAACAATGCCAGTGCTTCGGGCGAGAATTGCCAAATGAGTTTGTCAATCAAAATGCAAATGTCAGGACAGGAAAGTGACATAATCCCACTTGGGAGCTGCGCTAAGCCAAGCGAAACGAGCCGAAATCCCGGTGCGAGTTAAAGCGTTTGACCGCAGCCGCTGTCGACTGACTGTCGCCTGTCGGCAGCAGAGACGGAGACGGCAGTTCCCTGGCATCTGATTGAATTCCCGGGCTGGTTTGGGTTCGGGTACGGGCAGCCGAGCATCGGAAATAGCAACATATGACGAGGCCGGCAACAGTGATGTGTGAGTCCCGCTCAGCAGCAGGAAGACAGCGGGGTAGGGCTGAGGGTGGGGGTGGATGACAACGAGTGCAAGTGTGCGACGGTGCGGAGCGAGGGTGTTAAATTGCAATAATCGGCTCTGGGGCAACGCGACAACGTTTATGTTTTATATGCTCATTTATAATGCGCACTGCTCATTTGGTAATGGTTCGATAATGACGGCAGGACGCTGCTGCTGCTGCTGCTGTTACTACTGCTTAAAAGGCTGTCAAGGACTGTGGAAAACCGGACAGCTGCTAAGTAGAGCGCAGCACCCCCACTTCAACTTTGACACTGTTTGCCGATCTGCACAATTGCGTATTATGTGTATAATATAATCTGAGCCCGCAGGCAGGCCTGATTCCCGATTCGTCAATAAAAGACAACAGCACTTGCAGGCACTTCGACATACATATGCAAATATTATAAATTAATTATTTCAAAACGGTCTTAATATTTCTTCGTACTTTCTCAACACCAAATGTTAATCAATTATCGATATCAATATTATGAGTTTTGTACACAAAGCTCATTGCTTTGTCATTACTTTTCCATCACTGAAACAGATAAAATAATCAGTCCTGCCAATTTAGCTATTTTTCTACTAGATCTATCGTGTTGTATTTGGCATACGATGGATGGATTGTTATATAGCGTCAAGCGGGAATTATACCTATTTTAAACATTAGCTTTGTTTTTTTGTCAATAACTTGGTAACTTCATGTATTTTTAAGCTTTACGATACCATACTTAAATAAATTTGTATTATTTTACAAGCTGCAACTGCAACAAAATGGAAATAAATTTTTACCATCACTTACTTATGTATTTCCTCCATTTTAAGCGATTTTCACGTTAATTTTGGCTTTTTTCAATGTTTAACAGCGGAAAAAATTGCAAATGTTAGAGAATCTAGATTTTGTGAAAATCAGCAACTCTTAACTATCGTCCTATTTCTTATGCATAGAACTCTGCCTTTAGATATAATTTGGCTTTTCTCACTTTACAAATTCTGGCGGCTCTGTTGAAAATCGGGGGCATTTCAAAATAACAGAGTTTGCGTATTTTTGGCTACTAACAGATTTTTTGGCATTTATAACTTTTTTCAAGGTCCTCTCAGCTTTTTATGAACCGAAGAGTTGGCAGCACTGCTAGTGATTCCTGATTCATTAGTAATAGACTACAGTGCACTCAGGAATTTCGATACATGCACACCTAATAATCTAATAATATGCGAATTTGTGAAAGTTGTTTCAATATTTCTTCGTATTTCCGCAACACTTTATTCAAATCAAAATTAAGCATCGATATCACTATTGTGAGTAATGTGAACAAAGTTGGTGTGTTTCTACTTTCATATCATTAAATTATGTCCAATCATCGATAAGAATCTCTTTGAATATGCAAATATCAACCTGAACATCACTACTTGGCGCCACTCGAATGATTTGCCACACGGCTCATCTATAATAGATCTGAACCCAATGACAGTCGCCTAATCCGAGCAATGGTCAGGAAGACGACGTAGTCAACGTTCTCTAGGCGCCACTCGCCGGGGGTCAGCACTGGGAACCCACTGCCGAAACCACTCGAAAGAGGAAGGGGGAAGGGAAGCGGAGGAAACATTGCCTGCCACAACAACAGGCCCGCCATGACTTCGATGTGACTGAGGTAGATAGACCGTCTCGCCTGCCAGTTAGAAAAAAACAGTCATAAAAAAAAGTTGAATAAGCCCGTTCCCAATTGCCAATTATACTGCGCGCCAGCCCCGCCATGACAAGACAAACGCTGCAGCTATCGACGATCGGAGCTGTTGTTGTCAGCATTCGCTATAGACGCCGCAAATACCAAGAGACAGACTAAGCTCCCAGTGAGAAAGAGAGAGGCAGTGAGAGAAGGAGCTGCAGGGGAGCGAGGGAGGAGTTGCAGTAGCTTCACGACGTATCCCATTGCTCTCGCCCGCGCCACAACTCAAAGGCTGCAGCAAATCTTTACTACGAGTTGTTCGTCTGGTTGCAGCCAGACGACGTTTGTATTCTCCACTTCCACCTCCTGCCCCACCGACTCCTGTGAGCTGCTTTATAAAATATATTTCATTTAATTTGCGGCGCTTATCAGGCGCCAGTTCGCGGACTATCGGTGACAATTGCTCAATTATTTTGCCATTGCGAAAGGGGAAACAAGGAAGGATTGACGGGAAATGCACGGAGCGGCTTAAGAATGGGACTGTTTTAAATAATATCATGAGAAGTGATAGAGTTTATTGAAGGAGCAATGTAAGACAGCGCTTGAATAGAATAACCTCTAGAATTAAAACAAGAGCAACAGTCGAGCGGCACGCGACAGTGGGATACCCTTCGACCTTTTTGAAACGTAAAGAGTCAATAATTGTACAATACTTCTACTTAATAGAAATATCGTAACGTAAGCCTTTATATGCGTCTGTGTATGAAAACGTGTGTATGCGTGTACCATTTCATTGGTCAAGCACATATGTATGTATGTGTGTGTGCGTTTGAATGCAAAAAATGCGTGTGCATAGAAAAGAAGATAAGAACAACAGATGGCGCTCCGCGCTCGCATTCTCTTTCCTTTTCTTTCCTACATGAGCATTGCAATGACGGCACAGCTTGCTGGTCTGTATACAAAATCAAAGCGAACAAGGTTTTTATTTAATAACTTCTGTGTTTGTTGTCCGATCGGATTGGAATTGTGACGTTATGTTGGTATTATAATTAGCTAAGTATAGTCTTACTCAGAATGTTGTATCTTTTATATGTCGCTCAAAAATCAGCTTAAAAGATGAAATTATTGATTTGCGTGGGCGGGGGGCGTGGCACCCAGCATTTGAAATAAACTTCACCTGGATCAACAGAAACCTTCATGACAAATTTGGTGTCTCTAGCTTTTATAATAGCTGAGATCTGTGTGTTCATCTGGACATACAGACATCCAGACATCCGGACAGACAGACAGACAAGGCTTAATCGACTTGGCTAGTGATCCTGAGCAAGAATATATATACTTTTTGGTGTCTCCCACGCCTCCTTCTGCTTGTTACATACATTTGCACAAAATTAGTATACCCTTTTTTGACAATTTTTTATGGTCGAAGGGTATAATTAGCACTTTAAATTAAGCGTTACAACTGGGTACTAACACTTCCTAATTGTGGTTCGAACCTGCAAGAGCCGTTAAAGGTTTTGCGCTCGGGCTACAACAAATTGTTCTTGATTGTAGCTCATACAAAACACGTAACCACCTGACTCACCTGTCTAGAAATTAAGACAGTTATACACTGCTTGCCCCCCCCCCCCCCCACCCCTCCTGTTCAGAAATAAGTGATGAGAATAAATCAAATATTCGAGTCCCTCAGAGGAAAGAAGTCGAATAATTCGGAAAAATTGTGACAAAAAAATTCTTGCCCCCCTAAAAAAATTCTTGCCCCCCCTAAAAAAAATTCTGCGTACGCCCTTGGTCTGTTGCAACGCAAATTCGCCTCGCTGTTTTACAGCTTTCTTGATGAGACTTGGCTAACATGCTACTTATTTCTGCGCGCTGTAAATAAGTCGGAACGAGTCGGGTAGGACCAATATATCATAAAGCTTCCATACAATCTATCCAATGATATATATTGCAACCAATTTTACTACATCAGACTTTTTCTTCATTAATATTATAATATAAAATTATAAAAGTAAAGTAAAACTCTAAAACCTATAGCTGCCATAGGAATAATCAGCCGAATTTTAGGGTTTTGTATGAAAACCAGTTTTGATTTTAGAAACAACTAAGCTTTTCAGTCAATAGAAGACAATACCATATAATTATGGACCATTATATGCAACGAGTATTGGAACGATCGGGAGATATAAGAACCAGAAAGGGTAAAAAACTTACGGCATGCTGAAAGTAGCCTTACTTCCTCATTTTTATCTAAGATTTAATAAAAACTTAAGTAAAACTTTTTTTATTTGTTTTTTCTTAAAATTTGAATTGTTTTTAATAGGATACATTTAATTGTACTCTTAATTTTAGTTTTAATATAGGTAAACCACTACTTTTGAGGCTACTGGTATAATTGAATAAGCGAAAAAATCGTTTTATTGAATAAATAAATAATTTTATGAATAAATCTTCTAAATAAATATATTATTACACATTACATATAGAGAAGAGATTATGCAGTTCTCGAATAAATATACATAGTATGTAAATGTACACCATTCATACATACCAACTTGCAAGTCAGTTTGCATTTTAAAATATGCATAAATAAGCAAATGTATATTTGCAAAATGGAAATGTATCTTATCCCGACAACAGGCACACACACCCGCACACGGAGACATGTATTATCCATGCATATGTGGCTTATGGCAAATTATACTGTTGGTCTGTAATTGAAGAATGCAAATTTATATCGCCTGCTGCCGCTTGAGCTGGGCCAATTGGGTGGGTGGGCACAAGTTGGCGGCACAACTTGACGTTTGAAACCTGAAATGTAAGTGAAAGATACAATCCCAATCTGTGTAACCACATACGTCAGCAGACAGGCTGAGGTTCAGAGTAGAGACAAGGCTCCCTTTGCCTCTGGCGGGAGGCCGGAGCAAGTGCAGATGATAAATGACGGCCTTTCGACAATTCCTGCTCAGCAATCGCATTTGGCAAATCGAAAACGAAATTAACACTGTTCCTATGCTGCCATATAACCTCTTCCACCCACACACAAACAAACATGCGGGTGCACAATCTCATTTTCCAATTTTCCGATTGCTTCGTCGACGTCGACGACAATATCTTTGCATACGACATTTGCGGTCAAATTGAAATCTAAACAATTTGTTTGTCTTTGTCAGATTGAAACTTATTGAGTACAAACATTGCCTAACACAACTGTACTTTATCATTCACGGAAATGAGAAACAAAGTGCGGATATTAAGAGTTTCTTTAGATTTATGTATTTGAAGGGGAAATTTTGTTCGAATCACATAGTTCAATTGTCTAAAACAAAGAAGAATGTTTGAAATTATGCTTTAAGATCTAGTCTTTCTGCAGATCAATTAAAAATTAATAAAATGATTATAAGATAATTTAAAAGAAAATTTATAGATACGTAAGTTGGATGTATTTTCTGGGTATCTCAGAGTACAACTTAAGGAACATAGGCATACATACATAATATCTTAATCACTTAGAGGGGCTTTTAGTTAATTGACTTTTAAAACATATTTAGAATTTAATTGATATTAAAAAATTAACAACGAAAATCCTATACTTACCATGCTAAAATACTTGAAATACATACATATATTATAAATACCTACAATTCGTTGGCCTATTAAAACTCAGCTCTGAACATCAAATGTTTCTATAGATTGGATAGTTGTGGAATAAAAAGGAAGAAACAATAAGTTTAAATAGAGAATTAAAAATACTTTAAATTTGTTTTAATGTAACTTTTGTCATTATTGGCTAAATAATAGTTTTAACCCCGTTTAGTTCCAGGCTCGTAGCCACGTACGGGCATGTACGGGCAATGCCCGTTCTATGGACTTGTTTGCCCGTACAGTCCAACTAAGAAAAAACTGGAAAAAATTTATATTTATTAAAATATCAAGCACTGAACTTTTTTAAAAGTCCACTATATATTCTGTATCTTTTTGAAAAACATAATTTCAAGAATATATTGCACGAACGTTTTTCACGTATCATACATCAAATTTTTTATTGTGAATTTATAATCCTACCCGTCTTTTATTAGTTAGGTCTGGCTACGGGCCTGCCTAGTTCTTAATATGCATTTTAATCTCAACCTTCTTATTAGACTCCTAAATAAATTATTTCTCAATAAATAATTCAAATACGCTGATACGTTGGTATTAAATAAGTTACTATTAATCATAAAAGATTTAGAAATTATTTAAAAATAATAACTGCATACGAATATACAATAATTTAAACTATTTTCAATGGCTACAGCAAATTTCATTAGCCCATTGAAAACCAGTTGTGAATTGCATAACAGACAGCTTTTTTCCGTGAACCAACAGGGCCGACACTCGATTCGAATTATGCTGTGGCACTGGGAGGGCCAGCTGACTTTCGATACTTTCCACCCCTGGTGACGCGTATTTTGTTTAGTTTTTGGTGCACGCATAAGTTTTTATTTTCAATTGGCGTGAAATAAGATACAAAAGTTGTGAAAATGAGTGCAGTAGATAATCAAAAGCAGCTGTCTATTGTGGATATTCGTAATTACATGCTGCAGAACGACGGCAGAGTGACAAACCATGCGCTCGTCAAACATTTCAAGAAATATCTAACGCATACCCAAAGTGAGTCAACGACAATACACAGACAACACACACAGACAACACACACAGACAACACACACACACAACTATGAACAATCATATACACTTCCATGCAATTGCATGTAATAGTATTATTTATAACCTGTTGACGCCACAGAAATCAAAAACAAACCACAAACAGGTAAACTAAATGAATGAAATTATGGTCTCTCTTTTGCTGTAGATGAGGCCGAGTCGCGAAAGCGTTTCAAGACCTACGTGACGCTGCTGTCAACGATTAAGAACGAAAACAACCAGAAGTATCTCATACTGCGCAAAAAGTACGTCAATGAGTGCCCATCAGAGGAGGTTGTGGAGCGAGCCGTCGAGGCGGCCAACAATGCGGCAGCTCCATCGAGTCCTGGAGGTGGTTCAATTGTGTCCGTTTCGGAAGCTGCATGCTCCTCGCCTCTCAGGCAGCCGCCCCCGTACAAAGCTCCACCTGAGGTGCAGCAATCTCCTACGCCGCCCTCAGTTCCTCCAATTGCCACTGCCGGCGTTGCTGTACACCCGCAGCATGTAGAGAGCTATCGGGAATGCGTTAACGAATTCACTGTTGCCATGCAAAGTCTTGACCCGGCACGCCTAGAGCTGCAATCCACGAAAGAAGCAGCTGCCAAGCAGGCTAATGAATCCAAGCCGGAGAGTGAACCCAATGCAAAGTCCGTGTCCCGTGCCAATTCTGTGGACGAAACCGGCAACAAGGAGAATATTCCGCGATTCTCGTTCTCTTCGGGTGCATCCACAGACAGCAGCTCGGCAGCGGAGAAGTTGTCCGGCACAGAAACAGACGCCGTCGCCGAGAATCCCATTAGCGTTAAGGAAGCTACTCGCAAGTTCAACCGAATGGCATCCGAAGAGGAGGCGAAAATTATATCACCACCGGCCAAGAAGAAGCCAGAGAAGGTAAGTTTTCTACTTGTGTGCGCTAGTACCAGGAAACCGGTTAGGATTGACCCCCATCACGAAGTGCAGTGAGTGCGGGTGCCGGGAGCCGGTCTACCGAAGCACAGTGTCTCGCATCGCTTGCTGCCTGCTTGCTCAACAGCTCCACGAAGCCCAAGCCCGCCTAACTATTCACAACTTCCTGTGGGAAACCCAAGTGCAAGGGGACTTCCTAAACTGTGCTCTATCAAAAATGTTAGCTTTTTGCGAAGATTATGTTGATATTTTTAAAGATCCCAGCTGCCAAGCGAGCTATAGACATGATGTTTGTTATTTTAGTTCACTTTCTACAGAGCATTATAGATCTCTATCGTATAATGCGACAAGTTAATCGAAATTCCAAAGAAATAGTTGGAACAACTGGGTTTTCTGTTCGAATACAGAGCAAACTTGAAAGACTGGCGGGAAGAAGTCCAGATTGCAACTGCTTTATATGGGTTTATCATACATATACAATTTGTATGCATGTAGTGGTAAAGAGGGTCTTACATGTGTCCGACTGCATTCGAAAGAAGAAACAACGCGGGTATTTGGTTCCAGAATTAAATATTTGTATGTTACTCAAGTGGAACTGCCGGCTGTTGCGTCTGTCAGCAAATCCCAGGCCCATCAAGCAGTGTCGTTGCGTCGCCAAGTGCCACCAGCACAGTCCATTAACACATGCCTGGAAACACGTCAAAAGTTAAGCTTGCTGAAACCAAGAATACCCGCTTACTTGGTCGAGTTTCTAGACTTTTACCTACACCTATTATATTGGACAAAATGTCTTTATAATGTCTGGAAGAAAAAGAAAGAGTAAGACTATAGAAAAATTGTCTTCCCACTTTTTCCAAACAGAAACGGAAAGTACTCTTCAAATTTGTCGCTTTTTCATTTTAAAACTGTATTCAAAAAGAAACAAAAAACACTCTTCAAATTTGTCGCTTTTTCATTGTTAAAGCGAAGGAGTTGCCTTCCGCATTATACAATCTCAGTTTATATGTATTATGTCCGAAGAGGCAATCAATATACTATGCACTATGTATATTTCCCCTACAATAAAAGGCGACATGTTAAAATTTGTCAAGCGTTACGACGAAATCGTTTCGCAGCAAATGTTTCCGAGCCGAAGACGCCTGCAATCACCATTGGGTTGACTCGTCAAACAACTGTCATCCACTCAGACCTGTCAATCAAACGATTCGGGTTTAGGCATAAGGTACCACTATGAGCGAGAGAGGGCATAAATCATCCCAGAACATCACATAGAAGAGTATGTTGTGCATGCGTGCATGTATGTGTGTTACACACACAGATTCTCAGCCGACCAGGCGTATTGTGCATCAAAGACAAACTAAAATTGTCAACTGCACGTCAGTCGGCGCTATAAAAACCTCACTAAAACACTGAGGAAAAGACTTAAGTGGCTATTTGCGTGAGTACACACACACACACACGCGCACAACGAGGGACAATCTCTGCGCTTATGTCAAGTTTCTCACGTATTTCATGTTTCCGGATTAATATTGCCCAATTACAAGCATCAAATATTTGTTTCTGTTGCTTCGAATCAGTCAACGAAAGTAAAGAAATCTTCCTAATTTGAGAGTTCTAGGAGGAAGAATTCATCTTCATTTGAGAAATCTGAATTTCTACTTCCTTCTTGGGATAAGTTTCATTTGAGAGTCTCTCTAAATTCATATTTACATATCAAAGCGAATCTCTGAATATAGTTTGCACCATTCGATATCATTTATAATTCATTTTTATCATCGACTAGATCACATTTTGCTATGCATCTTCTGCATATATACAATGTAGAGTCTCTTAGTTCTTCAGATATGACTAATTAAAAATTCCATGGATAAGCCCCCCGCTCGATGTGAAGAAGCCTGACAGATTGTAATACTACTAATCATTGTCGAATCAATAATTTGTGGAAAATGTTAACAAAGCTGTTCGCTAACAAGATAAATCAACATTCAGACCTGAAAACAAGACGGCGCCAACGATCTTTTCTTATTATTACTGTTCTCGATACTTTTTTGTTTAATCAAAAAACAACAAAATTATTATTAATCATCTTCAAACGAAAGGAAAGTGCCAACTCATTGACGAAAAAGGGTTTCGAAATGGTATTTCTTCCCACTGCACCTACTGTAATGTTTCCCCCTTTCCATACCCACCTGAGCAACAACAAACTGTTGTACAAATAACTATAAAATTCCCCCAACCTGAAGATCCATCAAAATGGACCGTGAAAATTTGGCGCCGCTACTTTAATGACTGTAATCGCTCCGGGCTGATCTGACTGCGAGCTGATCAATTAAATTCGTTGCGAGCGTTTTTTAATTAGCCCAATGAGTTGGCACTTCGTGTATTTAGTCACCACCCACCGTACTGTATACGCTATCAGGATAAGCGCAGGCATTGATAAATGTGGCGGCTTATGACAAGTCATATTTTGTTTTTGGGATTCCCAACTGTTTAAATATTAGAAAGAGCCAGAGTTGGAATATTCGATAATGATACAAAAACCAAATTAATCAAACAACTTAATAATGATCGCAAGATAAATCAAAAATTGACGATCTCTTCTTTGATTCCGATTTTGCAAATAGAATCCCGGGATAAAAACTAGAACGAAAGTCTGCCTTCGAGATGCCGGAAGTTTTATATCCTTGCAGGTTTTCATCTTCGCCAAGTGTTTCTATACTAGTTCTGTTATATGCATATAATGGTGCAGAATAATAACTGGAATTCTTGGATATTTACAGTTTGTTTTAAAAAAAATCGTTATCGATTGTTGTTATGAAAAGGACTGAGAGAAATAAATATAGAATGCGTATCAAGTTTCATCAAGAGAGCTTTTAAACTGATAGACGGACAAAAAAATATTATATACTTCTCTATTGATTCTAATTCAGAATGTATACAAATTATAAGGCAAGTGATATCTTCTAAGGTGCTTTGCACACACCTGGCCAAAAAGAATATACCTTTTGCTAGGGTATCATTAAATTAAAAGTAGTAAGAGTCCTAACTGGCTTAACTTTTAAAAGAGTTCACTTTGATGAATTTCATAATAAAACAAACAAGTATTTGTTCAAAAATCTTCATTATGAACTCATGATAAGTACAAAAATTTATGAGCTCCTTATGGTTTTCCGATTTTCAATATACATATGTTCGGTATACAACAGTTTCTATCTTTGATTAGGGAAATAAGTAATTACATATAATTATTCTAAAATTTAGTTAAAGCCCTCGAAAAGGTTGTTTCCTAAACTAAAAGAGTAACTATTTTTGAAAACGTCAACAAGTCAAGTGCTTTGTTACCTTTAAAGACCTCACTGTACAAATCCAAACTTTCACCCGAGTTTATTAACTTTAACTTTGGTAACTTCAAGCGAAATGAAAAGTGAGCTTAGCATCAAACAAGCCACAAATATTTTTATTAACCCAAAAGGTACTTTGGTGGCCAGGACAATGTCCCAATATGCATATTAAACCCCCCTCGACAGGGTATGGTGGGAAGTGGGCGTGGCTGTGGCAGCAGGGAACCCTTTTTTGGTATGCCCGACCAAACAAGTTGGTGAAACATGTTAACATAGCCAATAAGCAGCAATAGAAATTAGTTAGGCAAAGCTATTCTCATCACGGCTGGGTCCTGGGCATCAGAGGACTCGGAGACCAGAGACCACAAAGGACCCAATTAAAAATGTAAGGAAACAAACCAAAAGTTGTTATTGCTGTTAAACAACAACGCAGCGTGTCCCGAAGCGGTTGAATTTACAGCAGCAACAATGTCGACCCGTCGTCGGACGACGACGACGGCGACGACGACAAGAAGGAGGAGGAGGAGCAGCAGGAGTACGATGAGCAGCGTCAACCGGTGCCGCCTCCAAGCGACATTGGAAACAGTGCTTCGAACGGACAATGGCGCACGGCGGCACGGACAGCGGGGACAACGGACGACATGACCATTTTGTGGCTTCATCCGTTTTGAACGGGGGAGCCAAAGGTAACGCAAACACTCCGCACAGTGCAGGACATGGTCCCGGTACGGTCCGGTTTGGTTTGGTCTGGTCTGGCTGGGGCTAGGGCTGGGGCCATGGCAAAGGACAACCGGCTAGCAGTGTGATATAATATCTTGCATAAAGGGACACACAGGACATAAGAAAGCCAGCCAACAAACAAGCGATTGGGGAGAAATGAGCAAATAGACGACAAGGGCAGCCTTCCCACCAACGGGAACAGCAGTAGTCCGACCTCCTGTTCCTCCGCCTCCTTCTCCTTCTCCTACTCCCACTGGTGCTTCTGCTCCTGCTTGGGGTTTTTTTTATTTCTCTCTCAACCAGTTTGAAAGCCGTAAAAAGCAACATACCCATTGCAATGGCGCATGTCGCAGGGTGGGTGGCTGTAGCTCAGTTGGGTGGGGAGGCCTCTGTGCTGTGCTGTGCTCTGCTGGGTTGGGTTCTGGTTCGGTTTGGTTTGGTTTGGTCCTTTTGTTTAGCATTGACATGGCCACTTTGCCCGGGGCCTTTAGCTCTCGATGTTTGTCCTGTTCTGCTATGTTCTGCTGCTGTTTCAGTTGCTCTCCCTCTCCTCTCTCACTCTCTCTCGCTCACCTTCGGCATTTACAAATGGCGGCATGTGTCTACCTGATCGGCTGACTGACTCGGCACACTCGGCTTTCCTTCGGCCTCGGCTCGAGCCTGTGTCTGATGCTGTGTGCGAGTAATTGGAAAAACGTGAGCACTCCCAAAGTCAAGTGGCGTGTAAAATAACGGTACTAGAACGGGAGCATGGGCGCACGCACGGCACGGTAGATCACGACGGCTGCAGCAGTAGCAGGAACAGCAGCCCGCGGCCGCATCCCATTCATATGGATGTATGTCCTCCTCCTTGCCAGTTATTAGCTGAATGTCGTCGAAATACGCAGTAAACCCCTTGAGGGAGGGGTCTTCTGAAGGGGCAGGAGGCACGGGAGACGGGGCACGGGGCATGGCTTGCAGGTAAACAAATGCTTTTGCTGCCTTTTTGCGCAGCTTGTTAGCATCGCGAACATTACGCGGAATGGATAATTAGTTGCCGAAAATGTTTTCCGCGCTCGTAAATATAACGCACACATGTTGCTTGTTGTTGTTATTGTTCCCCTTATTGTTGCTCCCAGCACATGTGTGTGCGGTGTGCGGGTGTGTGTGTGAGTGAGTGCCAGCCAGGCTCATTAGAGCGCTCATTATCAGTGCGGGGTGGTTAAACTGCCCCCGCCACATTCGGAATGTGTAAATCACCGAAAAGGAAAAGAATGAAAGAAAAAACAGGAACCCCCGCGGAAGAGGGTAAAACAACTTTCTACGGGGAGAGCTTCTCTCCCTTCTCCGTTCTCCGTCTCGGGGCTGCTCTCTATTTCATTCTGCCTAAAGCACGCGCCTAATAAATAAAAATTATTACCTTCATAATTATGAGAAGAACATGGCAACGGCGCCGTCGTCGTCGTCGTCGCCATCGTCTCATGCGTGCGCATAATTATGCCAGCTTTTACAGACCCCCCCCTCCCGCTGCCCCTTCACCATGCCCCTGCCTAACCCGCAAACAGATTGGAGCATCCCACATGTGTGTGTGTGCGTGTGTGCAAGCATGTGTGTGTGCGGGAACATGGATTCTAAGACGCGCGACTATGTTGGCGTTAATGCGTTCAATGGGCTTTCTATGTTTCATTCCCGTTGCTTTTGTTCTGCTTTTTTTACCACGTCCCCACACCCCAACGCCCCCTCCATGTTTCAGGAAGTGGCAGAAACATGTATAATTAATTTATGCCCCTTCTCGCCCTTCCCTCTTTGCAGCAATTAATCGAAGAGAAGGATTCACCCGAGGTGACGCTGGCACATCCCAAGGCCAAGGAATGGATTGTCTCCATGGCCAAGGCAAACTATCAAGAGTTGGCCAAGCTGGCTAGCGACCATCCGGAGTTGGTTAAGCTTCAGGTAAGTCAGCACTAAAGAGAAAAATAATATTGTATATAAAAGTATTACGTTTAAGTCGTTTTCAAGTTCTCAAATTAGTTAATGAAATATGATCATAAATGATATCATAATAGGTGAACAAAGTGGCAACCTATTTAAAAGTTTTGTCAGCATTTGATTCTTTTTGAAGCATGTTTCTAATAATTTGGCGATTCTCTTCAAGAACTGAAATTACGTATAAATCCTATGCATGATCAATAGGGAGCTGCTTTAGATTCTGGTGTTGAAATCAAGTTTGCTGTCTTCTTAATTGAGCCTTAAGTAAATGTGGGGTTATTGCAGAAATATTTTATATTATATTGATATTCGGAGTTATTCAAATGAAGTTTATTAAATACAAAATAAGATGGTTAAAACATTCAACTTTACATCTAGCTAACAACTTTAAATAACACATCACTCAATAAGTCCGTAGTATGATACATAAATGGCATTGCTATGTAATAATCCATATGATTCTTACGATTCTTAGTGACGCTACTTTTGTGATTTTCAAAAAAATGAATTCAAAGAAATTTCGTGTGTTGATTTATCATTGCTTTTTGATGGGTAAAAATACGACCACTGCCAAAGAATGGCTTGATAAGTGTTATCCGGACTCTGCCCCATCGAGGCAAACGGTGGAGAAGTGGTTTGCTGAATTTAAACGTGGCCGTACAGACACTGACGATGCTGAACGGTCTTCCAGGCCGATTGAGGTGGTTACACCGGAAAATATCAAAAAAGTCCACCGAATCGATTTGGAAAACCGAAAAGTGAAATTGCGTTCGATAGCTGACACCTTAAAGATATCAGAACACAGTGTGTACACTATTTTGCATGAACATTTGTCCATGAGAAAGCTGTTCTCAAAGTGGGTTCCGCGTTTTCTCACAGTGGACCAAAACCACCATGTCACAAGTCGATCGCAAAGATGGCCAAATTGCACGAATTGGGCTTCGAATTGCATCCGCACCCACCGTATTCTCTAGATTTGACCCTCAGCGACTACTATCTGTTCGCAGGGCTGCAGAAAATGCTCGCTGGAAAGAAATTTGGCTGGAATGAAGAGGTGATCGCCGAAACTGAGGCTTATTTTTAGGCCAAAAACAAATCGTTTTACAAAAAAAAGTGTCGATATGCTAGAGTGGTGTGGACTGATTGTATCACTCTTGAAGGGATGTATGTTGATAAATAAAATCTAATTTTGCCAAAAAAAGGTGTTTTTCTTAGTTATCCTACGGACTTATTGAGTGATGTGTTATTCTTGTGCGTTACAACTTTGAACTTTATTCGTGTGATAACCGACAGTGACTCCTCTTATTCTGCTGGGCTCTCTTAGTAACTTAAGTAGAAACTCTCATCTATTATTGCGAATGTTAACTATCGACGGAAACTAAGGAACTGGCCAGTGTCTACTGTCGTAGGAGTACACTATCGTAATCATACAAATATCAGGCCCGTAGCTAAGCGTGTGTAAGGTGCGCGTAGTATAAGAGCCCCCGGTCTTTCAAAAGCCATCTCACGCAAGAACGCAGTCAGGTGCTGACTGTAGAAGGCCATGGATTATTATTGTATACCGTGTATCATTTATTTTCCGTTATTTGTAATGAAAATTTTGCTTTATTTGGAAAAATTTAAAAATATAAATTATATATTCTTATGATTTAATTCGAGCGATACGCACAAATTCAATTGACAGACAAAAGAAGAACACATATACAATGCAAAAGTGAATAGACAAGAAGTATAAGCATTAGATAGAGCGAGAGGGCAATAAATTGATGTGAGGTTGTACAGTAGCGCTTAGTGGAGTGTGTGTCGGACTCGAAGACCAATGATGTTGACAGTGCTGGGGTTCGATTGCTGCCGCGATCAATGTGTGACATTTTTTGCTTGTTTCTTTTCTATTAAATAATTTAAACAGCAACATAACAATAATTTTTAAATTTTTTGGTACGCAACATATTCAATTAAGTAGAACACTTTTATAAACTGCCAAATGTTGTACAAATCTGACAGTTGCGTACTTACGGCGAATACGGCAATTGATGTGTGTTAGACCGGGATGCCGAAACATAAATGTGCAAATGCAGACATGCATTTATCGGCGTCCCGCTCTTACATTCGTAACTTATTGATTGTCTTAAATATTGCAAAAAAAACATGAGATTTAATTTTTGAAAACTATTTTTATTGATATTTAATTAAATAACTGTAGTTTTCCTTTTACCTTATAAGAATAAAAAAATAACCAAAAAAAAAAAGTAATTAAAATAAAAAGTTGCACAGCCAGCGTATGGGACTCGATACTGATTCAGAATATATCTAGTTTATGGGATCGGAGATGCCTCCTTCTGCCTGTGACGCACATTTTCGTTCCGACAAAAACAGTAGACCATGAATTTTTTTAGAATCCATGGCCTAAAAAAACGAAAGCTACCCCTCACGTAACTTGGAAGATGCCCAATGATATTTAAAACTAACTTCATCAATTGGTAGTATACAGAAAACTTCTTGCTCAATTTCGAGTCTCTAGCAGTTAAAATAAATAAATGAAACAGACAGTCGAAGGGACAGATGAAGAAACGAACAAGGCTCAAAACCAAATTTGATACTGAACAAGAATATGTATCCTTTGGGTGTATAACAAACAAACCTTTTTGGTTGTCACAAAGTTAAAATACTCTTTAACCTTGAATGCAAAAATAATTGAAGGATTCGTTTTAATATCAATCGCGACATAAATATTTCTCAAAATCTTTGATGTTTTTACAATGGCAAATCGATAAAAAGTTCGATATTATTAATATCGTATTAAGTTTCTTCATTTTGATGCTTCCAACGTTTTTTTAGACCCAAAAAAATGTTGCTGAAGAGCCCCGAGACAATAGTTATCTTATAAAGTGCATCCTTGTAACCATCAACAGGACTCTTCAACTTAATTTTGCAATGCTCTGGCGAATTGCAAGTGTATCCACTCTGTATCACTCTATTCATCGAGCGCGGGCGATTACATTGGCCTGGCTTGGCTCGAAATTAGCCCGAACAAATGAAAGACAAGTACAAACTATTCATAAGCATTAATTACGACAAATTAAGCAGCAACGCGTTGTTTTTGCCATGTCGAACAAGTTTCAAAAATGCGAGAAAAATATAATGACAGCCGCGCACTGAACGAGACAAGGGGCAAGTGGCAAGGGGGGAGACGGGGGAGGGGGTGTAAGACGCGTGATATGGCGTCGGCTGTGACAATTAATTGTGAAATATGTTTTCAGAATTTTTAGCACTTGTAGCAGCATGCACCGCCGCTGCCACCGCTGCTGCCTCCGGTGCCACCACAGCTGCTGTGGGCGGCGTTTCGCGCGAGCGTGGGCTACGGAAAACACGCTCTGCGAATGGCCAACCATTAGGCAAGACGTAGCTACTACAACTACTAGCTGCTTAGAGTGAGCGCCTAGTCGGGCGCGGACTCGATGTACAGGCCGAAATTGAGCGCAAGGAGTATCGCTGTCGCAGCGTACATGTAATTTCCATTTCCAAGATGAACACGTGTTTTTATTTGTTCCACTCATCATCAACAGTTTCTCGGGCTCGACAACATCTCGAAACATGTGTTTGACTAAGCTATATACAATGCTGTGCTAGGTATATACATGTATATATGTATATATGTGTTGCAAGTGCTGTCAGCACTGTTATCAAAGTTGCTCACTTTATTCCGTAAATTGCCGTGCTTCATAAATGTCAAAATTGTTTGGGAAATTAACACGAACATCGGAACTATTCTGACAGCGGAATCGCTTTGCGGGTCTAACTTATTGTGCCAGATAAATGTCATATTAAATGCTCATAAATTAGGTTGAACAAAAATTATAAACAAGTTTTTTAGAAAATATACGAGGGGCACACAACACGCACTCAAGGGTCGGCGAGGGGTAAAAAAGAAAGATCGTGTAGTGTGTCTTGCGGGTGGGCGAGCCAGGGCAGTGAGAACTTTTCCAGTTCTAAATCTGTTGGGACTCTTGTCGCCTTGTTGTGCGGTGTTACTCAATTAGACGAATATTTTTTGGGTTATACCACGCCCACCACGCGCATATTTATATATCCCCGAAGGCCCCATTCCCCCAATGATCCTCCGACCCCCCGCCCCTTCCTGCTGCCCTGTTCGTGCCGTGGAAGATGATTTATGCCAGCCGCAAGCGAACATGGGTCCAAGTGCGCTGGGAGGCGAGCATTATGCTGCAACTTATACGAACTAATTGCCGTACAAAATGCAATGTTCCCGGAAATAATGGATTCCGGGCGTTATATGCAAATCTTGAATGCCATAAGTGCAATCAATTAATAAAACGCACAGCCCGATGGCAGCGAATGAGCAGCTTCGTATCTCCCACTTCTCCTCCTCCCTCTCTTGTATGCCTCATCTCGTGCCTCATCGCGTCGCTGCTGTGCGGCGGCAAGTGCGAACGAGTGGCAGGCAGCTCATTAGCGGCGCTTGCGATTCCTCGAATCACTGAAATTGCAGCGAGACGGAAATAGCAATAAATCAGGCCGCAATTGTCACTTAACCTAATGTCTCAACCAACGACTCCGATTGCGGTTCTTTTTTTGGGCCTGTGAGAAAGAGAACGAGAGATATATGAGTATGTGTTGGTTTGGGAAGTTTCTCACAGATAAACTTTTTCATACTTAGAGGAGTTGGAAATCTTTAGAAAGGAATTGGTTAAAATATAAGTAAATTGGTCTTACTTCTGAGCATCCTCCTTATCTATATGTTGGTATCTGCATTTTCACACTAATTATTTAAAGATAATATTTGTAAGCCCTTGTTATATTATATTAGTTTTGGGCAGGAGTTCGCAAATCACCTTAGGAGACAGCTCCGACTCCAAAAAGAATATATATTCTGCAAAATACAACAGAATAGCCATATTCGTCCTTTCGTCTGTTGCAATGCAAACTAGTCTCTCAGTTTTAGAGCAGTCTTGATTAAACTTGGCACATATGATTCTTGTTGTAGCAATAAGAATAATAATTGGAAAGAGACGTATCAACTTTTTCAATTTCTTTTATATGCTTATAAAATTGCATCAAATCAGACCACAATAAAATATAGCTGCCATACAAATAATCCGTCGAAAAAAGGGTATTATAAATTAATTAAGGTTATATAAATTAATTTATAAGTGCCAGTCAAACTGATACATTATATTGAACATAAACAATACTATTCTATTCTGTACTATTGTATATCACTAGTATAGGAAATATCGGAGGATACAAGCACCTGCAAGGCTATAAAACCTATGGTATGCTGAAGTATCATTTCTTTCTGGTTATACTTTCCAAGAATATCAAACTTACTGTTTAATTTACATATATCAGAACATCGTATGGAAGAAAGGGTTAAGTATCATTTAACGTTTCTTTTATTAATTTCTAAGCCTATTAACTGTACTAAGTATGTTCTTCACTATCCTGAACTATTACGATTAAAAAGCCACAATCCTTACCTACACAATTATAAACGTAATACTTAATTTCTTACAAACTTAGTCAATTCCCTTAACTATGAACTGTACTGGAATGAGCCTGTGTGTGTCCATGTGATATTACGACATGATGTTTCCGACAAACATAGTACAGGTATTTGTGTTGTGTGTGTTTACATACACACCATTCTACTAATAGTGTGTAGTAGCGGCTTATAAAATGTTACAAGTTTTGTATTAATTAAAAACTTCAGCTTGTGTTTTACCTTTAGTTATTTTAATTTTCGTTTTTCGTAAATCTCATACCCAATGGAGATGTGCGTAAGCGGGTATATTCAGTTTGCATAAAGATAGAAAGTATTTTGAAGTCTACACACTTTATACAGATGAGCAACTGATTCATCCTTCTACTATATAAGGTACTCTGGACCACAGAAATTAAAAGAAATAAAATATTGAATTGAATTCAACTATTGTAGTTTTAAAAGTTTCTTTGCTGTGCATTTTGCAGGAGATAGAAGTCTGTTCAGTCAACTGCAGGATATTCTTCAAGTACACACTACACTGTTTCTGTACTTGCTGTTTTAATTCATGTATGTAAATACACATACACACACACACACATCGACACACGCACACGCGCACTAACGGTGTATGTTGATTTAAGCGCGAGTTTGACTATTGTTCGCCGCCGTCGGTTTTGTCAGTTCGGCTCTCAGCCTGGTCAGTTGAAGGTGGGGTTGACCAAGGGAGGACGGGAGGTCAGGGAGGGTGGAGCAGCTATTGGACCGCCCAATGGCCGAGCATGCAACGTTTTGCCATTTCAGCTTGTAGCTGTAGTTGTTGTTTTTGTTGTTGCTGTTGTTGTGCGTCCCTTTCATTCAGGCAGCCAGCCATGCATCCATCCATCAACGTGTTTGACCTAGGCGGCAATTCGGCTTGACATGCGAGTAAATTGAATTTTCCTTGTTTCGCATTTGTTTTGACTTGTTTTTTCGTTGTTGTTGTTCCTCGTTTTTTCTTTTTCTTTTTGATTTCGGTTGTTGTTCGAATTACTTATTCAAATTAAAAATATTTTTTTCCTCTATGCGAACAATGACGGTGCAAAATGTAGCCTAGGTGTTTCTCCTTTTGGCTCTTTTCTCTATTTGCATATGTGTGTAGATGTAGATACATACATATGTATCTACACGTGTTATGTACACACATATGTATGTGGTGAGCACATAGGCTCCGACATGATGAAGTGTGTGTAAATACAAACATGATTGCAATGCTCGTGTTAATTAGACGTGTCATGTATGGATCAATAGGCGCATTTCCCTTGAGGGAAATATACTTAACATATGAATAGAATTAAATTTAATTACACTTTCTAATCAGATAATTATGTTTAATAATATATATTTTGTTATTAGTGCTAAGCAGACAGCGGAGCTTCTTTGCCGATGATCACTGATGGCGACCTATCGGTCCAATTGACAGCTCTAGTTTGCGAAAGATTTCATTGCATAATTAAAAGTAGGGCTCAGAACCTATCGATTTTTTTAGAAAACACTTTAATACAAATTTGCAGAATAACGAGTCCCCTTCTATTAAAAACGATTGCAGGACTCCCGATATCAAATCAACCCAGCCTTTGTCGTTTTTCTCGTTTCATTACGGATTACAGCTTGTTGGAATAAATGACACAACCGAATACAACTTCTGAGTGTCTTTTCCACACCAGGTTGGTTAGATGGTCAAACAAATTCGGAATTTGCTACTGGTTTTGTAAACATTCCCACAATATGTGCACTTAACCATCCAATATTGTTCGGTGTCATGCCATCCATTTGTCAACACTTTTTTGGCAATTTGAGATTCATCCGCTTCTTTCTAAAGACATGTAATTGTCCGAAAAGAAGCTGCATATTAGTTTTTGTTATAACTTTAAGATTTCTTTCCCGATTTCATTATTTTTTTTTGTATTATTTTATAGAATATATTAGCCATGAGTTTTGTTAAAAAAAATTTATGGAAAGTTCAATCTCTTATTTTTTTAACGTATTTAGATATGTTTGTGTATTTTGTATGACCCCTTCAACGCTTGTGCTCTCAAGATCTTTATGCAAATTCAAATCAAATAGTGATATCGTTTGCCACAGAAATATGCATTATATCAAAACTATCATAGGTGGTCTTAGGTCTATGGCAGAAAACTTAACTCGTTATAATTGGCAACTGCTTTAATTGGATTGTATTACCTATTCAAAAACACAGTTTGTACACAGACAAGCTTTCTAAATCGGAACGATGTGTATACTATCAGAGTAGATCTATTTCCTTTTTCCCTTTAATCCAGGAAAGCATTGTGTGCGGCACTTTGTCCCTTGCTCTCGCTACATTCGGCGAGATCGTCTGCAAACCTCAAAGGTGAAATTGTCAGTGTGACCATGAACTCTTTTCAACAGGTCGTCAAACGGGCAATAAAACGTCTGACACCTAGAGACGACAGACATCCAGAGGCGTGTGTATTAAAATAAAATCTCCTCAGCGTCGGTGGCTTCGTCTTCGTCGGCCCAGTTCGTCTTCTATATAATATTGCCGCATCGGAACATCAAAAACGGCCAAAACTTGTTTCAACTGTGCGACGCACTCATAACACTGCAAGAGGGGAGGCAGGGGACGAGTTGTGCCATTAAATGGAGGTGACAATTCAATCAACGCATCCGCCTGGGGCTGCGCCCCGCCACAGCGCACAGATAACACACACTAGTTGGCTGTGAAATGACTGAATCCTTTCCAGAAATCAAATCAAATGTGTTTACGACTCCATACGCAAGCCGACGCGCCGCCTCACTCGGCTCTGCCTCGTTGGTGGCTTGGCTCGGCTCGATTTTATGTCGCTGCGTTATGCAGCTATTAAATTTAATTAGAGCTCTGTGTTGTCGCTGCTACCGCCTTTGGCTGTCAGCGGCACATAAATGTCACCGAAATATTTTCCTGAAAAAGACAAACAATGCACACACACACACACACATAAACTCACAAATACGTGTGTGTGTGCGTGTGCTTTCAAATAATGCCGCCTGCCATTTTGACGAGTACAATCGCATGTCTTACTTACCCGGTGGCTCCCTGTGGATATAGTACTTACATCGTTGTTAAAATATTATCAACTGACACGCATAAGAATATCCCTTTAGGGAAATAGAACTTTTAATATGATTTAGTTTTGATTACACCCGAATCAGGTCAACAGGCATTATTGGAGTGGGGAAAACTAAATATCAATAGGACGTCGATACAATATAATCAAAAGGTTCATGCATACCGAACGACTCCAGAGGGCGAAAAGAGGATGCGATCATGCAGATAGACTAGTCTTATTTCTTGAAAGTTGAGATAACTTTGTTGCAATAGAGTACAGTTTATTGTAGTCCAAACATAATACTCTAAACAGCCCGTGCACGGTTACGTTTTACATACAGTTTGGAAATGTTTGTGGGGGGTAGTTAAAGGTGACTCTAGAAGGAACTGAGTAGAGTAAACGCATACGGTTGTCGTTTAAGACATGGTTGTACGATTGAAGAGAAATCAACTATAATACCCACCTTAATTTATCTTAAATTAATATCCCGTTAAGGCTACGCAATGCAAAAATTATAAGGTTACTTTTCGCACAGATGCAATGAGGAATAAGAAATCAGAAATCAGGTAAAAAGGTTTTAACAAAGACAAAGAATAAATAAAGACCTTAGGCCACCTTCTTACCATATAAAGCCAAACATCTCAGGCTTTACTAATAATAATGGAAATAAACGCATGAAATAATGGAAATATGTTCCCAAAACTTAAGTTTTTCACTAAAGCTATCTTAATCCAAAACACTGGCAATACTCTTCAACGCACAATCCGAGAGTGTAAAGGGTACAACAGTAGGACTTGGGACTGGCTGAAGAGAATGTCATGTCAGACCCCCAATTTCCAAAGGCCTATAACTATCGAAGAACAAATAGCATAAACAAATTTATATAATTTCTGGGATATGTCACGGATCCTGGCTAATTACTTTAATAAATGTAATGTACAATGGACTACAAGAATCATTGAATGCATCAGAAATATTATCAATTATAAATAAGGGGACCCTAAGATAGATTTATCAAAAGCTATTGATTATTTTTTAATGCATTTATTATACCCTTCGACCATTGAAAATGGTCAAAAAAGGGTGTACTAAATTTGTGCAAATGTATGTAACAGGCAGAAAGAGGCGTGGGAGGATCACTAGCCGAGTCGATTAAGCCATGTCTGTCTGTCTGTCCGGATGTCCGGCTGTCCAGATGAACACACAGATCTCAGCTATTATAAAAGCTAGAGACACCAAATTTGGTATGAAGGTTTCTGTGTACCAGGCGCAGATGAAGTTTATTTCAAATGTTGAGTGCCGCGCCCACCGCCCCCGCAAATCAATGATTTAATCTTTAAAGCTGATTTTTGAGGGACAACAAAAACAGACGTTATTAATCAAAAACCCTGTTCGCTATGATTTTGTATGCTGACCAGCAAGCTGTGACGTGATTGCAATGCTCATATAGGAACGAAAGGGAAAGAGAATGCGAGCGCGTAGCGTCATCTGTTGTTCTTCTCTTCTTTTCTATGCACACGCATATTTTGCATGCAAACGCACACAAACACACACAAACATTTGGGCTTGACCAATGAAATGCTACATGCATATACACGTATTCATACAGAGACGCATATAAAGGCTTACGTTGCAATATTTCTATTAAGTAGTAGTTTCGTACAATTATGGACTCTTAACGGTTAAAAAAGGTCGAAGGGTATCCCACTGTCGCGTGCCGCTCGACTGTTGCTCTTGTTTTTATTTCATTTTGTTAAATGTTGATGAACTACTACTTTATTCAAAAATAATTCAATTGCAATATGGGCTCAGAGAAGTTTTGCACAACAGCCTCCAAACCGTAGCGAGTCCTGCCTTGCACATAATATATGTACACATGTTACTTAATGCCAACTTATCGTTGCAATTGTGAAAACTTAAAACAAAACGTTAATTGCGCAAAGCGCAGAAGAAAGTGAGTTTGATCAATTCAGGAGTTGAAGGCCATTTTCATTAGCTGGCAAGATCAGTTTCTAAATATTGATCAGTTCCCAGAAACGCCAATATCAACCTGTGCCCAATAGTTGCCTGCTGCTGAGCTAAGTGAAGTGATTAATGGTTTTCTATCACGATCGAGAGTCGAGGTTCATCGCTAGCTGTGTACGTGCACTTCATGGGGCTGTGGCTTTGTTTTGAGGCCAAGCCAATCCTAGGCAGCTAATCATTTATTTTAGCACCACCTCGAACTTTGTTCGCAGAAGCGTAGTTAATTTTAAAGACGCCGGACTGTGCGTCTCCTAGTACGAGCTTGCACACAGTTTTCAATTCACTTTTAATTATGAGAAATCGACGCGCTGACAGCAAACATGAATTAGGGCGAAAGTTATTAAATACTGGGCGTCGCTCTGGGAATACGAAGAGCACTGCCCGCTGTCAGGAGGAAGCACAGTTTCTGCCAATCTACGAATGTGTGTGCGTTCTTGTTGTTGTTGTGGCTGGCTGTGAGGCATCCTCGTTGTTCGTTGTGCAACTCGAAATTGACAAAAATTCAACTGTGTTTCTTACATACATTGGGTGGCTCAGTTGGCGCCAACGTTTTGCACGTTCCAGCGGATGCCCAGTCGGAGTGGGACGACTACAAAATCACTCTGGCCCAGGCAGGAGAATGTCTTCACAATTATTGTCATTCACAATTGCCTGCGCAACACGAAACGGGAATCGAACTCAATTCGTTCGTTGAGTTTTTGTATACCCTGCACACTTTGTGGCATATAAATAACTCACAATTGTATTCGCATCACAATCAAAAAATATTATAGAACAATTATTGTGAAATTATGTGGAATATGTGCGATGCTCTTAGTACTCCTACTATAAGTCTTGGTTCATTTACAAGTCGATCTTAAAGCCAGGGCAGCCTGAATTGCTATAGACGACTGAAAACAAACCGTAGCCGTGACTTTTAAAAGGAATTTTCATTTCAATGCCCAACCGAAAACGTGCAGTTACTCCTTCCCCACCTTCACTCCGCTCCGATCGACTGCGCTCCGTTTCCGACGACGTCTGCGGACCGCCGCCTAAGTGTCAGCAAAAACGAAATTGAGCTTATCTGCAAATGCATCGGCGGGAGCTGCTCCAAGGACCGCGAGAGCAGCGAGACTGCCCTCGCGCCTCCCTCCACTGGAAGACGGATCGTCGATGCAATCGTGCAGTCGTCGAATTAGCGACGTTCGAAATACTTCCCAGATAACTACGAAAAACGTAAGCAAAGTAAAATGCGCAAGTGACCCAAGTCATTTCCTGCACTTGCCCATTTCTTTGTCACCAGCCCAAAGCCCACAAAGTAGAAATCAGTCAAAGGGTTAAGCTTGTCCACAGATACGCTGGAATCAAAGAGACTAACTCGAAAAGATCCCCATAGTGGGTCGATTATATATATACAATTCTGGCTAGAACAGTTATATAGCGTTTTTGGAAAAAGCATTAACATTGACAGCATGATGCATTATAAGATCCTCCCTCTGCAGTTTCCTGTCTACAGGGCATCAGCGGAAAGAGCCGCGATGGACGAACTAAGCCTAGCCCCGACGCTTCACGATCAGTGCGATAGTCGAAGCGTCGCTTCGTGTGATTTATTCGCTACTCCAATTGAATTGTTTGGAGGCCGCAGAGTCCAGGCAGGCTGCTTGGGCCGCAGTCGATTCGCGAGATCTGGAGATGGATAGTTGCCTGCCTGCCTGCGTGGCTTGAGTGACATTTCATGAACCGCGGAATGACAAGCATTTGCCGAGACGCCGCCAACAAAAGCAAAAGAAAAGCGCAAAAAATGACAATGGAATCGCATCGGGAGCCGCTTCAGCCTCGTCAGCGTCGTCAAACTTCTTGATGATCCTCTGGCTGATGATCTGCTGATGCCAATTCCCAAAACGACAAACTCAGGCGCCATGTTAACCACCAAGAAGTCACTGACTAACTTACTGTCGCCACAATCAGCGCGCTGACGTAGATGGATTCATGATTGACTGGACCGGAGTGGACTGGGTTGGCCATTGTTAGTTGGGGCTCAGACTGATTACAATCGCTTCGGAGGACGGTGCGCAGAGACGGCGTTTGCATTTTATTGAACACGATCCTTGGTGATATCGTCTGGGCAGCGCATCGATCTCGCATCGAGCTCGGCTCAGCTCGGCTCGGCAGTTGCTTTATTTGGACAAGCAACTTGTCACGTTTAATGGAATTCATTGTGCTCCTGGATATGCATAAGTGTGTGTCCAGAGAAACCATTCACATTGTTCTGCCGCTCTCTCCCCAAATTGTATTCTACATACACGTATGCAACTGTACATATTTATAAATCTGTATAATGCCGTCTGTCTGTATGTTTGGCGAGCAATGCAATCAACACCGTCGCCTCGCTGCCGCTGGGCTTTATATTGATTAGCTCCGTCCGTCCGACGTTCTGTCCGTCCGATTGCAACCGTTCTGTGTACTAACTAGCGGCGGCTACTGCACACATCGGAAGAAACTGTGAGAGCCGCAGGCACGGCGGAAATTTGTCAATATCCAGGCTCTGCCCAGCTCCTGCCCTCGTCGTCGTCGCCGTCGTCGTCGCTGGTAGTGGTCCATAAATTGTGCAAAACAAATATAAATAATAATATTTCCCTTTATTCTTCTGCCTTTGCCTCCAATCGCCAGGGGCCAGATGCGCCAGCATCATTGGATTGCCCCACACATGGTTTTGCACACCTTTGGCGGACACAACACAAAAAGAGGTGTTGCCACGTTGTTATGAGTTTTTAAATCTACCTCACCCCGACCCCCTGTCTCCCCCCCTTAATGCTTCAACATTTATTCGAATTTAATCGATTTTTCAAATTGACTTCCCCCGCCGCGATGTCTCTTCGCTTCCTTTTGGCCTTCTTTCTTGGTCATTGGCACAATCGTACATGCAACATTTGTTAAACGCCCATCGGGCACGCCCACTGTTGGTTTTTAGTAGCTTTAGCCGAGTCAGTCCTTTTAGGACTGTGAGATATTCCAAGTTTGGTAATTATTTTCAATCTCTAGTACTGTTCAATAGAAGAAGGAGGATTTATAGTGGACTTGGAGGAGGATTTATAGTGGAAAGTTTACGTTAAGAGGATCATTTCCACGCTCTGAATACCCCTACGCACACTTACAACTTAAAATTTGCAATTTGTGATTGTAAAACTTAATTCAAAACAATTTCTATTAAATAACTACATCCAGTCGAGACTTTAAGGACTGTTCTCGGCTCCAACTCGAACACAGTTGAATTTCGGAAATGCGACGTGCAGGGGGATTTATGCATAATTAATGAGGGAATCCAAACAGGTGCGTTCTCTGGGCGACAAGCTCTGCTGTCAAACACGATGACAAAAGATTACAATTCGCAACTTGCTGCGGCTGTTGCCACTGTCAATCGACCTCAGGATGTTAGGCACAGAGAGACTGGCAACATGCTTAAAAATTTACATAAAACTTTTGATAATAGTTTTCACTGTGTGTGATTGCCGAGTAGCGCTCTAACCGGCTACCCCCAAGTCCCACGCATTCACCCCGGAGAGATGGAGAGAGGGTGAGGGGGAGCCTCCTTGCTCGACACATTCTAAAATCCTGGGGACCGATAGCGACATCATAAATTACGAAAATAAACTTTCTGCTGAAGGGACGGCGACGACAGAGGACGGCAGTCCAGGCCGGGTCGGTCCCGGTTAGGTCCGCTCGGGCCTGGCTGCGGAGAATGCCACAAGTCGCAGTGCCGACTAAAATCGGCGGTACATATTCAGCTTGAGTGCATTTGCTTGTCAATAAAAAGGTTCCGGTCAAAAAACAGCATAACACAAACTACACATAAAAAAGAAGGAAAACTAAAGAAACGAAGAGGAACAGAGGAAGGGAAGGGCCTGCAAATGCGAATCATCGAAAACTGTGAAAGACCTTTTGGGGGGAGCTGATTCTTAACTCAAGCGAGTGAAACTTAATGTCTGTATTTTAGTATATCATATCGTACTAAATACGTTTCATTCATTTAATTAAGCGCGCTTATCAGCGAGCTCGCATATAATAATTAATTAGCGAAATTAACAAACAATTACTGAAGCGCGCAGACAGAGATTTCTGTAAATTGTACGACCCGAAGACAAGGCACCTCTGCCTCTACCTACCTACGAGCAGGAATAACAAAATTCTGTTAGTCACGCATGCTAATCTTTGTGTTGTCGCAAAACCTGCAACCGTTCCAGGTTGCAGCAGCAAGAGCAACAAAAACAAGAGAAGAGCTGCCGTGGAGACGACATCGTCCAACGTCGGTGGTGGCCGCGCCTTGATAATGGGACGAGAACGCGCGCGGACGTCGGTGGCTGCAACGGAGCGATATCGAATCGCGAAGCTGGGCATTGTTGACGGGGGCTCCCAAAACAAATGATTATTGAACCGGGGAAGGGCAGCAGAGGGGGAGGGGCTATTTAAGGCAAGCTAATCGTGTCGTCTGCTGAGCTTTCGTGTTCGTGAATTGGTCTAGAGGGGCCGCCTAGGAACTTCGTGATCGTCCCAAACTTACAGGGACTTTACCTCCCAGCGTCGATTCGATTCTTGGTCAATTGAAGCTTGGCCTCCACTTGAAAGTTCTCAGCATTACACAAATATAGTGACTATTATCGGATAAGCTTCTGGATCATTTTGCCCAAACATGTCACTTCACATTAATCTGGTGAGGCCCAACTGAAACCAACAGGTAGGCAGGGCCAAAGGCGACTTCAAGTCACAGTCGTGGCCACACACAGCGCAGGCTCCCAGCGCCAGTGGCTGATGTCTTGGCGGGTTCGCGGCTGAACTGTTGCGGCTACCACACAAAATCGAGATTATCATAAATAATATGGAGTACCAGTTCCACCATGCAGCCTAGGATGGATGCCCATTTGCCTTTGCCGTTGCACGTACCGTGTGCCCGCTTCGGTTTCTCAGAAAGGATGAGGTCACAGTGCTGGCGCAGTAGTCCGCCTCGGCTCGGTCCGGTCTGACCATTATCTTCACTACTTAGCCGGGCAGGAAAGAGGGCCCCAACTCAGTCTTAATGACGTCTAATTTGTCATCGTTGAGGAACTAATTTTTTAGCTGCCTGATATGGACCCAATAGAGCGCTACCTGTCTTGAACACGACTCACTACCAACAGATTTCTGCTTAAGTTACGAAACTTGCCACGACGACGATATTATCGTGAAAGATGGAGAGCTCAAGCTCGAGAGGGGCGTACCTACACACAGCCGGACAGAGCCACACATACGCGTATGTGTGAGAAGCGGCATTTACATATAATTCCGGGAATATTATATGTATTTAATGTATTCGTTAAGGGGAAACCTTTAACTCTAAACCTCAACCGGGGGTGATAAGATACAGATATCTTCGTTCAGTTAAATTCGCTGTAAATTTGTTGTTTCTTCTCCTCAACTTTATTGCGAAAGGGCAGATACAATTGATAAACCTACCCTTGATTTAGCAGCAGCCTCTTGCGATTATCTCAGATCTTTCATAAAAATTAAACTAGCCCTTTGTCTCTTGTCTACATAAAACTTGTTTATTAAGTGAGAACGAGCTACATTTAATAAGTGTCACAATTTTGAGAACGCGTTAGCAATTACGACTTACTTTTTGAACTAAGTGTAGACCAGAATGCTAAAGAGGGTCGCAAATAACTTCCTGAGGCATCTTTTACTAGGGTTAATAAAGGAAACTCCATTGACTGTGATTGTAAATTTATTATCATCTTCCTGCTCCAGTCATTTGCATGTTAGAAGTACTAGATCACTTGATAACCCGAAAGTGTTCCCAAAATTTGGTTTAAAACATCTTAGGCTGTGATGGGTTAACTAGACTACAGAACTTGGTTGCTGAACATCCTCAATGCAAATGCACTCCTTCATGTCATTCCCTTTGTAATTTGTTGAAAACTCATGAAAAAAGAAGATTACGCACAACAAAAAGACTTTTATGGGCTCATAAATCGGCAGTTGAGTCGGATCTGCTGTTGATCTCTGGCAGTTGCAGTTGGAGCATCTCATGAACAACCGGTTAGAAGTGGCAACAGGCACCAGCACCGCAGAATGATTTCTGATTTCTGCAAATCGAAGGCGGACGGACTATGGGAGCAGATCGGCAAGAGCAAGTCCAACTGAAGCTGGAGCTGAAGCCAAGCAGATCGGGCAAGTTAATGCAAACAAGACGCATGTCTGGCAAAACTTAACATATCCGGGGCGCCTTAATCTCTAACCTATCGTGTGCGCCGCCTGGGCAACCTAGCGCCAACCCGGCCTGCAGTTGGTGGAGAGGCGCATGTCTGTGCATGTCTTTCGGCAGTATTAATAATTTTTGTGGCCGTTGCAGTTGTTGCTGTTGTTGTAGAGGGGCCCATTCGTTGATTTAGGGTGCATTTAAAGCGTGAACGACTGCATTAATAATTTCCTTTGCAATTTTATTGTGCATAAATTTCATTAATTTATAATTTTTGTTTGATTTTTAACTGTGCGACTAACAACAACAACAGCAAGAACAACAACGGGAACAACTCCGACCCGCTGCTTCGCTCCGCGAGTAGCATGTTGCGCCAATGTGTTTGCCCGCGCTGCGCATCGCTGCGCTTGGGGCATAAATTATTTTCCGTAGTTTTGGCAGGCGCCCGTTGACCGCCGTCGCCGCTCGCACCACGCTGCTCCTCGCTGCGTAGATTTTGCGATTGCGCACGAAGTGAGGGCTTAGTCCCGGCTGAAGTCCATCGTCCCGCGCCCTCGTCCTGCTCCCTCTGTTTCCTTCCCCCTTGATCTCTCTCTCTTTCGTTGACCGCAGCTTCCCAGATTGTTTAATCTGCACTAGGGATGGGCATTGATATTATATCGATACAGCAATACGATATTTCGAGGGCCCTTTTTATTTTATGTGCGATACATCGGTATATTTTCTCTTTCTTGTTATTCAATTGATGATAAATACTCCAAATCTATTTAATTATTTGCGATATTGATATAAGTTTAAACTAAATGGCAGCCATGTCATTGATTCCAATGTTAGAATTTCTTTCCTACACACATAAAACGCTGGGAAATTCTCCATAGTTGGCATGAAAGATATTTTCTGGTTATTTTTGAGCAATATACTCAATAGTTTGGTGCTTAAATACAAATTATATACAACTTAACGGAGTCCCAGCTACTCTTGTATCGTTATCGAGTGAAGGACACCCAATTTAAATTCATTCCAGCATTTGTCGATTATTATTTATTTTAATTATTTTATTTTTAATTACGAGCATGGATCGTAGCTTTTTGTTAAGAATAACTGAACCACAAACTACTTTTGTGGTGTTTCTTCCAAAATACGGAGAAGTCTTCTTAAATGTTAAAGAAAATCAGATTTGGCCACTTGTCTTATAAACAATCCCACTCAACTACGATTATCCTACGATTGCTCAAGATAACTCCATACCTTCGGTTTGTAAACTATCGGCTAACAGCTTACAGATATAAAAAAATACAGAAATATGTTTTATTTGTTTGAAACTTTACCCAACAAGTAATGTATCCATATTTTAAGCCACCAACAAAACTTCTATTTAAAGCACGTGTGTCACGTATGCCCAAAAATTCAAATAGAAATTGTGATGCCACCTATCGCCGTCACACAAGTATTCAATACATCGAAACTATCGTGAGTGTACACTCATCCCTAGACCGCATTACATTTGCATGTGCCGCCTGCCTGCCTGCCCGGCTTGCTGATGGGAGTCACCATGCTCCATTGAGAAACTTATGCGCGCTTGTCGCTGCCAACTCGATGCTTGGCGATGCTGGTTTGCACCGGCGCAGCGCAGCGAGGTCCTGCAGCTGCGCCCGGCATGTCGCCTGCTGCATGTCTTCGGTTTGTGCGCGCGCAGTTAATTATAAGCAAAAAAGCCTGGACATTTTCGCTTCACATCGGTTTGTTTTCATTTCCAGATGCAGATTACATTATGATTTATGCAAAATAGTAAATACGTCTGATGGCAGCAACAGCAACAACAACGGCAACAAGCGCGCCCCCAACTCATTGAAACCCCTCTTCCCCTTCTCCTTCTCTTGCTCCCTGCTCCTTCTTCTTTTCCTCTTCCTGCGCTCCCAACCTCAGCTTAGAAGGCAACTCCAAGAAGGGACTTGCAGAGAACGCCTACGAGTCAAGTGCTGCCTGCTGCTGCTGCTCCCAGGCCTCCGTCCACCTTGCCTAATTTCCATTTATCGCCTATCGCCAATCATAAAAACCAGGATCACAGCCCTATAGATGGAGGGACCTCGTGTGGCGGCGCTCGCTTGCCTGACGCAAATTCGTCGCGCGGTTCGGCAATAAATCAACGCACGCCTCGTAAAAGTGCTTAAATTAATCATCCCGTTTGTGGCTCGAAGGGTTTTACGATAGCCCAGCAGGGTGCCACCACATACATAGGCGGCGTCGCAACAGGTTGCCACCGATGATCGCCACTGGACGTCGAACTGAACCGGGGGCTCGCTTAGCGCCAGCCATCTAAGCTAGCAACAAGCCTAGTGAGAAGTCCAAAGTGATATATCACGGAACCGAAACGATCCCAACTCGAATGGAATCCCTGACTGGAGATGGAACTCCAAGAGGAACTGCACCGGGAACTGTTTGTGGTCTAGATTTGCAGATACTTTGCATAAGGCGAGAATGTCTCGCCGTGACGTACGCGTATTATCAGGCGTGTAATACACTCGGCCATGTGGCATGTGGCAGCATTGTTCCCGACCAGACTGGTCACTGACGCTGCTGGTCAACTGGGAGCGGGAAATTGCAAATGAAATTGCATCGTTATTGCATGTTCTCGGGAGCTTGAGCGCAAATTAAATTCCATATGGAAAAGCAATCATGGCCAGCCCCAAGTCCTGGGCCACATGTATTTATTTTACACAGATCTCTCTGATGAGCACATTCTGCAGTACGTGACAAAGTGGTGAAGAACGCAGTGGACAGGGCAGAGGACAAGATGTTTGACAGCAAGCAACTGTAGTGCGAGTACGCAGGAATTCTATCGCCAGCAAGACTGAAAGAGTGAGAGAGAGAGAGAGAGAGAGAGAGCAGGAGAGAGGAGCACGCTCGCAATAGCTTTTAAATTAGTTTAGTGGCATTTAAGTTAATCGCCTACAAGGGAGCTAAAATTGTCCGGTTCGGGGTCCATCGTACCCGTCGTAGGGTACTCGCAAAATTGCTACGACGTGATTCGATTTTCAAGAAGCTTCTGGCTGGCGAGAGAGACGCAAGCAAGTGTTTCTAGCGATGGGTATCGATGCTGTATTGATTGATCCGATAGCGAGAGCGTAGACATTACGATTCAGAACACTACTGCTATAAAACAATCGTTGTCATTTTTACATGTGGAATTAGAAAAACAGGAAAAATGGAAACTAACTTTTATTTGGATTAACCAGCATTATCTTAACAACAACAGTAAAAAGATTCCATTGGTTTGATGCGAACTATAGGCCTCATCCAGAGAACGTAATTATTTCTTCTGGGAATGGGTCTTTGAATATACATTTTTCGGTAAACTTATGTTTGTCTAGGCTTGAAATATTTATATTCTGTTAAATCGATACTATCAAAGTTATTTGTCAACAGGAACCATCATCGAATCTCTATTAAATACCAGTATATTTAGCTGCACATATATTGTATTTATATGATACATTCCTATATATAATATATATTATACTATTGATGTATTCCAAGTAACATGATCGATATTTTTAATTACATGCGTATGTGATGTTATTTTTTGATTGTGACCTGTTGTACCACCTCCTGAGCTTACAGCTTATACAGTCGAGTTGTTCGAAAGATATCCAAAACTAATCCATATGTGATTTGCCAATAGCCAGTATCGATATTTTCTTGCCCATCCCTAAGTGCTTCCTCGCCCTTAATGGGCTATCGCCGATTTATTTATGTACCCTGTATACACATGTCCGTTACTGCGACTGCTCCCACTTCAAATTGAGTTGTGCTGGGCCCCAAGAATGACATTCTCCTGCTGCATTGGTTGACGCTTTGCATAAATCCCTCTGGAATCGAATATGTATATAATGTGTGTCTCGTAATTAAATTGCGACACGAGGCGACTAGCCAATGGCGGCTAATGGCGCCATAGCCTAGTTGCCCCACCGAGGTAGGGGACAAAGAGGGAGAGGCGGGTGCAGTGAATGCAAGTGAATACACTCGTGTGCTGGCCCTGTCGCTGTACGATTCATGACAGCGCGATGGGGACACGACCTGCTGCTCCGATCCGAGTACAGGGCACGTTTCTCAATGAAATTCCAGAGCGGATCTGCCAGGCAGGGCGCTTCTGTGTGTTCCCGCCGTTGTGTTGTCTTGGGGCAGCCATCAAAAAACGTTGCACAAGGCTGGCAGCGCCAGCTACTTGGGCGGCAGCGGTGGCGGCGACACGAACCAGCGAGTGCGCCCCCTCAGACGTTGCCGCCACCAGGCCACCAGGCACAGGAGGATCACCGCCAGCAGTTAATTAATTCTGCATGAAATTTAAGGTTTTTTTGTTTCTGCGACCAGAGCAGAGCAGCCGCCCAGCTAGTGCGCTTATATGGACAAGTCGCTTCGCTGCGGCCCGGCTTGCGGTTCTGCACGTACCGCGGCTCTGTATCTGTATCTGGCGCAGTATCTGTATCTGTATCTGCGGCGCTGTGTGTCTCTGCCGTTGCCGTATGGGAACTAATCAAGGGGCTGCAATCTGCTGGGCAACTGCTCAACTGGGCAACTCAGCCGGCAGCATCACCTCATCAGCTTGCCAAATCAAGTCATTAAGCCCGGCCGAGTGCCAAATGGAGCAAATAACGCCGAGCCCGGCAACTAACTAGGCCGAATGTGCGTCCTGGGAGTTCACAGATGGTCCAAGGGGGGCCCGGGCTGAAAAAAAAATCTCTCAATTAGTCAGACAATTAAATCAGCAATCAATTCGAAATGAATCCGATTTCATTCATTTAACGTTTGTTCATACGTCAAATATTTCTTCTGCTTCTTCTGCCCTTCCTTCGATCACAGCGAATTACTGAATTGCTAATCGATGCGGGAGTAAAGTCAGGATGGACTATAAAATACTCTTTAGGCTCCTTTGAGAAAGTTTGCATAGCTTAATACATAGGCAACTTTTAGATTCCTTTAATAGCATACCCCTTTCAAGCTATATTTATTCTTAACGCAGCTAATGTCTTTATACAGTTAAGCCATAAGTCTTTTATTATTAAGTGTGACCTTAGTCAAAACACTATCGAACGTTTATTTAGTAACCGAAACCCTGATAATATTTCTATCGAAAGTACAGTGTTGAAAAATGTTAAAGGAGGCGGAGAGTGTCACTATCGTTTAAGAAAGCTTAGTAATCGCATTAAATTTGTGAAAACATTAAGTTAAGAAAAAATTAAATTAAATTAAAATAACAAATTGTAGTCTCCACAGTACTAGCCCTTTTAAGCATTCTTAAATCAAAAACAATCTAATGATATATTTCATTCTTTTCAGGATCCAGCAACGGTAAGTTTGACTCTCCGCTGATGGAACTTTAGTAGCTGGCGGATATGTTAAAAGACTCTATTTAGATTGTTTACTAGTTTCATCTAATAGCCTAGTTTTACTCTAATAACTTTGAATAATTGAAAGCTTTATCTCTGTTCTGATACAAAAAGTTAAGGATGATGCTTCCTTACAATATGACCAGATAGAATTATCATAAGTTAGTTTTTAAAAGTGGGATAAAATTAAAAGATCAGAAAACTTTCTCAAACGGCATTCACAACCATTACTAGTTCGAGAAAGGCATAGATATCATTAAAATGCATTCACAGCGTTCGCTTTATTAAGCTCTTTTAAGGAAAATAGAACAATGCAACCTGCTGCTAATTTGAAAAATAAATTAAATATTTTATGAAATTCAATATCGTTTCGGAACAATAAGTTCTACGACAAGTAATATAAATGCATGAACTGTTAAATGTCGCCTTCGGGCCTTTGAAGACGTCCGGATACGAAAAACAATAATTTAGCTTAACAACTTAATAACTAAACAACAACACGTCACCTCGCGATCACCTGTTGCGCTCGTCTTGGATCGGTTCAACGCGAAAGGGAACGGGAAGGGAAAGGGGAGGAGGAAGACGAAGGCCGTCGGCGAACTGACAAAAAGCAACCCTCATCAGAGGTAGAGCAAGACGAGAAGTGGCCACAATTATGCGATTCCACCTGTCCGCGAGTTTATCGATTGCCCCCATTGACAAATGGGACGCTTCGACTTGTTGGGAAACCAATTAAAAGATGGATAGAATCAAGCAAAGGAAGCGTGCCAGGCCAAACGGGATCTGGCGAATACCTCAGCAGGAGCTATGTCATAAATCATGCGCCAGGCACAAGGATAATCGAACTAATAATCCCGGACGTATTGTCAACAATTCGGCAGCTTGCCGGGGACTAATTAGAGCCACTCCCCATACCAGACCCAAGGCAAGGCAAGGCGAGGCGCTGCGTGGCAAGGCAACCCGAGCCCAGTCGAGCCGAGCGGAGCTCACACACCTGCCGACATGCGCGACGCACTCTACGCCAACTCGCCGGGCATCATTAATAATGCAGACAGAGGCGGGGAGGAGGGGAGAGGAGCGGCGCGGCGCGGAGCTCGGGAGCACTCGGGCGAACGCATAATAACCACGATTAAAGCAAACAAGGCTCATTGTCGGTTAAATGACAAGTTTTGACAACTTGTGAAACGAGACAAGTGCTCACTGGGCAACAAGCAGACATGCAACAAAAGGAGCGAGACAAAGAGAGAGGGAGGGGAGAGTGGGGAAGAGGGAGAGGAGAGGGGTCTAGCCTGCGACCCAGTTAAATTAATAATCCGCATAATTGGAGAACTTAACTCGCCCAAGGAGAGAAACCCAGCGAGAGAGGGAGAGAGACGGGGAAATGGAAAGAGCGACGAGAGGGAGACAGCCAGTGCGAGAGGGAGCCAGACAGAGACACACATCCGAGCAAGTGGCGACAAAAAGAGCGTTATTTGCTTTGCGCTTAATATATCATTTAGATCGTTTTCCCCCGATAAAGCCAGCGCAGCGAGGACTTTTGCTGTCATTATTATTGTTATTTTTATGTTATCGCGCAGCGCGGGCTGATTATTGCTTATTTGTTGTTGTGTTTGCCCCGCTTAACTTCGATAGTTCTTCGACTACAGGGTGCGTACTACCCAGTTAACGCGCTACGCCGAACGGGTCCCTTGGTCAGCTTCTGGAACTAGGTATAATTTCTAATCAATTTGGTTAATCTGATGTTGTCTAGTTGTTCCCGACATAAGGAGGAAATAATTGCTTCGGCTTCACATTCGTGTTCTAGTTTTATTACACTGGGAACTTGTGCACATTTTCTCGGATATAATAGCCCAGATTGTGTTTTGGGACTCAAGATACATATAAATAGCTTATAGGTTTTTAGGTTACTCCCGAGCTCGTTAGGATACTCACAGAACTGTACATATATGCTATAGAAAGAGGAGAAAGAATGTCTTGATAAATAGTATACGAGGTGTGTGCAAAAAGTAAGGTTACTTTTTACATTTTGTAGGCAATGTACTTTTGATTATCGATTCTTTTGTTTTGTTATGTTGGCACGCTCTTCCCGAACATCTGCACCAAGTTTCAAGTGACATTTGATCGAACTTGGCTCGATTTTTCGGTCTTGGCTCACCTGGGCTCTTCCATTGGGACGATTGGGCTTTGGTTTTGATATCATAACCACATACCCAGGATTCGTCACCAGTTATGACCCTTTTGAGTAAATCTGGGCCATCATTGTCGTTATTCAACAGCTCTTGAGCGATGCTCATGCGACGGTTCTTTTGGTCAAAATTTAGCAAAAAATCCCCGAGCACGCAAAACACTTAACCTTTACGCCTCTCAGAGCAAACAAAAAATGTTATACACTTGAAACTTGGTACAGATGTTCGGGAAGAGTGTACCAAAATAACAAAACAAAAAATCCAAAGGACATTGCCCGCGAAATTTGAAAAGTCACCTTACTGTTTGAGCACACCTCTTATATTTTATCAAATGGCGAGATTATATTTATAATAAAAAGGTAATTATAGTCTGTAGCACATTTTCGAATTGTTATATATACAGGTGTGTCATATAGGTGCTAAAATGTTATATTTGTAGGTACGCTAAGTATATATTATTATGTTATGTATGAATACTAATGTAAATATAATATAATAATATAATATGTAAATATAATTCTGCTTTATCGGCCGTAATAAGAATTATCAAGGAAATGTACTAATTAAAACAAACTTTCTTTCTCTTCTTTTACTTTCTTCTTCCGGTGCGAATACCTCGACCGATGTCAACGACAACAACAACGCAAACTACCTATGAACAATTACAGGGTGTAAGTATTGAAAATGAGTTTGAAAGTAGCGTTTGAAGAAAAACAAACACAATTAAATACTCATTAGGTTTTCATGATGTTAATGAATAGAGAACGGAAGATGGAGCGGGAGAGAAGCAGAGAGAGCGAAGCGGAGCATGAAATTGTCGAGAGTTGAGAGTCGAGTCGAGTGATAAATGAACAGTAAAAGGACATTCACTCGACACTACGCACCCGAATGTCATCAGGGCTCACAATTTTCTCACTTCTCTTTCGGGTGCTGATCAACGACTTCGTTTCGGAGGTGCAAGTTGCCCCGATCGTCGTCCGAGCATAATTACAACCAGCAAAATACTTGTTAAACATGACATTTTTCATGTCCAGGCGATCGATCAAAACGACAGCTCCTGGTGAAGGTGCTTCTCCTGCTCCTGCTACTGCTACTGCCACTGCCAGTGCCACTGGCCAAAAGATTCCAGCTTGGCGTAGGTCTGTGCCTGCTCTCTTATCAACGTAATATCGAATTTCGATCAAAACGCCTTCGAGCGACTTCTTGTCGATGCGGCGGGACCAGAACTCTCCGCGCATGCGCTCGACATTTTGGCGCAAAACGAGCTGGCAGCCCACATTCCAGTTCGCATGACCCTCATTATCATAGCGAACTACTGGACACCATTAGGGGAAACAGCAGCAGGATCAGTTCGTGTTTAGAGAGGACACTCGCTACAGAGTAGACTTGCCTCTCAGCCTGCACATCTGCCCGGGTCGGGCACATTGTAATTGCCGTTAAGGCCGTCGAATGTGTTGTTAAATTGTTAAGCGCAAATGGCAGCTATATGAAAAAGCTATATTTAGCACTTAATAAGCTAGCGAGAAAGCCCAACTAGTTTGGTAATCAGTTGCTGCCTCTCTCTCTTATCATGATTCCCTCTTAAATGTGTTTGTTTTTCGCCCAAAATAAGCCAGTATAACTAATTTTAGTATTTTATACCTACTTTACCATTAATGCTTTTATTTTTTCTCTTTTTCATATTCCTTGAAAACTGCGTGTTGCCTGTGACAGTATGTAAGTATAATATCTTTAGTATGGTGTTATATAGGGATATTAAAGTTTGTGTTTCTTGGTTAAGAATATTTTAGTATTTATAGAGCACTATTGAGAGAGATTTCTGTTTAAAATTTGACAGACCTTCTTTATACTGGAATTGAGACTTTCCCGAACTATATCAAGACTGAATTCTGCTGATACGGATGTTAGCCTTAGTTCCTTTAGTTGCAATTGAACAAGAACTTGAGAGTATACTTTCCATTCGTTACGGATCGCAATCATAATTGGTTTTTTTTTTTGACATGATTTAATTTGGACGTTAACTACAATGAATGTATAAGCAAATGGTCCAACGACACCAAGCCGATGCTTGTTGCCCGCGGAACCCAAACGAAGTCCACCTCCCGCCTAAACGAATATCGAGGAATATTTTGATACTGATTACTTGCTAGATAGGTAAAGATTAAAGACTTCATAGCAGCGATAGCGTTAGAGCTAGCTATGACTTGTTAAAGTTTATTGTAGTCCGAACATAACACCCTGAACGGATCGTGCAGTGCAAAGTTCGATCTACAATAAGGAAGAATTAGTGCAAGGTAATAACGAGTACTTCTGCAAGGGAATGCAAATCAAAGCAGTTGTCGGAGAATCTATCTGGATATCTTAAGCTAAATTAAATTTTGAATTCATTTCGAAATGCAGGCCTTACTTTGTTTCCCAACCTGAAGTTGGAAAAGACTCAAGAACTGCCTGGTCTTCTTTCCGATCTTTAGTCTTTCAGGCAACCGTAATTATAAAGATCCAGTTTCGCAGCGTTTCGGAAACTTTTCTCAGCTTACAAAGCAGCCGGTGAATCGAAGATTGCCATCGCAGGGTCTTATCTCCGTCCTCAATCATCTATTGTCATGATCTAGATGCACATATATGCACTACTGCATTTTTACCATATCGGATTCCAGCTGTGACACCTTCACCGCTCCGGCAGAGGCAGAAGAGTGACAAATATTTTGACCATCCTTTTATGATCGTGAGGCAGCCGTGGGGGAAAGGACCATGACGTGGTCCAGGGACAGTCTCACGACCTGAGCTGGCGAAGCCGTACTCCTGGAATTCCCTCGAAATGCAGCTGAGCAGCTCCTTCCCGGCTGGATTGCTGGCCAGCACAGCGCAACACCCTCCTCAGATTCTTACACACCTTTTGAGCTAACCCGCCCTTGCCCCGCGGAGTTCTAGAGAGAAAATCGCTCTTTATGTTTGTTGTTCTTGGAGGGCAACAACAATGCCACAAACTGAACGAGACGCAAGAATTTATGGCATTTCACTGTCAGAGACGCAGAATTCCTGTCCCTTGCCACCATTAATGGAATGGACAATAAATTTAAACGTGCAGACGGACAACATGCCGTATGTAAAGAGGCTCTAGAGGAGCATGGAGCATCGAACATGGAGCTGCAGATGAAGCTGCCGCTGAGCCCCAGACTCAAGTCGGAGTCGCAGCCGAAGCCGATGCTGAGGTTGGCTCTGCGACATTCACGAAATGGCTTGGAATCGCTTCCCTTATGCCTTCTGCGCGTGAGACGATTTGTAAAGATCAGTTCGCTGGACATTTGAGAAACTTATTTTCACACTTCTTTGTTCGACAATGTGTTTTATCATAAACATAAATGCAAATTCAAATTGCTAATTTGTCAGCGGCCAGAATAGAGTCGAGAGCAGGGAGGGAGATGTGCTATATCTTTACCCGATATAGCTATACCCTCTGTGCTCACTTATCAATTCAAAGATTGCTGGATTCATTCAAAAACAATTATCTGGCTGAGAGAGCTAACTAGTCCTTATAATGCCAATACCCTTTAGCATTTCAAGCCAAAGCTGACTGCCTTTATCGATCCATTGTTGATAAGCAGGGCTAACCAAAATATTTACGAAAAATCCCGAAATATTTATTTATTATTTACGATAAAACAAACGAAATATTTGAGATAAATATTTACGATAAAACTTTATTTTCTTGAATTACATGGTCTTTTTAATGAAAAAAAAACGTTTTTATTCCTTTCCTTAAAATTTTCGATTTTAATCGATTCAAATCGATTTTTTCTTGAATTTTTGGAAATTAAATCGATTCAGTCAACATCGATTTATTTCCACCTCTACTTTGAAAGTCAACTATGAACTGATCGGTTCGTGAAATACTGCATGTTTCTGTGTTAGAAATAGATAAAAATCTAGATAAAAATAAATAGATAAAAATGAAAATAAACCTCTATTGTACTTATTTCGTCGTCGGGAAAGTGCTTAGTCACTTATCGCTGTCCTTTACTTGACTAGAGGATTTCAGATAAAACACATTACTCGGCAGTTTAAGTAAATAAATCGGTTCCAGAAAATTCCCTGAGTCCATAGATACATGATTCATGTAATCTGCCTGGAAATTATTTCTTAGTATAAATCAATTTTTGGGCATTTGTGATTTGAAGAAATAATATACATGTAATTTCACTAAATTATGTAAAAAAAGGCCAAAATATTTACGAAAAGCCGCAGATCGTTAAAATATTTATTTATTCCCAAATATGCCCAAAATATTTAAATAAATATTTAATATTTACGTAAATATTTTGGTTAGCCCTGTTGATAAGATACTGCGAGACTCGCTGTGGAAGCAGCAGCAGCTTCTGTTTGGCAAACATTTCACTGCGCGAAGTGCGCGGCTGAGACAATGGATGAGATTAAATGCCAGAGTGTGCAGATTAAGATGCATCGAGACAGCAATAGCTTTGTCAGCCAGCCTCCTCCGGCTCCTCCTCCTCCTCCTCCTCCTCCTGCTCCTGCTCCTGCTGCTCTCAGCTGCACTCTCGGGCTGTTCAACTGGGACGACACGAAACAAATTTCCCTTGAAAAGAATTACATACCGATGGGGCGCGGGAATTGGCTGAAACTCTATTTGTTGTGCCCGATTTGGTTGTGTCCGTTCGTCGCGACGATCGCCCGGCTTGTTTGTCTTGGTTGTTTTGACCGCCTTCATTGTCAACACATGGTCTGGTTCGACTCTGGTCAGCGAGCAGAGCAGCAAGCAGCGAGCAATTCTATAGAAAGTCATCGTGCACTCGCGACTCTCTGGAGCGACCTCAGCTTATCTGAGCGGGCCGAATCGTTGCGCCTTACTAAATTATTATGTTAACATGAAAATAATTGAGGCAAAAGGCATTCAGCCCAACCGGTGGCAGAGCGACCAATTTATTTATATCGTAAAATCTCGCAAGCCAGACGAGAACTCCGATCCTGGGGAAGAAGACGACGACGAGGACGAGGACGAGGACGTGGACGACGACAGCAATTGATCGGCGGTACAAATAGTTTCAGAAGTGCAGCAGATTGCAGCAGCTCTGCCTGACGCCCTGCTGGCTCTACTCGGCTTTTTGGCTAATTGACGAGGACTTATACAGCAGCATATACCTCTATATAGACAGAGTATCGGGCTCACTAACTCGGCCATCCCTTCTCTTACAGACCGCACTACACTGGGCTGCCAAGCACGGGAACGAGGATGTGGTCAAATTGATTGCCGGCACTTATAAAGCAGATGTAAATGCCAGAACGGTAAGGTCTATTGGCTTATCCACTTGATGTGTTCTAAAAACTTATTTAAAATTCCAATTCTCTTTTCATTTCTCCGTGTACCTCGGCGACACTCGCTTCGACAGAACGGGGTAAGTGTAAATTTGTTAGATGTCCTTGCATACAAACTGAGTTACTTTTAATAATATACGAATCGACTGATTGCCTTGTCACAATCACGCGAATATCTGCGTCACATGTCGCACTCAGTGCGCTTCCTTTAACCCTTCCCATGAGGCACCGAGGCACATGAGGCGCGGTGGCAAGCTGTGACAAATCGTGACGAGCAAATCCAATTGTGCCACAACATGTCCAACCTCATATCCTTCACTTTGTGCACGCGAATTTACACAATTTTAAATTGAACCGTTGCTTGTTCTGCTCGGCTCTGTTTCAGAGGCAAATTAAATTCTCTCAGATGTTTCCTTTTTGGAAAATGTCACTCCATCCCGAAACTGGGACAAAGTGAATTGTCAATCACGTGACGAGTGTGTAACACGTTATAATTTAATAGAACCTTCCAAGCGATTGGATACGCATGAATATAAACAGAAAAGATTAGAAATTACTCAGGTATATGAATACAGTTGACTTCTCAATCATTTGCAAATCTTTTACCTTCACAGACATTGCATGTTATTTTATTAGGGATTCACTTTGCGAGAATTGATAAAATAGTAGATAATCAGTGGAATAGATTAACAGCATTTACTTACATTTTTAGGCCATGGATAGACCAAACTCATTGTTTATTGCAGCCTTCTCCGATCCTTTAAATTATAGATTCTTAATCTGCATCATCGATATAACCATGTCTGTCTGTACGTCTGTTCATCTCTTTGTATTATCCAGTCAAAATTTAATTGTACTTGTCCGAATCATTATAAACAGTAGTTATGATTTCTGATAGGAATAATCAGCTAAAATACCAATAAGTAACCATAATTAGTTCATACATACTACCCCACTTTTCATCAATCCTTTCAGCCGAAACCATAGCTATTCTAGATGCAATAAAAATAGTCCAAAAACGCAAAGGAAAATTTATAATTTGCTCGGACTCACTTTCATCCTTAAAATCCATTAGCAACATCAATAATAACAACATATATCCCAAAACAATTAGAACCCTTCTAACCAACACTGCCCCCAAAATAAAACTACTCTGGGTCCCCAGCCACAGCGACATACAAGGTAACGAACTAGCCGACAATGCAGCTTAAACAACAATTACAATGCCCCTACATTACTCAAACAACTTCAACACAACAGATATAAACAAGTTTCTTAAGAACAAAATAGATCAGCAACTTAGACATAACATAGAATTCTGCAACACATGGTACAAACAATTAAACACAAACCTAATTCACACAGGTGAATATCTAAAATCACTCAAGCAAAAAAATTACGCACGCATTGACCAAATAAAAATACTGAGACTTAGACTAGGACACACAAAATTTACACATCAACACTACTACAACCCCAACAACATCCAACCATGCCCAAACTGCCACACAACAACAGATCTCACAATAAAACATATCCTAACAAACTGTCCCGCAACATCAAACCTCAGAAACCAAACCTTCCTAAACAAATGCCCCATAATGACCCTAGCAAACCCAACCCCTGAAAATATATCCACAATAATCAAATTCCTCAAATTATCAGATACATACCACTTAATATGAAAATAATAAAAACACATTTGAGAACGTAAATATGTAAATAAATTTAAATATAAACAACTGTAAATAGTAAACTGTAAATATAAAATTAGTTAAGTAATTTAAAAACACACTCCAAGCCGAAGGCCTTAGCAGCCAGTGCTTTAATAAAAAGTTAATCTTAATTTTATATTATAATTAACTTTCATATAAATAAATAAGTAGTTCATACATTTAATTACCCTCAAAATTGTAGTTCAACCCCCATACTTATATAACTATCTGTATCTTATAGGGCTATACACCTCTTCATCTGGCCACGCAGTTTGGTAAAAACAACATCTTTGAGCTGCTATGGAACGTGTACAGTATGTATTCCGAAATAATTGTCTATATGCATATGTATATTTATATATAACAGTTTACTCACTATTTTCAATTCTACCTTCCAGAGGCCAAACGGGACATCATGGACTGGAGTGGCAACAAGCCACTGGACTACAGTAGCCAGCGCCCCAGCGTATCGGCCTCAACGTGCAGCAGTGAGTATCAAAAGTATTTCGGTATTACGGAGCTAAACAACAACTACCAACTGGGCGGAGCATACTTTGATAACCACCTATTCGCAAGTGGTGACATTGGTCACGGAGGCGGCGGTACGCTCGGCAGCGCACTGACGCGCGGCAAAAAGCGCTCGCAAATGTTGTATGCCACAGTTAGTGGTGGCGGTGCAGCACGTGGGGGCACTGTGACGCGCACGCAGTCCCTGATGGCATCCACGAGGCGCTATAAGAAGCCATCGGTGCAATCGCTGATCTTCAAAGAGAACGTTGATGAGGATCAAAGCGATGAGGCAGCCAAACCCAAGAAGGATAATGACAATCAACCAAGCGAGGTGGAGCAGCTGAAGTTGGCGACGCCGGGCGTTGGCAAATCTCGCAGTGCTCCCACGCGGCGCAAAGAGAGCTTTTTGCGTAAAACTTTTCGGTCCGCTGCCGGTGCCAACCGACCGTCTAAAGATGCTGTTACTAACCCACAAAGCCCACAAACTTAATCAATCCAAGCATGTACAAAACAACTAGAAGTAACTTTGTAATTACCGCTAAAAACAACGCTTTCCTAATCGCACAACGTTGCACAACTGTACGAATTGCTATATTTGATTTGAACTGTATTTTTGGTATTGGTATATAGATATTTACAGAGAATGGACTGCAAGTCCGATCTGAATGGCTTAAAGAAGTAAGATTGTAAATACTTTAAAGGCCCAGTATTTAAATGTAAAGTAAAGCTGTATTATTATAATCTTGCCAACTCCTTTGGGAGACGAATCTGTAATTAAAGCATGAAGAATGTACATAGCACAGTAACTAAAAACGGAGAAAGAACCGCATACTATGCTTGCAACTTTCCCGGTTATTCGTAATACACACAATGTCACACAAAAGTATACTACACTTCACTATATATTTATTTTGTATGCATCCGTTTGTATCAATATAGAATTTATAGCACATTTAACCAACATTAATTCCAGTGCTATTGGCACTTAATAAAAAATATGTAAAGTTTAAAAGATATATTTTAAGAAATACTTAACGTCATATAATGTTCTGTGCACGAACTTATAGAGAAGATATCAACACTATTAAACACTGTTAAAAAACAGATATTATTTCTAAGCATGGCATCCCCAGGGTCTAACACACTAATTAGAGTTACTTATAATGCAAATTGCTTTACTGATTTGTTCAGTAAATGACTGTACTAAACCTGCATGGTAGAATATCTTCTAATATTTCTGTTCCTGAAACCGCAGCTGATCGAACAGCAGCGACTGCGGCCCATTGCAGTTGCTTCATTTGTTCTCTAATTCCCATCAACTGATGCGACCCTAATCAACCCATAGCTATGCTCTTAAAGTTCTCATCAATATCTAAAAAGAGAACCTCTGTCTATTTTCATAAACACAACAAACAACGTAGAAATTCAAGCGATGCGGCTCAGCACTGGACTCAATGGCACCTGGAGGCAGGTTGACAAAACCCATGAATTTGAGAGCCTTCAATCAGTTTTTGTTCAATGATCTTATTGTTTTTACGAAGCTCTCACAAGTTTAATACATATCCACTTTTGATTTCCGCTATTGTTTTACGCTTCTTGTAGTATTTTATTTTATTTACTCCAATTTAAAAAGCATTTGATTTTGATGCCTGTTTTAACGTAGCATTTGCTTTGGTAAGTTTTCTTTTATTGAGTTTCAAAACCACGCCTCTTTCATTTGTCTATGACGTAAAAACAGTACTTAACGAGCAGTTTGCATATTATTCATATTATTTTTAACGGTTTTGGTTTATTTGCATGTGAATAACTTTTAAACTACCAACAACTTATTGAGTTCTTCTTCTGTTTCGTCTTGCAGAAATCAAAGCTCGAAAAAAGCACACTCGTAAGTAAAGCATTGTATTTGATTTACCGTTGAAATGTTATAATCAATGATATTCCTGATTGCAGTCGAAAAAGATTTGGGATTCCTGCGGATTGGCTCACTGAATGTCCGAGTAAAGAAAACAACAGAGGCGTTCAGCAACTTCTTGGGAGTGGGCAATGGCAACGGGCCAGTCCCGATGACCGAAGCGGGTCGCCATCAGCAGCGAACTCACCGTCACCCTCATCAGCGTCATCATCTTCATGCCAATGGTACGACACGGGATCGGCATCTGAACCAGAGAGCTTCGACGACAGCACCATACGGGACATCGAATCACATGCTAAGCTCGAGATCCAGTGCACCGATTAACAGGAACATGTACGACGCGGTGCACAAGTCGTGGGGATCGGCTGACAATATAACGCAACGTTCGGAGAATCTAATGCCGCCACCAAAGTCCGTGGACTTTATTTCGAAGCGCCACAAGTCTTCGAAGCGTTCGTCCTATGCCTCGAATGCCACAGACTCTCCACGCGACTCAATCTGTTCATCCGCGTCGAGTTCTAATCTTAACACTGGCTATAGCAGCATGCCAACGACTCCGAATCAAATACGTGCTCCGAAAAGTATAAGTTCATCAATAACAGGAGACTCGGATTCGGATTCTGCCTGTGGCTTCGGCTCGAACTGGTCGGTTAATGACCAGAGTTCCAAGAATAATAACCTTAAATCTTAGTACAACACATTTTACTGACGTATCTAAAAGAAAACTAACCTTTGCTATATATATAAGTTGCAAGTAACATAGAAGTATACATTAACCATGAACTTACATTCGTTTACCTTAAAATTCAACAGTTACAGAACCCATTTACCTTGAGTATATTATGAGTAATCTACAAATCTCCCATATCAGTTTGCAGTTGCATCACTTTATTTCCAAATAAAAACCGCTGTACATTTTTACAAACTATATACATATGTATGTTATAGCCTTTAAATTAGGTCAAATTTGTATTAAAGATTCAGAATTTCACTGAGGATGCGCTGGGTATCATGAGGCGAGCCAACTTTGTGCCCTACAACGCGAGGATCGGTGTAAATCTCGTGATCGTTGCCGCCCGCTTCCGTTTTATCACCAAAAAAGTGAATCTCCTTAAATTTATAATTAGCTTCGATATAGCGCAAGCTGTAGGTCTTGTCCCAGCCATGGGGGAAAACGTCGAAGCTTATCTGTCCACCGATACTGTATGTGAGGTCAACATCCGCAAATTCCTCCTTGAGCTTTGCGATCATCTTAGCCCGGACTTGATGTTCATCGTCGTAGGCAGCGAACATGTTGCGCTCCTCCCGGGTGCACTGACGGCCGATGGGGCAAACATTCATCATGCCGTTGCGGAACTCAATAAACGTCCCGCGTTTAATAGGTAGTTCCAACTCGGACAGATAACGCAGTACGTAGTTGAGGAATCTCTGCAGGGTTTTCTCTCCCAAATGCTGTATAATGTTCTGCTTGCCGACCTCTTTGCCAGCATCAATTTGTACTAAGCCATTTTCAGGGAATATAAAGTCGAATTCATCTAATATCTTCTTGCCATTCAGCTGCTCAAACATTTTCTCCAGGTCTGAGCCACCAACAATTCCAATTGTTGCTCGGGGCTTCACTTTCGTGTAGAAGAAGTCTTCAAACTCGGGTTGCACCACCGAGCGAGGGAATGTCAAGGTGCCGTCCACATCGAAGAGTAGCAAAATATCCTCCCGCTTTTGTTGTGCCGACATTATTTTACGGAATGGAAAAAATACTTTCTTATCGAGCAATTTGAACACGTATGAATGTTCTAATGTGTTTACAATGTGCAGATAAACCCGGCTGGAATCAGCTGACTGCAGGTGATAACTGGAGTGCAGTGCTGTAAACGGCTCGCATGTTCTTAAGTAATTTTTAATGAATAAATTTGTGCAGTCCACAACTTTTTTACAACTATTTGCAAAAATATGCTGCATTCTTATTTGAAATTTAAAATATTGACAAGATGCATTTCAGTTTATACAATAGTTTTTGCGTTTATTAAGTTTAACACATGGACTTTAAATCAAATTGGTAGAACTATTTAAAGCAAACAAGTTTCATAATTTATAAATGTTATGTTATTTTATCATTTCGAACGTATATTTTGTTCTCTCAGCGCCTTATATTTTTCGGTATTAATCATGGGGTCCACAATAACCGGGTAAAGAGTTACACCAATAGCACCGACAATGCATGACACAAAGCCAATAAACCGCCAACCGCGTAAAACTGCCATTTTACTGCAACACAAAGATTATTTAATTCGGGAAAATGTTTTAATTATTGCAAAACAAATAACACCTGCTTTCAACAAGAAACGGTCCAAATAATACCAAAAAAATGTGTAACTATCGTGCTCAACACTGATGGGCCTATCGATAAATAAAAGATAAGTCAGAGACAATAAGAGTGTCATCGATAGTGTCTTGCGGGCGTGTCGTTGTTTGTTAGTTATTCCATTTTGAAGTTCCCTAATGCAAGCCAATTAAAATAGATAAATAAATAGATGTGTGTTGTTTTACATGATTAAAAATGATTAAAGCAATAATCCTTATAGCCGTTATAAGCACAATATGTTTAGGGACCACTAACGGTAAGTAAAAGTAGACTTTTTCTAAGCTGGCTTGTTGAGCATTGGGCGTTGTTATTTTCAGCGCTCGCATGTGTGTGTGTGTGTGTGTTTGTGAATCAGACACTGAGGCTTAAATTGAAGCCTTGTTTCAAAAAACAATTTAAGTTCTTAAACTTTTATTTTTACTACCTAGAAGTATAAAAGTACAAAAAGATACTAAAGTAATAAACGAACTAATAATAAATAAATTCTTACACACACCAGCATACGTTATGCATGCCTAAGCTTTGATTTATCCTCAATTTTTGTATTAAAAATTATACTCTTTTTTTAGCACAACATCACTATGATGAGCATAAAATAAGTAACATTATTTGGTGCACAAAGAGTGTAGAGGAGCAATTCAAATGCCAAAACCTAACTGTTGCTATCGAACGGGATCGTGCGCTGTTCGATGACGTATTTCTGAATCTCACCTGCTTCATGGCATACAGCGCCGATGAATGCATCCATCACTTAGATCGCGAAGAGGCCCATATCACAACGCTAGACGCTGGAGATGTCTTTACTGCGGGTCGTTACAACTCGCTTATCCCCATTATGCAAGAGAAATTGGAGGGGGGCTTTGCGGAATACTATTCAGTAGCAGTTGTGAAGAAGAATACGCTGCAGGATGTGACTGACCTACGACATCTTCGCAACAAGCGAGCCTGCTTCCCTTGGGTTGGCAGTCTGGCCGGATGGATCATTCCCATATATACGGTAAACCAATGCAATTCTCGATGGTTTAAAACTCAGTTTGAAAGTAAATATCATTTAGCTGCAACACGGTGGCGATATGGAAGTGGTAGATTGCAACAATCAGGTTAAAACAGCTGCCAATTATTTCAACAATTCATGTGCTGTTTACTCATTGATCAACAAGTACAACCCAATTGGAGACAACTCAGACAAGTGAGTTAATTTGAATGACTTGCCAAGAAAATATAATTCTCAATTATGTTATACCACAACTTCCAGACTGTGTTCTCTGTGTACAGGCAAAATCCCTATTGGGCGTTGTACTGCTGGTGATCCCTACTACGGATACGATGGTGCCTTCCGTTGTCTGATGGAAGCTGGCGAGGTTGCGTTCTTGAGGCATTCAACAGTTAGCGAGATGCTACAAACTACAGAATACAGTAAGTAATTTGTTGAACACACCTGACCGAAACACCCTAACGGATTCGTACTCATTCAAGGCAAACTGACGCCCGACAGCTTTGAGTTGCTTTGCCAGGACGGACGTCGTGCTTCCATTGCGGATTATCGGCAATGCAGCTGGGGTCAGGCGCCAGCAGATGCCATTGTGACATCCTCTGCTCGCACTTTCCGCGAGAGAAAGCAGTATCAACTGTTCTTGAAGCGTATTGCCGAACTATACGCAGACAGTGTTCGCGAGGATCCACAGAGTCAGCAACAGACTGGAGGCGGAGGTTTCAACAACTACGATCGCAACAACTACAACGACCAGAGTCGTAACAACCAATATGACAGCTTCAACAACCCGTACAACAGCAACAACAATGGATTTGGCAGAAATACGAATCAATACGATCAATTTGACCCCAACTATCGCAATGACCGACTGGACAATAGCTTCACTACGGAACGTAATCCACTCGATGGAAACAACACACTTATACCCTTTGAGAAGTTCCGCATTTTCGAATCGAAACGATATGGAAAGAACAACCTGTTGTTCCAGGTACACTCAATACAACTAATTTTCGTATAATCCTAGTAAACTGATTTTACTCTGCAGGACACAACCCGAGCACTTATCCAAATACCAGAGGATGATCAGTCCTTTACGAGATACTTGCAGAAGTCGATTAACTATATATACGGTATACGTGAGTGCCCTGTGGCCGCGATGACGCTCTGTGTGACCTCAGAGCCCGAACTTGAGAAGTGTATCAAAATGAGGGTTGGTAGCTAGCTGATTGTCATCATGTCCCACGATAATTAAAGCAATGTTTATTTCCTTTAGACTGCACTTAAGGCGCAGATACTGAAGCCGGAGCTCATCTGCAAGAAGATGCACTCGCACATAAACTGCATGCAACTGATCCAATCTGGAAAGGCTGACGTTGCCGTCTTCGATGCCGGAGATGTATACACGGGAGGATTGAACTATGATTTGATACCATTCATGGCTGAAGTCTACAATCTTGGTGAACCGGAGTATTATGTTGTAGCGGTGGCTAAAGAGGAAGATCCTGATACGGAACTGACCTACCTGAAAGGCAAGTACACATGTCACACTGGCATCAATATGGCCGCAGGCTGGACATACCCCATGGCTTTCCTACTTTCGAACGGCTGGATCCGTCCCTATGGATGCGACTCTGTGCGTGCTGCTGCTGAATACTTCACCAAGTCGTGTGTTCCCGGAGCTATAAGCAGCGAATATAACACTGGGGTGCCATACGACAGCATGTGCGATTTGTGCCACGGAACAAGCTATAGATATTGCCGGCGTGATGCTTCGGAAGATTATTACGGACACACTGGTGCTTTCCGTTGCCTCGTTGAGGGCGGTGGCCATGTGGCCTTCATGAAGCACACCACTGTCATGGAGAGCACCGGTGGAAAACGGAAGGAGTGGTGGGCAAGGAATGCCCTCAACGATGACTTTGAGCTGCTGTGCACCGATGGCACCCGTGCCAAGCTGAAAGACTACAATCGCTGCAATCTGGGCAAAGTGAAGGCCAACGCCCTTGTCACTCGTGGTGGAGTCAACTACAATGAGACGCAACTGAATGCTTATATCAATCTGCTGGCCTATGCCCAACAGCTATACGGACGCAAGGATGTGGATGCCTTCAGTTTCTCAATGTTCTCATCTCCCATCGGACACTACGATTTGATTTTCCAGGATGCCACGCGGCAGTTGCAAGTTCTCCCCCAAAAGGATCGCAGATACGACACATATCTGGGTAGCAATTATATGCGTGCTCGTCGCATAACCGATTGTTATGCCAGTGCAGGTCACCTGACCATTTCAATATTCGTGCTACTAGCGAACTCTCTCATCTTAAGAATCTTTTTCTAACTCTGCTCTACACTATTCCCCCCGATTCCGTCTCATAGGATGCGTTTCGTACAAATTCTCGAATAATTCTTTGAATCTCACAAGATTTCCATTCATATCAGTTAGAAGTAAAGCAAACAGTGTAAGCAACTCGTAGTAACCTGACATATCACGCAACGTTTTAGATAGTTATTTACACTAAATTCTATATAGAGTGCCTTTTTGTCTCTCCTAAGTACAAGACAGCTAAAGAGAAATTTACTTTAAAGTATCAGTCTTTATTGTAAAATAGTTAATTTTAGTGACATCTACATTCCAAAAAATGTATGAAATTTTGTTAACAAACATATACTCGACAAATCGCGTATGTCAATTCAGAAGTTTGTCAGTTCAATACGTCCGTCTAAGCGTACAAATAACATTCCGTCCAAAACTTATATGGAATTTTACACGCCATACAAATTTATATAAATTGTATTCAGAATATGATATATTTATTGTATAATATAAAATATGTCAATTCAGAAGTTTGTCATCCTAAAACGTCCGTCTAAGCGTACAAATAACATTCCGTCCAAAAACTTATATGGAATTTTACACGCAATACAAATTTATATATATACACAGACAATATTTAATAAATAATAAAGTTTACATCACGAATCGGTTTGTTTTACTTTCAATTTAAATTGCGCCCAAGAATTCCCTCATAGAAATTTCATAACACTACAAAAAACAGAAAGAAAGGCTACCTTCTGCACGGCGAAAGTTGTATACCCTTGCAGGTAATTGTATCCTACGGCTGTTGAGACTGAAAAAGTATTGTGCATGTTTAATATTATGTCTTACTTTGATTATTTCTTAAATCAAAACTGGTCTTCATACAAAAAACTTTATTTCGGCCGATTGTTCCTATTGCAGCTATGTGTTGTAGTGGTTCGATTTTGATTAAATTTTGTATGCATTTTATACAAATATATATTGTAGAAAAAATCCATTTTTGTAAATATGCTGGCAAAACCTTGATAATTGGCCGATACTTACAACTTACTTACAGCGTGCAACAATAATAAGCATGTCCGCCAAGTTTCATTAAGATAACTCCAAAACAGAGATTAATTTATGTTGCAACAGACAGACACATAGATATTTCTAGTTCGCCTTTGTGTTCATCCTGATTGAGAATATATATATGGTACACTATGGGGTCGGAGATGACGCCTTAAGTGCCTTGCCAACTTCAGGCCAATATTTATATAGCCTCTGCAAGAATATTAAAATAAAATCCTATTCCTTGCTGCTGTGAACAATATTTCCGACCGCCAGTGTAAATATACTTGCTGCATGATTGAGCTCTGCATTTGTGACGTCATTTGTATGCTTGTCGGCGCTTCGTGGGTAATGGCGGTTCTGCTTCTTCATTGCCACATTCAGCTGGCACTGACACGCGTTGCTTTTCGGTGGTTTCATAGCGGAACCTTTAGTAAGAAAACAACGGGAAGAGCGAGAGTATATCGGCAACTACTGAACAACTGACAGAGCCTTTGCAACATTTTCGCTGCCACAGTATAACAATCAGTCAGTTAATCGTGTAATTCTTGCAACATGTCGATCAACCTGAGAACCGTTTACGCCTTCGCAAGGGAAATGTATCCCAAGATCAACAAGGAGCAGATTCAGTATGGAACAGCTGGCTTCCGCGGCAAGTGAGTACGATGCATAAGACTGTCTGTAGAAGATTGTATATGTATGAGGATTGTATATGTACATATGTTGGTTACTCAAAAGTAAAAGTCACACACAGATACGAAAGTGCGCCTATGTGTGCGTGGGTTTTTGGGAGTGGTGAGCAAGACATGAGTGCACTATTTTGGCATTCCGAACTATTTATAGAATATCTTTACGAGCACAGACTTTATGAATCAACATGCACATTAAAAGGGCATACGATATAAGAAGATGTATCTGTCTGAACGATCGATGGCTCCAAAGAGATAAGAATATAAGGAAATGTTTACACTAGATACACAGATACTTCATTCTGTTATGTGTACATTCTTCTTTATCAATTTGAAAATGAACTCAGGTGAATCATATCGATAAAACGAATAGAAAATAATGTACATTTTATTTATTTGTGCAAAATGCAGGACTGTGTGTTGGGACTTTTATATTCGAATATAATAATAACTGATAAGCGTCGCAATTGTTTGTTTATGATTTGGTTATCTCTGAGCTGCGGTTTTCTTGTGGTTATCCGTGAACAGAATGGAAAACTTCATAGTCTCCATATGGTTTCAATTACTAATTATATTGCCATTATACAGATAATATTAATATAGATAATAATTGACATAATATAGACAGTAAATATGGAATACGCATAGAGATATTTAATTATACTGAAACTCGTGGCACAAAAGAACTGTCCGGGCGTGGCCGGGGTGGATTTGTAAATAGAATCTGAAAGTAGGTTGGCCGAAGCAAGCTACTCTAGCCAACTTAACGTGCCATAATCATAAGTATCGATTTGTCTAAGCCAAACTAACCGGTTTCTCCTCCCCACCAGGGCTGAATTTCTGGACAGCGTTATGTTCCGCATGGGCGTACTAGCTACACTGCGTTCCCGTTATAGAGAAGGTGCCGTCATTGGCGTTATGATCACAGCCTCGCATAATCCTGAGCCAGACAATGGCGTGAAACTAATCGACCCCAAGGGTGAAATGTTGGAGGCCAGTTGGGAGAAAATCGCAACCGATCTGGTAAATGTCAGCGATCAGGAACTGGAGCAGCATGTAGGAAAAATTATTAAGGATAATCAAATCGATGTAACCTCGAGCTCTATCGTATACGTCGGCATGGATAACCGCTATCACAGCCCCCGTTTGCTCAAAGCCGTCGCCGACGGTGTAATTGCGCTCAAGGGAAACGTAAGAGAATTCGGAATTGTCACAACGCCCATGATGCATTACTTCGTCGTTGCAGCTAACACAAAAGAGGCGTACGGCAAGCCGACGGAAGAGAACTATTACGAGAAACTGATCTCATCGTTTGAGAAACTGCGTAATGGACGCCTCGAGAACGGCAACTATCGCAATCGATTGATATTCGATGGTGCGAACGGTGTCGGTGCCAGGAAAATGCTGCAATTCCTCAAGCGCATGAACAACAGCCTAAATGTAACGGTAATAAACCAAGGCGTCGGAAATGGAAAGATTAACGAGAATTGCGGAGCCGACCATGTTAAAGTTAAGCAACAACCTCCTGCAGCTATGCCCGAAGTGGAACCCTACACAAGATGCGTGAGTGTCGATGGTGATGCCGACCGAGTCGTGTACTTCTTCATCGATGAAGCGAAGCAGTTCAATCTTCTCGATGGAGATCGCATTGCCACTCTGGTAGCGGACTACCTAATGGAGCTGGTGAAGAGCAGTGGCATCGATCTGCGGATAGGCCTGGTGCAAACTGCCTACGCCAATGGCGCATCAACCGACTATATAGTCAACAAACTAAAGGTGCCTGTTTCATGTGTGCCCACTGGAGTGAAGCATCTGCATCACAAGGCTCTGGAGTACGATATTGGTATCTACTTCGAGGCCAACGGTCACGGCACCATTGTCTTCAGTGACAGTGCCAAGGCGAGTGTTGCAGAGGCCGCCAAGACTAATGACAACGCCAAGACCTTGCTGCTTATCATTGATCTCATTAACGAAACAGTCGGAGATGCGATATCAGATATGCTTCTGGTGGAGACGATTTTGAATCAGAAGGGCTGGGATGTCAAAGACTGGATAACTGCATACAATGACCTGCCTAATCAGCAGCTAAAGATACAGGTACAGGATCGCAATGTTATCCAAACCACAGATGCTGAGCGGGTCTGCGTAAAGCCCGAAGGACTGCAGGATGAAATCAACAAGGTCGTTGCGAATTACAAGCGCGGACGGTCCTTTGTGCGGCCCTCGGGAACAGAGGATGTAGTACGAGTGTACGCCGAGGCCACTACCAAGGAGGTAAGTTACTATCAGGCCTGCCAATATATAAATGACTGTATTAATTTTGTTTTATCTTTCAGGACGTTGCTCAATTGGCTTACGAAGTGGGACGACTGGTGCAGAGGCTCGCTGGAGGTGTCGGACCCGAACTGGTGCAGCCAAGCAATTCGCATTTATAGTGCCTTCCCCATTAGTCTAAATCGGAACTAATTGTGTTCATATCGTCAACATGTTTACACACCTGTCTCATCAAGCTCTGAAACTTCTCATTAACAGCTGAGCTTGATTATTTTTAATAGACAGACACGTACGTCCGCATATGTTTATGTTTTACACGTAGGTGCAGAGCCTGCAGCTTCAACCTATCATCAAGAAATGCATTTATAAACTAGTTATATGTGTGAAAGTGATTATTTTAATACGGTTTAATAAAGGTGCCAGTTATTTGATGTCCTCCAAATGCTCATAATTTAACAAAATTTTTTCTACATTATTTTAAAAGGTCATTTGTATCTCAAAAAATTGCTAGTTAGAATATTGATAAATTAATCTTTAGAGGAACACATAAACATTGTTATATTTCGGCAGGGTAATTGACAATAAATTCTAAATTGAATCAAAGATAGATCTCTTTCCTTTTTCTTATTTTACTCTGTATCGGATTTCCAATAAAAATGTATTTTTACATTTTCGTGACAGCGAATCCTGAAACGACCAGTTTAAACAACAGTTTAAAGTGGAGTATGGGAAACAAGTTAGAGACTTGAAATTTATCTTGGTAATGTAAAGGGTGAATTTAGCTTATCTACCACGTTCTCTTTATAAAAACGGTGATAAATATCAAAATAATTTGCTCAATCGTATTCTTAATTTGTTTATTGCATTTTATTCCCAAAACATTTGAAAACCATTTTATATCACGCAAACAATTTTTAATGATTTTTTTTGAGCGCTCCAAAGTTTACGTAATTTTGGCCATTTTTCTTAATGTGTTTTATTTTGTTCTATTAAATTATTTTATTCTTCATTAAGGTTCCTCTCATTAAAATATTGCAAAGTAAAATTTTTTTAAACAGTATCCAGGCGATTATTACCGATGTTTAACAGTTGCAACATTTACATTTTTGGACAAAATGTAACCTAGGATTGCAAAGTTTAAACAATAACTTCTTATTTTTAACCTTTGTCTCATATCGACCCAACTACTTAAAGTTTCAGACCACACGAATGGAAAATACGTAACTCAGTTAAAAACTAATAAATACATAAAAAACTCATTTAAAATTGGAAATAATCACATCGATTCAATCAACTTAAATCTAAAATTAAAGTTGAGAAAAACAGATATAAATATATTGTTTTTATTAGAGTTTTTGCCCAATGAAAAATGGAAACAATAATCGTTATTGCAACTCTGGGCTTAAGTCTCAGTTATTTTTAACGGCACAATTCCTGATTCGCCTTCCAGGCTCAAAAGCGCCATTTCATCGCCATTGTTAGATCTATCATAGCCAAACAAGTATTGAGCTCAGTTTTATATTTAGTTTTTTCTACAAATTGTATTTTATATATTTTATTATGTCAGATCGCGTAACGGGTAAAGTATTCCAAAAGCGCACTTCAAATGTGAGAAATGAGATTGCTTGGAATACTCTTAATGTGAAGACCAATAATATGCGGTGCTTCACACCCACTCAATGTGAATTTCGATCGCCAAATATTTCGCCAATTAAGGGAATGCGCGAGCACTTAAGTCCAATCTCTCCAATGGTTTTTCAAAAGAAATTCGAAAAAATGCAGCCTCAACGATTGGTGCCAACCTCGATCAAGGTGTGTAGCGACGTCAAACAGGAAGAGGAAGAAGATACCAACAACAGTTTAGACCGCCTGATGAATGACTCGAGCGCCGACAGCACCGAAAATTCACTGTGCGTAGAGTCGCGTCGTCGTTCCTTGCAGGCAACAAATCACTCGTATGTGATCAATCATGCTAGCACTATGAAGGAAGTACTGCTGTTGGTGGGCCTGGAGAAATATCTGGATAAATTTGAGAAATGTCATATTAATCTGGTAGACTTGGTGTCAATGAAGCGCGCTGATCTCAAGAAAATTGGTTTGCGTAAGGAAGAAGACTGCAATCGCATACTCAAGGCCCTGGAAAATCTTTAAATGTGTTTTTTTTTTTATGTATGAGCGATTGCTGGCAAATGCGCTTCCTTTGTGTAGGTTAAGTTTTATGTGTCTTTTTGTATTGCATCATTAATAAATAATACTTTTGTGTAACCTTTAGAAACATATTTATGTTTTGTATTTTCTGAAAATAAAAAAACTAGATTTCAAACTAAGTATAAATAAATATGCATGGCGGATTTTGTGTGACCAGAGTTGTTTTGTTATCGATTACTTAGCACCTAACTTAAAAAGTATTCGCTTAAACTATCGATAGACATCAGCTGGTTCAATGATTTCCCATTCACACCCACATCAAATTGTAAATCGTAAAGTGATGTGTAGTAAATAAAAACCAAACAATGAATAATTTACATAGCTCGGTGCAAGCGCATACAAAATTGGAAAAGGAAACAACGAACTTGGTGCTGCTGAAAGACCGTGTTGACAAGTACCATGATCTGTCCACGCAAATGTCCAGCATTCTCACGGTTTTTGAAAAGCGTCTGGGCAACTTGGAGCAAACAATTTTACCAGTCTACCAGGAGACCGAACAGCTGCAAAAGCGCCAACAAAGTAAGTAAACGATTCATGGCATTCATAGTTTATTGTCGGCAACGCCCATTTTTTCAGATTTGGAGGCCACACTTAATTGCCTAGAGAGCGTGCTCTCGCATTATGATGTCTCACAGGAGGTGTGTCAGTTGATTCATCAGGGCCCTGTCGAGGGAAACATAGGCGTCTTTCTAGATGCACTGGCTAAGCTCCGTGCAGCCATGGATTACTTTCTGCACAACAATTCACAGAGCGTGGAGCTAGAGAACGTAACCAGCTTGTTTAATACCGGTTGCGAACATCTTAATCAGCACTACAGCTTGCTACTTAAGAAACACAGTGCTCCACTGAAACCTGTCGAGCTCCTCGATCTCATCTACATCGAGGATGACTCATCGAGCGATGAATACACATCGTTTCGCCAGCTATCGCAGAGCACACGCGAGGAGCTGTTTACCATATCGCTCTGGCTAGAGCAGAATATGCGGGAATACATCCAAATTTATGCGACGGAGCGCGGTGAGGTGGTACTTCGCTCCCTGCAGTTGTTACGGGATCATCAGAAGAGCAGCAGCTGGGGCACCGAGGCGCTGGTCAGTTTAAGATATACTTACCCAATTGCTTGAGTTCACTATTGTCTTTTCCGCAGAGACCGCGCCATAGTGGAAGACAAAATGAGCCCAAGAAGAACACCTCAGCGCGGCTGCAACAAATGTAAGTCTATGGATGAGGCGACTGCTCGCGATGTAAGCTAACCACTTTAATTCACTTCACAGCTTTGAGAAGAAGGCCAACAAGTTATATCTGCGGGCAACACAAACCATTGAACAATCGACTGGTTTCTCTATCAAAAAGGCCTCTTCGCACACGGATCACCTGACGTCAGAGGATCTGATCGATGGCGATCAGGAGTTGGACAAGTATTTGGTCATGCTACTTGGTCTTCAACGATTGCTTAATTGGGAACGCGCCATTATGCGTGAGATTATACCACCGTCGAAGCACAACGAGGTCTTCGCACGTCTCGCGTACAATGCCATCGAGCTGGTGGTCAAGGATGCCGAGGCCATAACGCAACGTATCCTACGCTGCATTTCCCGCAAGGAATGGACATCAGCTCTAGGCATATTCTCCGCCCTGAAGAGAGTCATTCTGCTGCAACCCGATATTGAGCGCACCTACGATAGCACCCAGCGTGAACAACTTACCAAAGTGCTTTATAAGCTACAGCAAACTGGGGCAAAGGCACTAGAGTACTTTCTGGACGTGGTCAAAGGCGAATCGAGCACAAATATTGTCGGACAAAGCAATGTCCCTAAGGATGCTACTGTGCATGAGCTGACCTCAAACACGATTTGGTTTATTGAGCATTTGTATGAGCATTTCGATGTCATTGGCGGCATACTCGCCCAGGATGTGCTCTACTCCACGCAACTGGACACGATTCTGATGAAGAAAGCACTGCCTGGCGAGGAACGCAACAAGGCACTGCTGGCTATCTATATAAGTGAGTCATATATCCACAAAAACAATTATTATTCGAGATTATAATATTATGTTCCTACAGAGAAAGCGCTGGCCGAGCTCAACCTGTCGATAATGAACAAGTGCGAGCAGTACAACGACCAGGCAACGAAGCATCTCTTCCGGTTAAACAACATTCACTACATACTCAAATCGCTACAGCGCTCCAACCTTATTGACCTAGTCACGCTGGCAGAGCCAGAGTGCGAGCATAGTTATCTTGAGATGATACGTGAACTAAAGGCCAGCTATCAAAAGACATGGTCCAAAATGCTGGTGGGCATCTATTCCCTGGAAGAGCTGCCCAAGCCAGTGGGCGGCAAGGTGAAGGACAAAGATCGCAGTGTGCTCAAGGAGCGTTTCTCGGTAAGGAGACAATATGAATACGAATGTTATACTATTTCTCTATACAATCTTATGGTTTCAACAGAACTTCAATAAGGACTTTGAGGAGGCGTGTAAAGTTCAACGAGGCATCTCCATACCCGATGTCATACTGCGCGAGGGCATCAAGCGCGACAATGTGGAGCACATATTGCCCAATTATTATCGCTTTTTTGAGATGTGAGCACATTAGAGTCATATACCCCATAACGTTTAATCAATGCTTAACTCTTATTCTTAGGTACAACGGGGTTCAGTTTAGCAAGAACCCTGACAAGTATGTCAAGTATCGCCCGCACGAGATTAACGCAATGCTGAGCAAGCTGTTCGATGACTCCGCCTAGGATTGATTACATTCCCCCCTTTCCAGGCAGGACCTTATGCTTGTTTGGCTTTCTAATTCCCTCATAACAGATATTTATTATATACAATGAAAGGAGTATTACAATATATGCGATGTGATATTCAAATGAATCCGCACATGGAGTCGTGTGTGTCTATGAATAGGGTTTCGGTTTCACATCCTCATTGTTCTGGATGTCGTTTATTTTTTATCGGAATTTGGTTTGCATGAACGCGGGATTAATACCAACATATCTTGAATATCTCACATCCATGTTATTATACCTATATACCTGCCTATGGTTTTTTTAGATAGCTGCTAAATTTGTTTAGGTTTATTCAAAACTCAGACGTGCTGGTTAGGTTTGGATTTAAATTTGGAAGGTCAGAAAACACATCACCACCGATCATGTTTTAATGATAAGTCAAAAAGAAGACGTGCAGGGTTAATTCTGACTTCAGAAACGAATTAAGAAGGTAAAAACATATAAATATCAACGCGCAAAGGGTATCCAATTTGGTTGCGATGGGGTAGTTAACATATAAGTTATTTAAAAAATAATTTAACAGAATAATTTAATAGTAGTAGTAAGTAAAGTATGCATCACATCAAACGCTAAACACAGAAGTTATATATTTAAGAGAAATTTGTTCGTTTCGATTCTTTTGGCATTTAAGTTTAACAACTTATTGAACACGATAGGCTGCGAATCGATAGCTCTGGATAACGATTTTTACACAATTGATGAACAACCAAAATCGCAAGAAACATATGTATTGTACATGTAGAAATAAATTTTTCAAAAAAAATGTATCTGACCCAGCAAGAGCAGTATGTATGTATTTCAGATATTAAGATTCGCAAATTTTATTTTGGTTAGCTGAAACCTAAAAAGGGAAAAAGCTCTGTTTGTAAAAGAATAACGTGGTAGCCCTGGTCAGAACGTTCGATCACATTGATTTGCAGCACAGTAAATAATCAAGGTGCAAGAAACAGATAAAATAGGCAGATCAACATGGAAGATAAAGTTGTGAAGGAAGCAACTGCATTATCAACAAGCCCTGCTTCATTTTGTGTCTCGTGTGGAATTTGCAACGAATTTTACACTACGAATGATTTCATTTACTCGATTGCCATATGTGGCCATGTGTTCCACAAGGAATGTCTTAATCGCTGGATGGATTGTTCGCGTAGCTGTCCACAATGCAGAAAGTCCTGTCAGCGCGAGGATGTGCATCGCATTAGTTTTAACTTTGCGAAACTGACCAAAGTGAAACAGGTGAAAAGGCGGATTCAATGGATCCCTCTGGACCTGGAGGATTCCCTGCCTTCATCTTCCGACCTTGAATGTGCTGTTCAATGTGGCACCGATCACAATGGATACAATACCTATGTGGCTCGCGTCTCTCTGTATGAAGATCTGCTACCCGCAAACTATGTGCCCGAATTAAAAGCAGTACATACTCCCTGGAACTGCAGTGCCCATAAAGTTAACACGAGGGTAGAACTCCTAACACTCACAGACTGTGACGTCACATGGGTAACTGAGGAAAACGGGTATGTCCTCGAAAACGCGCTTAAGACGGGTTACTCCGATACTGGCGAGCAATTATACACAGGCCGGGCTGTCTACAACGGTCGCACACTGTTGGGCAAGATACATCCATCTCATGGAGTTATTTATATGCCGTTTCAGCGAAAAGAAGTCAACTCCCGAAGGTATGAGATCCTTGTGGTTACACCTCGGGAACAGGACGAACGTTGAGCACCAAATTTTGTATTCTCTGTGTGCTATGTGCATCTATAAAAATATTCCTCCCCCCCAGCACTGTGGGAAACAAGTCATTGTCGGGTTGTGGCATCAACTCCAATATAAACTTGAAACTTTCGTGGTGTATTACTAAAATTAGGACTGAATTTCGCTTTTGTTTAAGTTTAAGCTTTATATGTACGGAGATAAATATAATAACTATAAATATTGATATTCTTCTGCTCGAGGTGCGTTCCTGCATTCATGTAACTTAATCGCATCCCTTGCTCTTGCATTTTATTTCTAGTTAATTTAATATTGCTCTATTTGAGACACAAGCCGTTGTTATTAATTTTTCCTAAAGCGCTCAAAAATATATTATTTTAATAATTTGAGCTTAGTGTTAAAAGGAAGCTGCTCTACTTGTGTTATTAAATTAAATATTTCCTATTAAAGTTGCTTCTAAATAATTTTTTCCTAAATAAAATTCTTTTAAGCGGTGGCGATTATTGTTTCTGTTTATGCAGTTGTGATTTTTGTAGATAGGGGTAAAAACGATCAAGAAACTTAAATGGATGTCAAAAAGTTTATTTAACAAATTTCAATTTTTATCTCAAATGGACTCAATTAAAGTTACAGACCATACAAAAATCGAATTTGCACGGCTTGTTAGAAAATCGCCTTTTCAGTAATAGAAGAACTTCAGAAAGCATTCAAAGCTCATTTTGAAATTGCCCTCAAGGCGTTTATGTGCTTGTCTTTGGTATAGCCGGCGTAAATGGCAATTTACGGGGTATCTAACTAGCTTATAATCCTCTTAACTCTAGTGAAAGATTTTGAATATTCTTCATCCGTAGATTAATTTGCATTTAAATTTCTGTAAATCTAAATATATCACTCCTTTTTATACCCTTCGACCATTGAAAATGGTCAAAAACGGGTATACTAACTTTGTGCAAATGTATGTAACAGGCAGAAGGAGGCGTGGGAGACCCCACAAAGTATATATATTCTTGCTCAGGATCACTAGCCAAGTCGATTAGGCAATGTCTATCTGTCTGTCCGGATGTCTGGATGTCTGTATGTCCAGATGAACACACAGATCTCAGCTATTATAAAAGCTAGAGACACCAAATTTGGCATGAAGGTTTCTGTTGATCCGGGACAGGTGAAGTTTATTTCAAATGCTGATTTGCGAGCGTCATATAAAAGATACAACATTCTGAGTAAGACTATACTTAGCTAATTATAATAACAACATAACGTCAAATTTCCAATCCGATCGGACAACAAACACAGAAGTTATTAAACAAAAACCTTGTTCGCTTTGATTTTGTACACAGACCAGCAAGCTGTGACGTCATTGCAATGCTCATGTAGGAGAGAAAAGGAAAGAGAATGCGTGCACGTAGCGCCATCTGTTGTTCTTCTCTCCTTTTTTATGCACACGCATTTTTTGCATTCGAACGCACACACACACATACATACATTTGTGACCAATGAACTGCTACATACTAATACACGTATTCATACACAGACGCATATAAAAGCTAACGTTACGATATTTCTATTAAGTAGAAGTATTGTACAATTATTGACTCTTTACGTTTCAAAAAGGTCGAAGGGTATCCCACTGTCGCGTTCCGCTCGAGTGTTGCTCTTGTTTATGTTAATTTCTTAAAACCTTTCTTCTTTTCTTTTAATAGAGATCGGAAGACGCCAACTGGACTAAAAATATAGCTCCACCAATATTGATTGTATCTTGGTCAGGTAAGAGATTCAATATATGGTTGTTGATATAGATTGCACATTTTATTGGGTTATCTATATGGGAATTTCACATTTTGATTGATCTTTTTTAACCCAACTGTTGCCTGAGTTTTCTATTGTTGGCTCGGCATTGTTGTAAGTTTTCCTGAATCCTTATTCTCCATGAACGACAAATTTCACGTAATTCAAGTGCATTGGCAAGTTGACTTTTCAAGGATGCAATTGTGGCGGCATCAGACGACGATGGGCTGGTAGACGGACTGGTAGAAGGACTGGTAGAAGGACTGGTAGAAGGACTAGGCGATGGATCCGTTGATGGACTAGTCGATGGATCAGTAGGTGGGCTGGTCGACGGATCAGTAGATGGGCTGGTCGACGGATCCGTATAATCGTAGTCAACACAGTTGACTCGAGAAGCTGCGATCAGGCAGCAGACGAGACCAAAACTCAAAATCCAAGTGGAGCGCATTGTAAAGCTTTTTTGATTATGCTTAGATTGAGCAACTGCTTTGGCTTTTATACGAAAATCCGATAGAGAGCATAGCTAGTTCATCCGTCGAAGAGATATCGCACATTTTGAGCTGTTTGAACATGTGCTTCCTACACGTATTTGTAAAGTCTGGCACAAGTAAACTATATTACAAAGATGGCAGATGCTTCTTGTTTGCATTAAGCCACGCACCTTTTTACAGTGACTTTAGTTTTCGCAAAACGAAAGATAATATTCAAGTGCAATAACCCTTTGTCTTGTACAAAACTATTATTTGCATAGTATTATATTGTTAAATATTTGTTTTAACTTGTCGGGCGGGAACTTTTCACTTGTTGTTTGTTAAATATGAATTAATTCTGGCAGGTGCAATTTGTTTTCTTCTCCGACTATTCTAAGTAGACGATTTTTTCATAAAAAAAAAAACAAATAATCATTATTTTCGGTCGCTGGAATATATCAAGTGGGGCTGTCTAAAATATTAAATCTCTCTTTGGATTCACCAAACTATGTGCTCTAAAGATTTATTTTCTGGTCAACAATTTCTGATATGTTCATTGGGGAACGTTTCTACGTTCATTTATCATCAAATCATCGCATGCTGATGAAGATCTGCAAGCTAATAGATCAATCGCCGTCGATATTGCAGTGCACATGTGAGAAGCAGTTTGCCACTTCGTCTGGCTAGAGTGGAATATGCCCTTTTGCATTTGAAATTTAGCCTTGAAAGCGGTGAGGAATTAACCTAGAGTCCCTGCGCGACCTTGATGAATGATAGACAGACTTCTATAGAATATGCAACTACTTAACCTTAACCCACTTAAAAGCTTGGAGAAAAGTGACAAGGTGCACTTTCGGGCACTGCAGACCCAAAACAAGTCGGGAATCGACTGATGTTGGTCCTATTCCTGACGAGTACTTGATGTTACGACTGGGTCGTCAACGATTGCGTCACTGGTTGTAAACGCAGTTGCCATAATGAAAGGTATCTAACGCTCATATTCCCTGAAGAGAGTCATTCACCAATATACTATTTCTATACACAATATTGTGATCTCAACACAACTTCAACAAGGACTTGGACGAGGCGTGCAAAGTAAAAGGAGGCATCTCCATACCCGATGTCATACTGCGCGAGGGAATCAAGCGCGACAATGTGGATCGCATTACTATCGCTTTTCGATATGTGATTGCATCGGATTTGTTACCCGATATCGTTCATTCAATTCTCAATTCTTCTTCGTTGGTACTCCAGTGTACAATTCGGCAAGAATATGATCCAGGCAATGCTGAACCAGCTCGACGATTCCACCTAAGATGGGTTACGTTCCCCCTCCCCAGACAGGACCTTCTGTTTGTTCGTTCGGCTTTTTAATTCCAACACAATAAATATCGTTTAAAAAATATACATATACAATACGCATAGACTAATCCTAGAAATGTTAAATGCGATGTGAAATGCAAATGGCGCCCCTCCCCAGGCTAGTAGAGGAAGTTGTTGGACGGCGCCTCGGGGCGTCCACAGGCGCCATAGTGATGCACACCGACTGTGCTGTTGGTGCGACAGTTCTCAATGTCCAGGAAGCAATCGTTCAGATATGTCTTGTTGTCGCTGCCGCAAACGGGCTCGAACTCTCGCGGGCAGATGCGGGCACAGCCCTTGAACTGGAAGGCGGCCAGGCAGCGCTTGAGCGGCACCACGAACACATGCTTGCCGCAGTTCTCCTTGCGCATGTGGCACTCGGACTTGTAGAACTTGTTGTCCGAGCCGCAGACAAAGTTCGGGGGCTGCCCGTCGCAGTCGGACTCACAGTCGGCGGTCAGGGCGCAGTTCTTGAGGGAGACAGGCACCACACGCAGGTTGCAGGTGCGTCGCTTGAACTCGCACATGGAGGCGAAGGTGTTGCCGTCAGAGCCACACACCGGTTGCTGTTCCAGGTCCGCGCGGGTGCAGGCGTCGCCGCAGTCCTTGGCGGGTGAGTTCAGGTCCGTGCAGGGACCGATGTGCGCCAGGTTGACGCCGCGACTGGAGAACAGAGATTGCGGAACATGAGCTCGAGAGGATGACACGGTGCAGTGCGTGCTACTTACAGGCAGGTGGCGTGCGCCAGCTCGCACTCGTTGTTGTAGGTGTTGGCGTCGGTGCCGCACAGCTTGTCGTTGCGCTTCGAGCTGAAGATGGATCCGAAGAGATTGTTGAAGTCCTTGCAGGGCGGCAGCTGCTTGCAGCGCGTCAGCTTGTTCTTGCACTTGGACATGCTCATCTTTTGTATGGACTTCCGTTGTGGCCTGCAGAAACGAGGAGGAGGAACGTGTTAGTGGAAGAACCAGGGAGGGAACGCGGTGTTCCTTGTGGCACTCACCCGCAGTTGAGCATCTTGAGCTCGCAGAGAGACGAGTAAATGTTGCCATCGCTGCCACACACATACTGCGACGTGGCATCCGCATCCGGCTTGGGGCACTCCGTGGGGCAAGTCTCCGCCGCCGACTGGCTGCCGTGCCGCTCCTGGGGCATGCAGAACGAGAGTGGCACCTCGAAGACGTGTTTGCCGCAGTTGGTGGAGCGCATCTTGCAGGGACTCGCGTAGAGGCGCCCGTCGGAGCCGCAGGTTGGTCTTGCCACACGCCAGCAGGACTCGCGACACATGCGCGTCGACTGGCAGTGCTTGCGGCTGGTCTTCACTACGCCCTGGCCGCAGGTGTGCAGCTTCATCTCGCATGTCGAGTTGTACACGTTGCCGTCGGAGGCGCAGATGGGTCCGTCTTTGGGCGCGCTGTTGCAGTCCACGGGGCAGGACTCACGCTGGGCACTGGTGTTGCTGCACGGACCCACGTGGGAGAGCTTGACCGCCGCCAGACCGACGCGGCACGACTGCACGCGCAGCATGCAGCGATTCAGATAGGTGCGTCCATCGGTGCCACAGACGGGATCCTTCTCCGTGCTGCAGCGGTGCTTGCAATCGGATCCCTTGGAGCGTTCACAGCCGTCACGTACATCCTTGACCAGCGAGACCCCGTTGCGGGCACAAGTCTTCTTGCGCAGCTCGCAGAGATTGGCGTAAATGAGGCCATCGCTGCCACAGACGGGCTCCGCGCCCACTGTCAAGCTGGGCGGGCACGAGCGTGGACAGCTGCTGGTGCCACTTGTGGCACTTGCGCGATGCTGGCGACCGAAGTTCAACTGCTGCTGCTCGAGCTCCTCCTGCAGGAGATTCTCCTGCGCCGTGGGCTCAGGCAGAGCTGCTGCCACTGCAGCAGCCTGCTGCCGATAGCTGATCAGCGGCGAGTCTTGGGCAGCCTCCGCGTTGCGATAGCGTATGACGGGCGCCTGGGCGGGCAGCTTGATGATCTTGATGGGGGAGTCCGTCACGGCGCCTGAAAAGAGCGAGCGGACAGAAGAGAATGAGTCTTCGGGCAAGAGGGTGATTGGAAGATCAGCTCAACTGGGAGAGCTCGTCGACTGCGGCATGCGGAAGAGCCGACGCTGGGCATAAGAGTTCTGGATTAACCCAAACTGAGCTGAGTATTTGCGCAGTTCTCTCTGCTACTCATACACGTAAACATAGGTGAGTGTGTGTGCATTTATTGCTGCACATGAGGTTGAACGTGTGGCGTGTCACAAAGAGATATCCTTCCCCCGACTTTGAAAAACATTCTAGTTCATTTCAAAAATCTCTGCATAAATTCATTTTTCCCCTTTAGCAATGTAAATCTTAACTTGAATAAGTTCTGTGTTTTTCTCCACATAACATTCATCTATATGTATGTATATTGTACAATACAAATAGAATATAAAGAGTTCACTTAATAGTCGAAAATTACTGATGTAGACTATGAATATGTAAGTTTAATATATACTTTGTGGGGTCTGCCACGCCTCTTTCAGCATGTTACTAACATTTCCACACGAATAGAATGATAAAAAAACGTGTTTTCCAATGAAAATAAATGAACAACAAAATGGGGGGCTACCTCGGCATGCCGAATGTTTTATACCCTTGAGGTTCTTATCTGCATTTCGGCCGATTGTTCCGCTGGAAGCTATATGTCATAGTGGTCCTTATTTGATAAAATTGTATGTGCATATTATATAGATAGAAAAAGTCCGATGAGATAAATTTTTTTCTATATCTTGAAAAAATACCGATCATTGACCGATAGTTTGTATGGCAGCAATATAGTATATCGGTCCGGCTCGCTCCAATTTGACGTATATTAGTATCACCAATTTACACACTAAGGTCTGAGAAGTCCTCTTAGGTGCTTTGCAAACTCCTGGCAAAAATTAATGTACCCTCTGCAAGGGTAGAATATCCGAGATATTTTACTATTATTATATTTTCAGGTTTTGACTTCAATTTTTTTTTGATTGTGCCTAGATTTATTAAGTGCAATGTTGCAACATGTTTTGCCGTTGTTCCAGTACTCGTCATCAGAAATAGACTAACCTTCAAAATGCGGTAGATAGTTCGCTATACGATATATTCAATCGGACCGAACCTGCTCGTTTCAACTTTTATGCAACAATTACACGAAATGATTAGTGCGCCTACCAAGTTTATGGTAGCTCAAAATAAATGTACTTTAGAAGTGCGCATTGAATCCGTACAGAAATACTTTTTAATTTTTGCCTTGCGAGTAGTAGAATTTTGTTACTAAGTCTGTCTTCTCTAGCGACTCGTAGAACCATGATTGCTGTTTTATTTATTAATTACCTTATTAATGACTTGCTTAGTCGGTAACACTTCTCTGCCCCTGGTAGAATCACCCCTAATTACCTTCCTCTAATAATTGTTGTTCAAACTAAGCTTTTTCTTTTTTATCCCAATTAGAATGCAATAAATTTTAATTAAATTCGTTCTTTCTCATCAAAGTTTTTACCTCATTTTCTTAAAAATAATCTAAAATTGTATTATTTTCTTATTCAAAATTTACAAACCATTACTGATTGCTTTTACTTTTAAACAGTCGACTTCTCTTATGGTGCGTAGTAAACTACTAGTTAAGTTGTATATACCCTCTGCCATGGTATAAAACCAACATCACATCTAGAGTATTGTTCTTCAAATAACTCGTATTATCAGAAAAAAAAAGATTTATCAAATTCTGCCTTAGATTCGACTTCATGTTTCACTCTTTTTTTTGTTAACCCATCGCAGATGGTACTAGGTATTATGGGTTTCTGCCATAGAATTCTAATGGTACAGGGTATTAAGAAATTCGCTTAGTCCACTCACACAATAGAATTCTTCGCTCTAGTTACAACTGAGTATTATGTTAACTTTTGTAATTTTCTGTCTGTCATTATACGCCGCCTTGGATGGCCTGGGCATTAGGCGAACCGCTTGCGAGTTATCTCAGTGCACCGTTAGCGGAAGAGGAGCAACCCACACACAAGTCATTAATAAGTTGGGGCCTATCGCTGACCTCCATCTGAAATTGCGCTCGCTAATCCCCCCGACACATCCAGAGATCGTGGAACTAAAACTGCAAGTGAAAATTTCAAGCTAATTGCTGTGCGGCCCCAACCGAAAATCTCTGTCCAGATGCGGTCGTGGTCGGCCCCCGTTTGGCTTTGTTTGCGAAGAAAGCGACGAGCTACACGACGCGTCGGAAGAGACGAGGGGAAACCAAGCAGAAGTTGTAGAAAATCTATTAGCGCGCTTGGGCCGACGGCGCGATTGTTTGCCCGAGATAATTGAACCCACGTTCATTATTTCAATTTGTAGAAAACGAAACAAAACAGAACTAGAGTGGAAGAGGAAGACAAGAAGCAGAAAAGCAAAGACAACTATTAAATGAAAAGACTTGATCCATCTTGACGCAGTCGCATTCCCAGTGCTTTTAATGGACACAATCAGGGGATTTAGGAGGCGTTAGGAAATTAATACAGACATCTCTCGCCTGGCGCGAGTCGTCTCTTCCCCCCCTCTCTCGCTCTCCCTCTCTTTCTCTCTCTTTCGCAATGGTCCACATTCCATAGCCAGTCGAGCTCTGCTCCTGCTATCGGATGCCATCAATTGCAGAAAAGAAACAACAGCAAAAAATACAGAAAAAGAAAACACAGAGCGCACATAACGTATAATTTTCAAAAGTGGAAACTGCCGCACAACGCTGGGCAGGCTCAGGCCGGGACTGGGTCTGTGAATGCGACTGTGACTGTGACTGGGGCCGAGAGCAAGCCGCGTGGACATGATATGTGTGCCTCGGCTCGGCTGCAACTGCTGCCCCCACATATCATGACTGCAGTCGCACAGTGGGTCGAGTGTGATGGAGCACAAGGGCAACTTGGGGCAGATAAAATCGCAGTGAGAGAGAAAGTGAAACGTGACAGGGGCCTCAATGGGTTAAGGAAGATCTCGATGCTTGGTAAAGAGTATATTAGGTTATCTCTGATCGTGAGCTGAACAATCATTGAACAGTTATCTATCTTTAAGTAATTCAAATATTCTGGGAAAACTTTTTTAGCAGACAGAAGACTTTAACAGATTTCATATATCTTTATGTGGTACAGTTTGAATTACAAATATTACTTCTATCTAAATTGCGAATTTATTGAAGATTAGAATACAAATGTACAATAAAAGATTGATGGACTGTGGTCACGTATAAAGTCTTTCTATTATTGCGTATTTCAATAAATTTCAGCTAAGGAACTTAAAATATATATGTAAAATATTCAAGAAAAACCTCCTAAACAACTCCTTGTTATCGAGATCTAACAACCGTGTATTTTTGACCCTACATATCTCTATTACTGTGCTCAATATTCCCAATATTAGCCTAAAAAAAGAAAATGTGTCAAAATCTAACTGTCCAAGTTGAGCAACAACCTCACAGAATACTCGATAAAGTTCTTCAATTAATGATTATGACTCAGTGTGAACTATATAACAATCTGACGAGCAGGAATTCGCTTTCAATTGACTAAAGATCATGTCGAACAACAAACAAATCGCTTGGTTCAATCATTTCTCGCAGTCTCGCAGCCTGCGGTTTTGCGGGTCAAGTCTTTAACCCCCATAAGGCAATTGCTGCTGATTTTGAACCCGTTCAAACTGGCTGCAGTAACACTGTAGGTCTCCTGGGTCTGGGTTCAAGTTGCTGTTGTTGTTGTTGCTGACTGTGCTTGTGAGTGCGCGTGTGTGAGAGTGTGTGTGGTATGCGAGAGCAAGTTTAATGAATTTATTTGAATGTTGGACAAATTGTGCACGACGAACAAATTTACGACCATGTTTGGGCTTAACTTTTACATAGAAGAATCTGAACAGGTCGAGCGAAGAGGGGCAGCAGGGTGGGGAGGGGAGGAGGGGGATACGCTGACGAGTGTCAGTTTTACATTCACTTTATACTCGGTACCTTAGACACGTCCGAGTAAATCTAGCTCATAAGTATTAATTGCTGCCGCTGCGGCAGAAGACAGTCTGCCTTATTGGCCTTTCTACAGCTGCACAGCTGTTGGTCTTGAATTCGCCAGCATCCCATCCCAGCTACACTGAGAGAAAAGGCAACAGCCTTATGTTATTTCCAATTGGAAAAATATGAGTTGCATGAGAGATTGTCTTTGTTTTGAAGATTGTAGAAAGTGATGAATTCTATTGCAACAATTCTGTCCGTCTTAGCTCTAAAAGAGGAATCTTACGATTCGAATCTTGGTATATTATTTAAATGATCTAACATGAATTCTTCTCCTTAATTTGCACTAGGTGAAGAATTCTTCAGATCTTGCACTGAACCAATAGCATATTCAACCTTGATATCTAGGTGCCTTATAGAAGAATAACTCCATAAAGGTTACATTTTAATTGATCATAGTGGAACCCCTTATAGTATTAACATATAGTTTCACGATCTTATCGTATCTGCCTTTGTGCGATATTCAACTTAGAGCATCTTTTATCTATTGCCTATGTATGAATCTATATATGAATATGTCTATCTCAAAGTACAGATTACCTATCTATTAACCTATTTACCTATCTTTTTATATATACATCTATCAATGTTTATACCTATATACATACACATATATCAATCAATTAATTTAGATATATATATTTTCATATATTTCTATCCATTTATATATACATTAATCCATTTGTTACCTATACATCTATCTATGCATCCATACTTATCTATATACATATCTATCTATCTGTCTATTCGTGTATATCCATCTATCTATCGATCCCTATATGTTATCTTTCTATCAGTCTATCTATCAATTTATCTATCTTTCCATCTGCTACCTTATGATCCCGCGATACTCTCTTCTATTTATCTACCCAACTATCGTAGTGTTGCCACTCCCACTTGGTATGCGACTTACCGTGAGCGAGACTTGTCATTAGCATAAGCGCCAGCAGTGCGTCAGGCAGCAGGCGCTGCAAGTTCAGCCCGGGGCGTGGCTGCTGGGGGCGCGTCTGCGGGATGGCGTACATCGTTTCGTTTTCACTGTCGACTGCACTTTCCTGGCCTAGGCCTAGTCAGCAGCAGTGGTAGATGAAGACTGCGCACGAGACTCTGTCTCTCTCTCTCTCTCTTTCTCTCTCTCTCTCTTCCTCTGTGTGCGTGACTACGACGCTTTCGCTCGTTAACAATTGAAATAGAAGCAGTTGCTATTGTTGTTGTTTCCGGCTGCCTCCGCTGGCACGGCTCAAGTTCAACACTGGCTACACGACACGACTCACGAACCACGAAGCACGACTCACGACTTCAGTGTGGAAGAAAGTTTTTTTCGTAGTACCTTCTGTCTATTCACGACTCTATGCGCGAACTGGTGCAAGCTCAATGAGCATAAGAGGCTCAGGCTGCTGCGGCGTCTGCTACAACGTCTGCTGCGACGTCTGCCTCTGCTGCTGCCGCTGCTGCTGCGCTGACGTTCACGTACGTTGGTAATGTGGCTGCGACGTCGCTGCCTGCGCTTGAATTAACCGTTGTCGTTGCGTTGCGTCTGCTCTTGTTGTAGTTGTTGTTGCTGTCGTTGTTGGCTTGCGGTTCTGCGCAGTTCTTGGTTCGCTCATTTGGGTTTGGCTGCGGCCCTTTACGAGTTCATTCGTGTCGCCTATTAAGCATTAAAGCGACGTTTCGGCTTACTTCGCACAGCAATTACGCCCGACACACCTCTCTCCCTCTCTCTTTCTCTGTCTCTCTCTCTCTCTCTCTCGTGGCAGCTAGATATCTGTTTGACCTCTCGCACAATGTGGCATAATTTCTTTTTTATCGCCCTGTCCGCTTCTTTTTGCACGTCGTCGTCGCTTTGCTTTAATTCGATTTCAATTACGACTTTTGCCTTTTGAAGTTTACCAGCATAGTTACCGTTATTCTTTCTGCGGTCGCCGTCCGTCCGCTCGTCCGTCTGGCTTTTCTTTTATTATGCACACACACAATATGACTCTGCCCGGTACAATGGGCGGATTCTTGCCAGTAGTTCGTTACTCTTTATTCTTTACTCTTTGGCCGTATCCGTAACCGTTTGAATTTGATTTTGATTGTGATTTTGATGCGCGTTCCTCGAGTTTCGCATGCCAAGTGATCGTCGCTCTGGGGATGCTGCTGCCCGCTGTCTCGGTCGGCGTTGACGTTGACGACGTTGACGACGTTGACGCTACAGCGACTGCATTATTTGTGCGTTTATTGGGGCTGCCTCTGCCTCTGGCTCTGCCTCTGCGCTGTCGCTGCCGTTGCTGCTGCGTTTTCAATGAATGAGCCTACACACATTCACGCACGCACATACACACACACGCACACACTCTCACTCGATACGATTTTTTGTACACATTCATGAAAAATTACTGGCATTTATTGTAGTTGTTGTTGCTGCTGTTCTGTCTTTTGTTGCACTAGAGATTAACTGGGAGACGACTGTTCCAGCCTATGTTCCCGGCTCTGCTTCAGCTCCAGTTTCGTTAGCAACAATAAAGATGCGACTTAGCTTCGCCTGCTGCTGCTGCGACTGCGCCGTACCGAACTAACACGAGAGAAAGGTTTGAATGACACTCACACTCGAATTTGCAATGCCATTTATATGAGTGAAAGGCAGTCGCAGAGCGGCTGGCTGCGCAGTCGGCGTTGTTCGGGCGCCGCACAGTGGTGAGAGAAAAGCAGCAGGCGGAAATTCTGCACAAAATTATTGCACTACACAATGCGTTTCAAGGCCATTGAAACGCGTTAAATCAATGTTGTTGCAATAAGTAAAAATAATAAATGGGTTTGGTTTTATTGGAACTATAGGCATACAAAATTTAATTGCAGTATTTATTAACTTGTATTGCATATCCTTTCACTCAATTTCAATTTTCAAAAGAACTGTTGACTCCTCTTGTTATCCACCTGGTCACACTTAAATACATGATTTTTATATAACCTCATTTTACTCCAAGGATACTCCAACCAGAACAAGAGGCACACACTTACTGCACTTACACTGTTGTTACATAATTAATTGAATTTACCTGTGTATTTATTAACTTGTAGTGCATTTTCCTGCACTTATATTTTTTTAAAATGAACTAAGAACAGTCAAGAAATGAATGGAAATTAATTGTTTAAGAAAAATAATATTTAGACTTGATTAAAAAAAACTGAAGTCATTAATATACTGGAAACAATAATTAGTTGATTTAAACTTCATAGTACACCAGTGATATTCCCACAGGAACGAGACGCACAAAGCTTCTACACTCACAATGTTGATATAAAAAATAGTATTATAGATATACTTATTAGATTTTTTTTCACTTCCAGATCTTATATATCTTTTAATTTGTTTAACGCCAAATAGGAACAGTCGACTTAAAATGAAAATTAATTACTTAAGGCAATGAATTATTAAGTTTACAATTAACAACATTTTAAACCATAAGATTAAAATTAAAAAACACTGAAATTAAAAACTTATTGCATATTCACTTTAGCTCATTTTACCTTGCACTTTTTAAAGGATATTCCAACAATCCGGAACAATAGGCATACACTCACTGCATTCGGCGTGGTCACACTGTGCTGCGCCTGCTCTGCCAGCTTTGGCCTATTGTTGTTTCGCTCTAGCGCAGGCTCGGCCAATGATTAACTGCTCTTGTCGGTATTTAAAGTAACAACTTGGCCGGCCATGTTGTCTGCAACCTAATCGGTTTTGCGTACAAATTTAATTTGCCAAAAGTGGCAGCAAAATGCAACCAAAAAGGCGAACCGCATTTGAAATTATAACACACACATAGCATGCCTCTGCCTCAGTCTCTGCCACTGCCTCTGCCTGGGCACGATCTGTGTGAGGAGGCAGGCGCAGCAGGCAGCAGGCAGCGGGCAGCGGGCAGCGTCGACGTCGTAGAAAGTGCGCCGCCGCAGCCGCTGCCGTCGTCGTCTTGTGGTTTGAAGTCGAACTCGATGCCGCAAATGTTGCTAGCTGGAAGCTGTGTTTATAGACTTGTCGACTTTTAAGCCATAAATTTTACGCCTGAGTGGCGTTGCGAATAAGGGTCACACACACTGACACACACACACCCATGTGTATGTGTGTGTACACACAAATAGACAGCGAAGCTTGCACATGAGCTGAGCTTGGGCAGACGCTTGCGTGCATAAAGAAAATTGAGTGGTGCAACAACACACAGAGCAACCGCCCTCCCCCCTGCGATTGCCACTGCCACCGCTGCCACAGCCACCGCCTCCACTGGCGCTGCCGCTGCCGCTTAGCTGCAAAAAGAGGTCAGTAAGTGAATGTTTACAGTTAGTTTTTGGGCAGCCAGACATGGCAAGCGGCAAACTGCATCCGACAGCCGTGACACAGCAGCAGCGCCTGCCACGGCCGCCCAGAACTAATGCCGCAAGAAGACAACACTTTAAAAATTAATTAAAAGAAAGCCAAGCCGAAGCCAAACTCAAACTCAGTTTCAAACCGCGCAGAGGAAAAACCTTTTGGCAGCAAATGCAATTTCTTTTTGGCCATAACCAAGATTTGATGTCTACGTCGACGTCGTTGTGGTCGTTGCGGCTGCCAATAAAAATGGAAAGTGAAAATTGTAGCTGCAGTGCCAATGCATATTAAAAACAGAAGAAAACAAGTGAGTGCACAAAAAGTCTAATAAAATAATAGAAGTAATATGCCAACAACAACAACAACTACGATAAAACACAGAGAGCCAGAGTGGCCACGCACCTGTTCTGCAGGTCGTACGAGTTTTCTAATCATAGCACAGCACAGAAACCACGAGTATTATATAAAAGTGATGATAGATGCAAGAGCGGAAATTAGAATCAAAGCTGGTTGTTATGTTTGGCACTTGTGAACAGGCCATAAAACACCGATTTAAAGTCGATCAGCCAGTAATATTCGCATGCGCTACATTAATTATACTGTATACATTGCATTTCACCAATTGAGGTATTCAATATGTTAACCCAATTTCAAAAAGTAACTGCCATACATTGTGTAGCAGCCACTTAAGGGCTGCAGAGCTCAGTGCCCGGAACAGGACTGCCACTTCCGATCGCTTCCCAACACTTTGCACATGGTGGCAGTGCGAACGTATCGATACTACCAGCTATCGATAGTTCTTCTTACATCGCTACTCACACACACACGCACACGGACGCACACAGCGACACTCATTGAAAAAGTCGGAAAGTTGTGTGGGAAAAAAAACGTCTATAATATCTACTAAACGCGCAAATTGTGCAAGTGCAGATGCCTGTGCTCTAGGCAAAGTGTGCAATTGTTGATAATAATTATAACGGGTGCGTTGGCAGCTCGTGGAACCAAAAAAATTAATGTTGTCGCCTGCCCATCGTCGTCGTTGTAACGCGCAGCAGTGTGTGTGTGTGTGAAGAGTGAAACCTACAACTTTACTCCCCAAACCAACACGGCCACACCAACAACACACGACGACAGCAGCAGCAACAACAACAACAGCAGCAGCAGCAGCGCAGCACCAGCAGCAAAGCAGAAGTGTTCGAGAGAGAAAAGATGGCGACGAGTCGCACCAGTCGCATACAATCACAACCAAAAATTTTTCCTTCAATCTTTTCGAAACTACATGGAGCTATCTCGGAGGCCTGCGTCTCGCAGCGTCTGTCGACGGACAAGAAAACGCTGGAAAAGACGTGGAAACTAATGGACAAGGTGGTCAAGCTATGCCAACAGCCAAAAATGAATCTAAAGAACAGTCCCCCCTTCATATTGGACATACTGCCGGACACGTATCAGCGGTTGCGTTTGATATACTCGAAGAACGAGGATCAGATGCACATCTTGCATGCCAACGAGCACTTCAATGTCTTTATCAATAACCTAATGCGCAAATGCAAGCAGGCCATCAAGCTGTTCAAGGAGGGCAAGGAGAAGATGTTCGACGAGAACTCGCACTATCGCCGCAATCTGACCAAACTGAGTTTGGTCTTCTCACACATGCTCAGCGAGCTGAAAGCTATATTTCCCAGCGGCGTCTTTGCGGGTGACCAGTTCCGGATCACCAAGGCCGACGCCGCCGACTTCTGGAAAAGCAATTTTGGCAACAGGTAAGTGAAGGTGCCACGAAACTTCCTTTGGGATCTCTGAATACATTACGCTCATTGTATTCGTTGCAGTACATTGGTGCCTTGGAAGATATTCCGACAGGAGCTCAACAAAGTGCATCCCATATCATCTGGCTTGGAGGCGATGGCACTGAAGACGACCATCGATCTGACGTGCAATGATTACATATCGAATTTTGAATTCGATGTATTCACACGCCTCTTCCAGCCCTGGGTGACACTGCTCCGCAACTGGCAGATACTGGCAGTCACACATCCTGGCTACGTGGCCTTTCTCACCTACGACGAGGTGAAGGCGCGTCTGCAGCGCTACATACACAAGGCGGGCAGCTACGTCTTTCGCCTGTCCTGCACCCGCCTGGGCCAATGGGCCATTGGCTACGTTACGGCAGACGGCGAGATACTGCAGACAATACCGCAGAATAAGTCGCTGTGTCAAGCGCTGCTCGATGGTCACCGGTAAGTGGTCGCGAATACACCATGGCAGCCATAGATCAATGAAACTAATTGGATTCTTCTTAGTGAGGGCTTCTACTTGTATCCAGATGGCCAGCCCTACAATCCCGACCTATCGTCGGCTGTGCAAAGTCCAACGGAGGATCACATCACTGTCACACAAGAGCAATACGAGCTGTACTGTGAAATGGGTGAGTAGAGCCAGTAGAGGCTGATGCCAGTTGATGTACCACTGCTAACCCACTCCGACTTTGCTCCTCTCCTTCGTCTCTGTCCCTCTCCTCCACAGGTAGCACCTTTCAGCTATGCAAGATCTGCGCGGAGAACGATAAGGATATACGCATTGAGCCCTGCGGTCATTTGCTGTGCACGCCCTGCCTCACTGCCTGGCAGGTGGACTCGGAAGGGCAGGTGAGTGGGAAATGAATTGAAGCCAACAGAGTCTTTTTACTGATTCCTTCTTCCTCCTTTGCTCCACAGGGCTGCCCCTTCTGTCGCGCCGAGATCAAGGGCACCGAACAGATTGTTGTGGATGCCTTCGATCCGCGCAAGCAACACAATCGCAGCGCTGCCAATGGGCGGCAGCAGCAGCAGGACGACGACGATACAGAGGTATAGTTTGTGCCTCAGCGCTTTTAACAACAAAATCAAATAAAAACTGAAACCCTTCTTGATGCCTGTCCGCGCTGCTCGCCTGTGCTGCCTCTTTTATATATACATCTATATATATAATATTATGATTACGGTTATTCAGTTTGGTTCTTTTACACACATATATATAGAAGTTTATGTTAAGTTATATATATTATTAGCGTGCAGCTCACGATTTTGATTTTGAGTTTGATTTGATTCATACTTGAATTATTAGCTAGAATCTGAAATCAACTAAACGCAGTGCACACACAGACACCCCGGCACACACACACACACACACACACACAGACCAGTTATCGTATATCATATATGGACATGTGCTAGCTATATCTATATATGTCCGCATATCTGTATGTTTGTGTGGTGCGACTGTCGCCGCGATTCGATTCGACGGAAGAGCGGAAGTTGCTCATCAGCTCGCACACATTGCAATCGTTTTTATCAACGTGTTCCCCCCACACAAGTTTGTCTTCTGTCTTGCTGTGTGCACTGTGTTCGTTGTTTCGTTTCCGTTTCCATTTCATTTCGCTTAGTTTATTTGTTGATTGCTTACACTTTTAATAATTCAATCGCTTGCTCTGTTTATCTTTCTGTTTCGCTGCTATTTTTCTCTGATCATGCATTAAATATCATAATCTTTAAACAACAACACATTGTAAATATAGACATACGTATGTATTTGTAAATGTATATGTATATGTAGTAGGCACTAGAGAAAGTCTTGCATTGTAAACTGTGAAGCTGTTCGAAGAAACTTTCCCCCTTGTCTTAGATACTCCTATTGTTCCTTCTGTAATCCCTCTCCCCTGTACCTGTACCCTCTCTGTATTCGCCCCCGCTCACATGTAAAACAAATGGTATTTTCAAATTTAAGTTTATTGTGTATTTCCAAAGATATTTATAATTTGGTTTGTTTTAGTTCTTCATATTCGGTCTTCATTAATGTTTTAATTTTGTACGCGCCCTAAGACTGTAATTTATTGATAATGATAATAATAATATTATAAAATGATAAGATGGCTAAGCCCCGCCCCCAGGTCGAGGCCAATGCATATGTATGTGTATGCATATGTACAATTACTATATAATATCGTAGTTATAGCAAGCCTAGGCCAGAATTTATAAAGTCGTTGAAAGAACTAGCAAAAAAGAAAAGAAGATACAAATTAATGTTTTCAACTTCATTGTACGACTGTGTGTAGTTGAGTGTGTGTGCGTGTGTATTTTGTGTGAGTGTGCGTGTGTGTCCTGTCATCGATCACTTAATTAGTTCAGTTAGTTGGCTTAACATAGACAAACCGTATATACAATATATATATCTATCTGATCTAATTTAATAGTTATTTTATTTATGTTTAATGTACCATATATATCTAATGCAGTCTATTGTATGTACTATATACTATATATTGAACGAATTCAATTGCAATTAGAGAACAATTCAATTTTAATTTCGATTTCCTTAATAAGTTTACAAAAACAAAAAAAATTATGATATGAGAAGAAAACAGAACGAACATTAAGAAAAATATATTTATATATATCATTGTATACATTATTAACCAGTCTTGGTTTCAATTGCGATCGTTTTTGATTTGTTTATGTTTATTATTCGTATTATTTGATGTGATCTCTGTCTGTCCTCAGTTCAGTTCAGTTGATGCCCCTTTTGCCTCGTTCTCTTGTTCTTGTTGTTCTTGCTGTTGTTGTGTTGTGCATGTCCAACTCAACTGGTTGAGCAGTAGCAGCAGCTCCCGTTGCTCTAGCGGCATGTGCAGACCTAACCCAATCAAACGTAGCCCAGCCCAGCCAAGCATATTGCAACTGACTCGAACATCTCCACTCCACATCCTGCAGGACACGAGCGACTTCAACATAGCCACATCTTCGCTGCACGCGCTCAGCACTTCGGCAGGGTCGCAGTCCTCCACGGAGAAGCACAGTCCGCACACCTCGCCCCGACTGGGCAGGCGCAGCACCACGCCCAGCCTGATGGCAGTACAGAATGATCTTTATGCGGGCGGGGCGCCCGTGCTGAGTCTGCCCAGCTGCAGCAGCGGAGGCGGCAGCTCAGGAAGTGGTGGCGGAGGAGGAGGTGCAACGTCAGCAAATTCCACACAGCAACCGCAGCCATCGGCGCCACCTGCTGCTGCAGTGATTAGCAATGGAGGAGGAGGGGTTGGAGGAGGAGGAGGCAGCGCCGGTACTTCTGCTGCTGGCGGCACGAGCTGCTCCTCCTCATCCTCACAAAAGACTACAAATCGCATGAGCGCTCCGCTGATCGGCTCCAGTGTCATCAATTCCACCTACGGCCAGAAGATGTGCTCCAGCAAAGTGGACAACGGCGGCGGGGAAACCGCATCGATAAGCTCCTACGCAATCTTACAGAATCTACAGGATGCTGGTGGCACCGGCGGTTCCAGCTCCGGTTCTGGCTCCAGTTCTGCTTCCAGTTCTAACTCAACTTCCGCCGCAGCTGCTCCCAATGCCGTTGCGCCGCCACTGCCGCCACGCAAGTCACCCGGCGTGGAGACGCCCGTCAAGCCCACTGCAGCAGCGACACCTTCAAGCAGCAAGAGCATCGATAACATTCAGTGCAGTCTGGACAATGTGCCGCCCCAGACAACAGCGCCTCCGATACCGCCGCACGTGAGCAGCAGTGTGGACACCCTCGCAGAGGATCTGATGCGGCAGCAGCGCATTGCGAGCAGCACCACGTCGCCAGTGCTCTCGCTGCTGGACGAGGCAGTCGAGGTGGGGCCGGCGGAGACCATTAGCGGTGTCATCGACACACGTCCACTGGAGGCACGTGGTACACTGCCCAAGCCCAACAGCAGCACGCAGGACTCGCCCAGCTCACACTATACGCAGCTCTGCACCACCACGACCAGCGCTGCGGCACTGGCGGCAGCTGCTGCTCTCGCGAATGGCCAGAAGAAGACAACGCCCAATCTGGCCAATCCCGTCGAGCTGCAACCACAGCGACATCAGCCCTTGCTCTATGCCAACGTGACGATCAATCAAAAAGACTGCGGCACTGTGCCCTACGAGAACATTAATCTGGAGTACATCGCCCGCCTGATGAACGCCGGCTACTCGAAGGAGAATGCCATCACTGCGCTGGGCATCTCGAGGAACAACATTGAAATGGCTGGCGACATATTGCGCGAGTTTGTCTCCAAGAACAGCGCCTAAGTGCCAATCCCAAGTGTGATTCCCGGAGAAGGAGGAGTAGGACAGAAGGTCGGTCAGTTGATTTGGACGGAACATGCTGATAAGGATAAAGATGATCCCCAACAAAGCAAAATTTGAAACCCATTACGCTCTCTCTCTCTCTCTAACTCTCTCACTCACTATCTATATTTCTCTATATATAAATATATTTCTGTATCTCGCTTTAAGAGCACATACACTTAAATATAGAGTTACGCTAACCTCGAACACCTTCCACATACACAGCCCCAAGGCCACAGAGCCACAAAGGAGACATCCCCACACACCCGCAAACACGCACACCGACACACACATTGGCGTAGCCAGCACAAGCAATTAGGCGTGAAAAGAATCTTTCGCTCTCTTATAAATTATACAAAATAATATTATTATAGAAAACAAACCAAGTGCAAATCGTCAGAAAATTTCACTCTCATCAAAATAAACAAAAAACAAGAAGAACAAGCACAACCCATTGATATCAAATATAGCTATATATATATATATATATATACACTTATAATAAGACGTATCTACTTTTTCCTATTAAGAAAAACAAGACAGAAAGCTTACCATCGGCATGCCGAATGTTGTATACCCTTGCAGATCATGGCAAACATATTCAGCGATTTATTTCCTGCTTATTTATATAGTTTTGCTTATTAAATGGCTTCAAAGTCGACTGATTTAGTCCTGAGAAAACAATATTCCTGTCCTAACCTTAAATCGGTATAAGTTTAATTGCAATATCTGAAAAAGGGACAATCCTTTCATAGGATGTTTAGTTCTATGCCACCTATAGGTTAAAGTGGGCCCAGTTCATTGAAATTTTAAAAACATATGGAAGTTGTAGTAAAAAGTTAAATGTTCCGAGCTTGATTGCTCGAGGTTGATTGATCGATATCGATTAAAAGTTTTAATATTACTAGGCGATATATCTTTTCAAAGTGGATCCCCACTACCCTAATTTCTGCTTCTTCAATAAACAACATTTGTGCCAAGTTGCATCAACGCTGAACAGGAATATATATCTTTCAGGCCAAAATTCCCTCTGCAAGGGTGTAAAAAAGAAACGAAAGCAAACATCGTATTAAACGCGGTTCGAAAGTAAATTTAATATTTGCCCACCCCCAACGAGAATCCTTAAATTTTACTCTACTCTAATAACGAAAAAAAAAAACTGAAAGACATAACCGATTCACGCTCACTCGCAGACAACGATATATCACCAATAGAGGCCCTACACCAAAATAAAAAAAAAACCAAAAGAGAATATCTTGCAAAACAATTTTAATTGGTGCATCGGCAATCAAATAGACTTAGGAGCAGTTCTCAGTACTCTCATCTTAATACATATAGAAACATATATAACATGCCTTTGAGCGACAGCTCGCAGTATTTCTTTATCAAACAAAGTATATAGGGAGGAAGATGGAACACCAAAATCCGATGCACTATCAAAGTTTACCTCGATTTTTTATACAAAACTCAGTGTTTTTTGTAAAGTATATTTGTAAGTTTATGCAAGATCAAATACCAAATACCGAGAAAAACGTTAAGAACACAAGAAAACAAATTGAAATGAAAAAACAGCAAAGAAGAAGAAGAAACCCCAAATGAGGAAGAAAACCGAGCAATAAATAATGGAAGTACAGTTTTTATTACTGCAAGCCCTATTTACTGAATTTATATACCACACCGTATTTGCAATTAATCGGTTTTTAATTTTCTCTCCTCCCACGCGAGATTTTTTACAATTTAGTATCAAGAAAATACAAGTTAAATTATATAACGACGATATAATCACGTGTAACGAAAGCAAAGGCATTAGAAAACAAGAAACAAGAAAACAAAACGAGAGAACTCAATGCAATATTCATTATAGAAATCAATGCAAGCGTAAACCTATAAGTAACATATAATAACAATTACATAACCACAAGTGGATCGATTTGAAAGTAAGCAACACCAAACAAACACAACAAATACTAAAAGCAAAATAGTTATAGAAAACAAACGGAGTCAACGTCAATGAGCAAAGCAGAGAAGTATTTCGTAGAGCGAAGAGCGTATAAGGCAAGGAGAAATAAAGTGAGGATGCGATACCATACCACAGTCATGTCATGTATAACCCGGAAATATTAAGCAGATATAAATTATTCTTATAATAAAATAAAAAACAAAAAGAACAAAAACAATACCGACTTTTCTTGCTGAAATTGGAGAGATCTTCATTAAAACTCAGATTTTAGCTTTATTGAATTATGTATTTATCTTTTATTATTTGACTTATATAGTTTGCGTTTTTATTCTGTTTGTTCATATTCAAGCACAATATGTATTTATCTTTTGTTTTTATATTTTGTTTGTTTTTTTTTATTTTCTTCTGTTTTACCTTTTTTTTTTTTGCTTTTCTTTTTGTTTTAGGGATAAGTTGCTGTTCTTTCTTCTGTCGTTTCTCTGTGCTGTTTATTTCATTGCATTGCATGGGGATTACTATCGGTCTCTCTCGGCAGATCGGATCAGGCGATCGTCTCATCGTGTTCTATAGCGCTATACATACTATTAAGTTACTCTTTTACTTTTCTTGACTTCGTTTTCGTGTTACTTGTGTTCTTCTTCAGTATTTGTAGTTGTTGTATATTGTTGTATATATAACATGGCTATAGTAGGACGTACTGATCCCAATTGTTGTTAGCTTGCTTAATGTTTTGTTTTTTCGTTTAGTAATTGAAATTCAAATTTTGTGTTATGTTTCACAATATTTGCTCTTTGTTTCCGACATGCTTTCTTTGTATTTTGTAGTTTTCACTATATATATACTTTAAGATTTAAAAATACATTTTTAAAAATTAATTTTTGTAATCTTTCATTAAATGGTTTCAACAGATTTGGCTCAGCAAATTTCATTTGCCCTTCATCATCTCATCTTCCTCATCCTCATGACTTTGAGTTGATTTCTCTCTTTTTTTTTGAGTTTTTAATGATAGTTACAAAGTTCGATTTTCAAATTTTGCAATCCATTTTCTTTTTTTTTAAATAAATATGCTTGTATATGTGAGATGTCATTATGCATAATATACAATAATTGATAATAATAAATTAATGCAACCCATTGAATTCAGTAAAAATAGAAATTATTGATAAAAATTCGTTACACAACATAGACAGTTTGGTGTTGAAATGTTCCAAAAGGAAATTAAGACTTTGTATCGAATACTTGCAATCCAAATCGGTGGAATCAAGATCTCCACCCTGTTTGTATACAAAAACCTTCATCAATATAGAAAAGATATATCATTATTTATGCCAGTTTAACTGTAAAACTTTAAAGAAGCAGTGAAAGGACAGTTGCGAGAATTATTAGAATAAATTAGTAGAATAAGTAGAGCGAAACTATCTACGCATCTATGGCATATAGTTTGTTTATAATGTTTTTCTGTTGTATCTTCTTCTCCTTCCTATGTACTAATGCGCATATGCAAGGATTTCGTTGCCATTATACAATAATTATTATTGTTTTTAATATTTGCCATTTTTTTTTTTTTTTTTTTTTTTTTTAGGTTTTTTAGCTTTTATGTTGTTATCGATTTCATTGTTATTACATCATATATTCTAAATTAAAATAATGCAAAACTAGTTGAAAAATAGTATACGTATACACACAATTTGGTTTCATCTCTCAGACACTTGAGTTTCAGTTTTAAGCAGCGCACAACTTCAATATAACAGGAAAATAATATACTCGTATGATAGATGTGATTTGTTGGGTAGGTAGGTGGAAGGACGTGGCCGCGTCTTGTTTTGAAATGAATGAGAAATGTTCGTGTTTTCTTAAGACTTTTTTTTATCAGACACAGAAATTGTTTTGAAGTTTGCAGTTTAGTTAAAGTTCTTCACTTTTATATATAATATATATGTATTATGTATATGTATTTATGTATGTGGTATGCCATATGCTTTGCTATCAATTATTATTATCTTTTCCAATAGAGTTTTGCTTCTAAGTTAATAAGTTACTTAATAAATGTATGCTTGTTTCTTGTTTCCTTGTATGCATCATTAAATATGGTTGTAGCGACAAGTTAACATAGTAGTTATATTATTGATGTTGTTGGAGTTCTTGCTGTGTGCCTTCCTGCTATGATATCTTCGTAAGCCTTCTTTTCCAAAGTGTAGTGTACAAGAATATATAGATATCTGTTTATATATATATAAATGTGTGGGTGTAGGTGTGTGTTGTGGTGTGTGGTTGAATATGCATGCATTGTCTTTAATCTGCATCTCATATCTGATTTGGAATTACTCAACCAAGGCGCCTGTAAAGTATTAAATAAGGGAATTAATTAGTTACATAATCTTATTGCGTTCCATCTATTGTACTCACCTGGAATGCGTGGGTGGCGCGCCAGAACAGAGAAACCTTTGCCCTGTGGTCCCTTGGGTGCGCGTATGAGTATCAAACGCGGTACACCATCATCGCCATTGAGCTTAAGGCGTGAGATCAGACGATCGGGACGATCGTTTATTTTCAAAACATTACAAGCCGAAGATTTTCCATTGCGCTGAAGAGAGAAACATACTGTATTGGTGCAACAAATCTTTTGAATAAAACACTTCCACTCACCTGATTGGTAACCACTGAAAACTCCACAGTATCTCCTGGATGCAGTGCCACCGTATTTCCCTGTACCTCGGACATGTGAAAGAAGAGTTTCTTACCATCTTCGACCTCGAAGTTAAGAAACCCAAACTGGCCCTTGATGGAGTCAACAGTTGCCCGTTTCTTTTGACGCACAGCATTCACATCCGCCGCACGGCCACTCTCGTCGATCCTAAAGCTAACTAGATCGCCTTTCTGCAGTAGATCACGCTTATTCACCAAGCTGGTGATACCAAACTCATGCTGAGAAATAACTGTGGTACGCTGCTCATCGTGCAGCTCAATGAACCCAGCATATTCCTGCTGATCCGGATTAATGCAGCGCAATGGCCGTGCAACAACTCCATTGTGTACGGTTTCCAGCACCGCCGGTTGCGGTATGGAGTTCTTGGGCAGTGTGCGCACATTTTCTGCAGGCAAACAATTTCCAGAGACGGAGGTATTACCATTGGGCGCCAATGTATACTCAACCTCTTGGCCCAGCTCAAGCCAGTTGGGATTACCCTGATAGTTACTAAAATGAAAGAACACTTCTTCGTCGTGCGATAGAGTCTCGATAAAGCCGAAATTCTCCTTAATCACGGCAATAAATCCACGATAAATCTGTCCACCAGCGGTCTCGCCACCAGCGTGGTTGTTGTTCTCCAGCTTGAAATCCTCAATGTGCGGTATGCCAATTTGCTGTTGACTGGTGGCATTGCTGCCAACACTGCTGTTGCTGCTGCTGCCGCCCCCAGGGCTGTTGTGCATTAAATAACCATTCTGCATGGAACCCCCGCCGGTGCCGTTCGAGATCTGCAGCTGATCGTTCTGGTTCACGTTGATTTGGCCGACCTGTTGCTGCTGAGCTACCGATTGCTGTTGGTTTAAGAGCAGCTGCTGTTGCTGCTGCTGCAACGATACTTGTTGCACATTGACGGCTATAAATTCCTTGTTACGTTTGACCTGAAGAATAAACAACAGAACAATGATTACTCAACTGACTCAGATATATCTATAACCATTTATAGTTCCCATACCATGTAAATATCGAAGCGCACACGCTCGCCAATTCTTGGTGGTTTTTCGCAGTCTTTGAGAAAATACATAATAGTCTTTTTAGCTTCACCATGCTCGTAGGTGATAACGCCGCCTTCTACACGGTCTTGAGATTTAATAGGACTCTTGGGTGCCTCGCGTGTCACGCAGCCTGCAAAAGGAAAACACATCAACAGTTAGAAGGTATGTCCGCTTTCAAGACTCGCAAACCTACCCTCAATATTGCTGGCCATTAGTGTTTCGAATTGCACAGAATTGGGCGGCAGATGTTTAATGCGTATGGCCTGCAGACGCGAGTTGTTATAGGCCAAACCTGGCTCTTGAATGACAGTAAACTCCACCTCGTCATTGACTTCAATTTCGCGACTCTAAATAGGATAGCGAACGGATTAGAGCCAGCCCAGGCACAATATTCAAAGCACTCTTACCGTATCGAGCACCTCGGTGAAGTGAAAAAAGAGACGTGCCTGACGCTCCACGCAGCGCAAAAATCCAAAGCCCTCCTTGAGCGAGGCAATTGTGCCCTGTTCACGCTTCTCGCCGGACACTTTAAATGTTTCATCTAGCAGTGCAATTGATGTAGCGCGTTGCAGTTGGTCACGTCGATCGGTCGCCAACAAGAACTGCACCCAATCCCCGTGACGCAAAGTAAAGTCACCCTTTTGATCCTTGTCCCCGAAAGGTACCTCAACCTCGGAGTAATCTGGGGCACGGTAACGTATGCGCCCGGGCAAGGGATCATTGTTCTGACGCACAGCGTTATTACGATCGAGCGACTTGAGCACTTGCCCCTTGTAGATGGTGCTATCCACATCCTCAAAGATAACCGAGCCGGGTGGCAGACGCGTTATGTTGCAGGCAAACTCACGACCCTGCGGAGGCACAGAGGCAGACTGCTTTTATGTTAAAGAGGTAGGTTATGCAGTTTCTAGGATAATTATTAATATACTTACACTTCGAGTTTGAATGGTGAACTCAACATCGTCACCAGGACGCAGCTCAACATTGCCCTCGGCCTCGGAAAAGTGAAAGAAAATCTCCTTAACCACATCGGCGCGTTCAATAAACCCAAATGATTCCTTCATGGAACATACTACGCCGCGATACTTAACAGGTTGAGCTGGATTCTCCAGGCGTATATGGCACGCGCCCAGATTGCCTCTGTGGATAGAGATAACAATAGAAGCAATATGAGACGAGGGTCACATCTACAGAGACAAAGCTTGAATGCCTAATTTATATAGACATAGGCATCTTAATTCGACTTACCTTTGGTTCGTTGCGATTTGAAAGCTAACCTTATCGCCAGCACGCAAATTAACATTTCCTTCAACATCATCTTTGGTATAGGGGAGGAAGAAGCATTCTCCGCGATTCTCGTAGCTAATGCGACCAGTTGTCTCGCTAGAGGTGAGTACATTGTTGGCGCTATCGGTGCGCAATTCAGTGGTAACAGTTCCAGTGACCCGCTCCTCGGAGAGCACAACCTCTGGTGCAATCTTTGATACTTGACTAGCAATGGGCTTGCCGGTGCGACGATCATAGGTCATCTCAAATTCAACGGGATCCCCGATCTTCAGATGATCAATGTTGCCACTGAACTGCGAGAAATGAAAGAAGAGACGCGCCTGGCGCTCGCAGCATTGTATAAATCCATAGGAATGCTGAAAAACAGAGATAATATATCAGAAATATTACTAATTCTGATTCAAGTCAAATGCAATTTTATATACTGACCAGTAGCTTCTCAATGATGCCCGTTTCCCGTGTTGCCTGATTTGGGTCGTTGGCTGAGGCATTGGCCGAGGAGTTGCTTGACTGTGAACCAAAAATAGACGATGAGCTTCCAGGGCCATTCAGCACGCTGTTGGACTGAAAGACGCCAATTTGCGGTGGATTCTGAATGATATCGTTGACCTCGTTGGCATCGAACATGCCAATGCTTTGATGTTGTTGCTGTTGCTGCTGTTGTTGTTGCTGCTGCTGTTGTTGTTGCTGCTGTTGTTGCTGTTGCTGCTGTTGTTGCTGTTGCTGCTGTTGCTGCTGATGATGCTGCTGCTGCATATGTTGTTGCTGCTGATGATGATGATGCATCTGCGGCTGCTGGGCCATCGCCAACTGCATGGACGATGGTGTCGGCGGTCCATGTTGCTGCGGCTGTAGTCCCAATGTGGTAGAATCTATCGTAAATGTTCCTATGGTCGGAAAGGTTGTAGGTATGTTCAAGTTGCGTATGGCAGTCATGTCAAAGCCCTGCAAATTGTCGTAGATATCTGTAAGAGCAGAAAAAGAAAGGTTTTTTATTTAATGTATTTTTTAAGTATCTTACTACCAAGTCCATCATTATCAGCCAGCTTATTGATAACAGATATAATTATACCGCTGGCGAATAAACAATCTTCAGCGTAAGATGGACAGTAAGTAAGAAGAACAGAGTCCCTATATATAATATGGATTCCACTACTGTACTAAGCCAAAGAAATTTGTTTGTCTCTTTGGTCATTTGTTCTGATACTTAAGGCTTGTTTAATATATTCCAAGTTCCCTGTTCTAATTACAATAGACACTTCAGAGTATTCAACTGAGAGTCCCCTCTTTATTCAATCAAACTGTCAATCCTTAGTATTTTACAGTCTATCCAAACAACTTACCAACCTAACGATTTTCTTTCAAACTGCTTACATTAACTAAGTTAATCATATATAATTTAAATGATATTTTAAAATTGTTTATTAAGTCAACTGTCATTAATTGGCAATAAATAAATAGGTAAACCTTGCACAGCTCTTCTAGTAATTGTTCGAAAAATAGATAAAAGGAGGACCCGATACAACCGACAAATAAGACCGTATTGATCTAACTGCTGATACAGAGCAAATCTTTAATATTGTGTGCCTTTAATTAAGCAATGAAAAAGATAACTACAACGCCATTAATAGCGGTAAGGCAATTACTATAAGATACGTAAAGTAACTACCCTTTACTTATTTTTAAGATGGCATTAATGTATATCTCTTACCTTCGCCCGTGCGGTATCCTTTGGATTGTGTATTCATGTTGTAGATTAGTTGCTTTGCTTTTGTTTTGGGGGTGTTACGGAAAATGCTGATAGCGACTAGCAGGGAGACTGGTTGTAGTTGTTCTTAATTGTTAATCAATCGATGGTCGGGTGACGATTGTTGATGTTGTTTGTTGTTGATGACGAGAATGTGTTGAATGATTGAAGAGAACGAACGAACGAGCGTGGATCAAAAATGATCAACTTGATTTTATAATTTTTAAAGGTTATTTTTATTTATTTTCTTTTTTAAGGTTTTTTTTTTCGATTTTTAGTGTAGTTTTTTATCAAAGAGAAAAACTAAGCAATAAATACGTATTTGTTTTGTTTTGTGTATATATATTTTGGCTAAACACTGGCACAAGAGGCACTGAAATTCCTTGTCTTCGAAGTTAATAAAAAAACAATCATCTGCTGCTGTTGTTGTTGTTGGGTTGACACCTTTGACTTTGACCCTCTTTTAGTAGGGGCGATTGGCCCCAGAAATGTATGTAAAAATGCTGTCGATTATAATGTAATGTTTCTTGTTTTGTTGTTGTTTTGGTGTTAATTAAAGTTGCGGCTGCTTCTCGTATTTAAAAATATATTCGTTTTGTTTGATGAAAATGCATTAGCTGCTTGCTCGTTTCCGTTACATGAAAAACTTATTGGTTTTTTATTTTATATTTATTGCGATTTGTTCATGTTCGAGTTTTTTTGTTTTAATTTTTTTTACATTCTTTTAGTTTTACTAGAAAAATACACTGGGTGCTTTACGGAATACTTTTCGTTTTTTTATTTTTAGATTATTTTAGAGCTTTTGTTTGATATATTAATGTTTTATTTACTTTAGAGTTGGGGCGTATGGGGGAATTGGTTAATATGTTTTTATTTTTATATCTGATCTGCGTTTTTTGTTATCTTCTCTATAATATACATTTATATAATATATATTTATTTGTAGGCAATCGTTGTGGTATTTTTTAGGAAGTATTAGTGATTTTCTTTCTTATCTTCTTTTTGTTTTTTGGTACACACTAATGCGCTTTCTCGCTCAACCCCTCTCCCTTTCTCTATGTCTCCCTCGCCCGCGGCTGCATGTGGGGAACGAACGGGCAGCTAAGGAGAGCCTGATCCGTTTCGCTCTTCGCTGTATGTTGCAGTTCTTGCTGATGTTGTTGTTGTGGTGTTTTGTTGTTATTGTGGTGTTGTTGTTGTTGTTGCTATTACTTTTCGGTTACACGTTTTGTATGTTGTTATTGCTGTTTCGTTCACTATTCACTATGCACATATTATGAGCTTATGTTTTGTTATTTATAGTATGTATAATATATAGATAGATATTCTTGAATTGTTGTTGTTGTTGTTGGTTTTCTCATTTACTATATTGAACTTTAAGCCTAAGTTTTTGTTGTTTTACTTCTTTAAATATATATGTATAATATATTTGAATGCGCGTTTTGTTTAAAGTCTTTTTTTTAACCTAGGGTTGTATTTTATTTTGCTTTTCTTGTTGGTTGGTTGTTTACTTTTGTTTTGTTTTGTTTTTCTTTTTTTTCACTTATGGGGTTTTCATTTGTTTTTGCTTACCAAGTTAAGCTTATTCAAAATTTATATAATATAATATATAATATACTATAGTATATGTATCGAAGTCCTTTAAGATATCACGAATTTGTTTCAATGTTTTTTTATCTTTTAATTTGCATTTGCTCTTATGTATAAAGTTGTTGTTTAAGATGTTCTTCTCCTTCGTACTTCGTCTGTTCTGTCTCCTCTTCTATTGTTAAAAATTACAGTTGTTTTTGTTGTTTTTTTTTAGTGTTCATTTCTTTCTTGTGTTTTGCATTAGAGATTTATTTGTTTTTTTGCGGTTTTTCTTCGTTTTTTTGTTGTTTAATTTATTTATATTTATAAATTTACAGTAATTATCACAGAGTTGTTAAATCTTTCTTTGAATTTGTTTTTTACTTTCTTTTGTTTCAGTTGCTTTTAATCGTTATTTCATTTAGACTTTTAACATTTCTCACTAGGTACACTTATAAAAAAAAATGAAAACTATTTAAATATAAACAATAGTTTACTATTAAAAATAAAAAACTGTTTGGTTTTGGCACTAGGCCGCAGTTTTCTTATTCTTAGTATATTCTTTTTCCTTCCTTTTTTGTTTTTGCTTTTAATTTCAATTATTTACAATTTTTGTTTTAGTTTATTGGCTAAGTTTAGTTGCAGTACATACAATATATAGGGTTTTTTTGTTGGTTTTTTTTTTTTGTTTTTTGTGTTACTCAGTTATTTATGTTGCTCGGGTTTTCTCATATTGTGTTGTGTTGTTGTTTTTCGTTTTTTTCTTTGTAAAAGTTACTTAATAATAATAGAATTCTTGTAGATTTTTGGTTTTAAATGTTTTTTTTATTGTTACCGTTTTTAGTTGCTTGTTTTTTTGCGGTTTTTTTTGTTTTTGTTTTGTTAGTACATATTTTGTTGTTGCTTTTGTGGTTTATCTTTGCGGCACAATTGTTGCTTTATCGTTTTCTATTTGTTTGTCTGCGGCGGAACTTTTAACGCTCACTTTCTCTCGCGTCGCACCCCTCCCCTAGTAGGACTAGTTGAGCGCTCTCCCTCTCTCTTTCATTAGCTCCGTCTCTCCTGAAATTCTACCATGAATCTTTTTGTTTTTGTTGTTTGTTTTTTGTCTTACAGGCTACAGTGATTTATTTTCGCTTAATTAAATAATTTAAATTGATGTTGCGTTTAAATTAAATGTTGTTAATATGTTTAAATTATTTTTTCTTTTTCTCCCGGTTATTTTGTACTTTAAAAATTTAATTCAGTTGTTTGTTGGTTGTTGTTGGTGTTGCTTTTGCTGTTTGTGTTTCTTCTCCCTCTCTCTCTCTTTTTTTCTCTCTGTCTGTCTCTCTAATCGCTGTTGCTTGCTTTCTTTGTTCCTGTTGTTTTGTTGTTTTTATAGTAGAGGCGGCGTGTTTTCTTTAATTTATATTTTCTTAATTTTAAATAATTTTTTTAGCAAATTGAATTCACTTTGACTTAACAGAAATTCGTAATTAAATTAAAGCTTTCAGGAAAAATGAGGAATTTTGGGATTGTTTAACGTGTGCGGTTTTTCTTTTTGTATTTTCTCACTTTGTTTTATGTTTATCTTCCCTTCTCTAAGTTATTCGAGTTCGACGTCAACGACAAACGCCAAAGCGTCGCGTTGTTTAGCAACTTTTGTTTTGAACAGTTAGTTCTTCCTTGTTGTTGTTGTTTGCTGGGTTGTTTGTTGTTTTAGTGCGTGCGTGTTTGTTGTTGTTGAATTGTTAAAGTATTTTGTTTCTCCGTTTAACTCCGTTTCCTTTGCGTAGACTTCTCTTGGTAGCTTGTTGTTGTTTTGTTGTTGCTTTGAGTATTGACGAGTTAATTTCACAGCGTTTCAAATGTATTTGAATTTTGTTTGGTTTGTTGTTGTTGTTGGTTTTAAAGTCTTCGTTTCAAGCTTGGCTTGGTCAATTTTTTAAACTTTTCTTTTATTGTTGTTTTTTACACAGATGCGCGCAGTCGCTCTTCCTCTATCTCTGTCTCTCTTACGATTGCACCCGCACAAGCAGCCGATGCGCGTGTGTGTGTGTGTGCGTGCGGCTCCCTCAAAGTAGTGACGGCGACGATTCCCTTATCTTCTTCCTTTTAGTCTCTTCCTCTTCCCCGTTAGTTGTTGCCTCTTCTTTCTTTGAGCGTCGTAGACTTTACTACTCTAGCATAGGTGAGCTTTCGGCATGCAGTTGCTGTTGTTATTGTAGTTTCTGTTGTTGTTGTTGAAGTAAGAGAGAAGCAAATTTGCAACCAAAAACAAAGGAAATATCAAATAACAAACTAAAAGTTTATGGCAGATGCGCCCCACCGGTTTAATCGCCTCTTAGACTTTTTTTGAGCTTTGTTGTAGTTGTTGTTGTTGTATTTACTTGTTTTGTTGGTATGTCACTTTTTTATATTATTAGATGATTTATTATTATTTTTTTTTTGATTCGTTTTCGATGGTTTTTTTTGTTGTATTATTATTTTTATTCAGATTATGATGAAAGTGATGTCAAAACGGAGTTTTAGTTACAAAAGCTGCAACGAGAGAAGAAAGTTGAACAATTAATACAATCACACTTACATACACAGGCACACGCACACAGATAATCATCATATAAGTGCGCCCCTGTTGAGCGGCGGCGACCCAGTGAAATCTACACTAAAAACGTCTGCATTGTTGTTCTTGTTGTTGTGGCTGCTGCTGCGCTGTTTCTGCACTTTTATTGATTTTTTAGTGTTGCAAACCGGAGACTCGTACAATTTGCACATACATACACGCACACATGCATGCTAGTGGGCACACAAACACGCACACATCAAAGCAGCTGCTGCACTAAGATTTTACTTTTGTAGCCCATAAGACTACCGGAAAAAATTGCACGCACACACAGGCAAATATACGAAATGGAACAGACGAACACTTTCAATGCAAATTTGTAAACTATTTTTAAAAAATTATTTTGCAGTTATAGTCAGCCAACTGTATACATAGCCGAGCGCACACAGTGCCAAAATTGGTAGCAAGTTTTTTTTAAACTTTTTTCTCTCTTCGACGTCTGCAAAATTGCGTACCCTTCACGCAGACAGTTGCGGAAAATGTAAAAACTACTTGAAAATGATACGCCTCGGGCGCGTTTTATGTTAAATCACATGTGTATTGACTGGCAAGTGTTTTATCAACATTTTCATGATGAATTCGAGTTAATTTATTGCTAAATTTTAACAAAAGAAAATTTTCACGACTAGTAATACGTACCACACGACACAGCACAACACCGGACGCCATGTTGGTTAGTGTTGCTAAACACCAAAAAGAAAAAGCGGAGCAGTTGTGACGTCAGCGAAAATAAAATGTATTGCTTTACAACTACCAATGTAAAAAGTCTTTTATTTATTGCAAGTAAAATTCATTTTTATAATAAAAACGTAAGGTTTATTTATTGGCAATTTGAACAACGCGCTTTGCAACACTGATTAAAGTTGCCAGCCCTGGTCGTTTATCGAATTATTTCTGTTTTCAACTATTAGCCGAAAATCGAAATTTCACAAGAGCGCACCGTAAAAAAATAAGAATATTTTGTAATAATTTAACAATTAAATTGAAAGAACACTTTGAATTTTGAGGCGGCAACATTTGGTATTGTAGAAAACTAAATAGTTGATTCAAAATTCAAAAAGTAGTTGTTAGTAAAACTGAAAACGGTGCCGCTTAGTTGCGTTCTCATCGTTATTTAACCTAAAGGGAATAGACCAGCCCCTGCTCACCCGCCCGAACACACTCGACAGCCCACAACATGGCATTCCGGCTACTCAGCTCGGCCCAGGCCATGAAGTGCCTGATGAAACGCAGTTACACGAACGGTCAACTGATCCCAAAGGTGCGTCGAATGATTTGGCAAAGATTTAATTACTAACGATTTCATAATCCACTAGATACAGCGCGGCGCCTCGGCAGAACTAAACCCGTTGTTGCGGTACATCTTTGAACAGGTGAAATTGTTATGCAAAAAGCCGCCAAAGGGTTTTGAGAAATACTTCGAAGCCGGCGGTAAGATTGCACCCAAAGGCAGCGCAGAGAAGGCACCTACGGCTGGCAACAAATCCGGCAGTAATAAATCAAACCCGCCACCAGCGAGCAGACCGAGCACAAGTGCAGCCCCTGAAGCCAAATCCGACTGGAACTTCGGCATGTTTAGCAACAGTGCACGTGGCTCTGCCGGGCGAGGGACTGGAACTCCTGGCGGTCGTCCGCTTGGAGAGGGAGGCGGCGGAGAGCGCGAGCGCTGGATTCTGCTGGGTGCCATTGGAGCTGTTGTGCTCGTGGGTTCGTTTGCCTTCTTCGAAATGGGCTACAAGGAGATCTCCTGGAAGGAGTTCGTCAACAGGTAAGGCGCAGATCCGATCCCCGTCCGCCTATATATAGATAGCTCTATATCTGTTTTGCAGTTATCTGTCCAAGGGCCTTGTGGAGAAACTGGAGGTGATCAACAAGAAGTGGGTGCGAGTGCGACTGCAGCCAAGTCAGGGCAGCGGGGGAGTGCTGTGGTTCAATATTGGTAGTGTGGACTCGTTCGAGAGGAACCTTGAGACGGCTCAGACCGAACAAGGCACCGAGTCAATCAACTTCGTGCCCGTCATCTATCGCAACGAGGTGGAGGCTTCCAGCCTGACTGGCCTGCTGCCAACGCTGCTTATCATCGGCTTCCTCGTCTACATGATGAGGAAGTCGGCGGATATGATGGGCGCTGGGAGGGGTCGCAAGGGTGGAGGTCTCTTTGGCGGAGTGATGCAGTCAACGGCAAAGCTGATCAACCCCACAGAGATTGGCGTGGGATTCAGGTGGGTCTCATCTGTGTGATTGCCCAATTCTATAGTAATCACCATTAATCTTTGCAGGGATGTTGCCGGCTGTGAGGAGGCAAAAATCGAGATCATGGAGTTTGTAAACTTCCTAAAGAATCCACAGCAGTATATCGATCTGGGCGCGAAGATTCCCAAGGGTGCCATGCTTACAGGGCCTCCTGGAACGGGTAAAACGTTGCTGGCCAAGGCGACGGCGGGCGAAGCGAATGTTCCCTTCATAACGGTGTCTGGCTCGGAGTTCCTGGAGATGTTTGTCGGCGTGGGACCCTCTCGTGTGCGGGACATGTTCGCAATGGCACGCAAGCATGCGCCCTGCATCCTCTTCATCGACGAAATCGACGCCGTGGGTCGCAAGCGAGGCGGCAAGACCTTCGGCGGCCACTCCGAGCAGGAAAACACGCTCAATCAGCTGCTTGTGGAGATGGATGGCTTCAATACCACCACCAATGTCGTGGTGCTGGCTGCCACCAACCGTGTGGATATACTCGATAAGGCGCTCATGCGCCCGGGTCGCTTTGATCGACAGATTTATGTGCCTGCTCCGGATATCAAGGGACGTGCCAGCATCTTCAAGGTGCACTTGGGAGCGCTCAAAACGGATCTGGACAAGGTGGCACTGGCGCGGAAGATGGCTGCACTGACTCCTGGGTTCACCGGTGCCGACATTGCGAACGTGTGCAACGAGGCGGCGCTGATAGCGGCACGTGACTCCAAGGACACCATCGTGCTGAAACACTTCGAGCAGGCCATCGAGCGTGTCATCGCCGGCATGGAGAAGAAGACGAATGTGCTCGCCCCCGAGGAGAAGCGCACGGTGGCCCACCACGAAGCGGGGCATGCTGTGGCCGGCTGGTTCTTGGAGCATGCGGATCCACTGCTCAAGGTCTCGATTATACCACGTGGCAAGGGATTGGGATATGCGCAGTATTTGCCCAAGGATCACTACCTGCTCTCGAAGGAGCAGCTCTTTGATCGCATGTGCATGACCCTGGGCGGTCGTGTGGCCGAAGAGTTGTTCTTCAACCGCATAACCACCGGAGCACAAGATGATCTGAAGAAGATCACCGACATTGCCTACTCGCAGGTGGTGCGTTTCGGGATGAACGAGAAGATCGGCCAGGTCAGCTTCGATGCGGGCCAGAGTGGGGAGCCGGTGTTCAGCAAACCCTATTCGGAGGACACAGCGCAGATGATCGACGGCGAAGTACGCGACATCATCAAGAGCGCCCATACCACGACGACAGAGCTGCTGGTCAAGCACAAGGAGGATGTGCGGCGTGTGGCGGAGCGACTGCTGCAGAACGAGGTTCTCAGTCGCGACGACATGATTGAGTTGCTCGGCCCGCGTCCGTTCAAGGAGAAGTCGACGTACGAAGAGTTCGTCGAGGGCACTGGCTCCTTCGAGGAGGACACGACGCTGCCCGAAGGTCTTAAGAGCTGGAACAAGGAGAAGGATGTTTCGCCGGCGGATGCCACAACTGACACGACGCCTCCAACTGCGCCGCCTACAAAGCCTGTGACGGCATCCAGCTAGACGAGCTCCTAGATAGGCTCCTCCACGATCAGTTGTTGTTTTTGTTGTAGTCTTAATCTCCGTTAAAAAATGTTCTTGGGACTCTGACGCGAGTTGTTGAATTCAGGACGTCCTTAAATCCAAATTAAATCGATTCTCCACTTTTAGTTGAAAACCCCTGCCTTATTTTAAGTACGACGATCCTAGACGATCCCCAGTTGGATCGGACGAATACAGACGCTGGCTCCATTTAATAAATTTGTCGTAATCCTATGTGACATGCAATAAAGCTAACTTTTTCAGTATATTTAAAATGTATGAAAGTATTGGGAATTTACATGAAATAAGAATATATATTCTTTAAGTATTTTCAGACTTTTTATTAAATTCAAATTAAAATGCGTTTTTTGTACAGATTGAAACTGTTGTTGGAACTGTTAGTGCATCTTAAATAAATAATATTCTTATTTTACTAATAATTACAACAATAAAAAGCCACAGTTCTCAAGTCACTATTTCGTATATTTTGTGCAATTGTTGCTTAACTAAACGATTGTTATACTCGTACAAATTGAATCGTGAAATTCTTTCGCATTTCTCGATACTCTTGCCGGAGAACTCTTAAGCTCTTACCTCTCAACTTATCATAAGTGGAGTGAACTATTCCATTTGTATACCCTTCGACCATAAAATTGTAAAAATGGATATACTTTGTGCACAGTTATATATTCTTGATCTAGATCATATGACGAGTCGATTTAGCCATGTCCGTCAGTCTGCTCACCTGTTTTAAAGTCAAGATCTCAGCTGTTATAAGCGCTAAAGACATAAAATTTGGCATTAAGCTTTATCTAAACTGTTCGCTGATTTGTTCGATTTAAAAGCCGCTTATCGAAGGTACAATGTTCTGATTTCGACATATGGGTAGCCGAAAATATTGTAATATCCATCTATCATCTCAATTTCAATTTGATCGGACAATAGAAACAATATATTTTGGAATGAATGAGCATATGCAAGTGTCAGTAAACAAGAAACCTTCATTTTTTACGCTTCGATCACTGAAAATGGTCAAATATATGTTACAGACAGAAGGAGGTTTGGAAGACCCCACTAAGTGCCCCTTCTGCCTTCGTAAACCGATGAAACCCGGACTTAAAGCGTATTTAAAATGCACTACAGTTCATTTTTGGTAAATACAATAATTACTTACTCCCAAATGATTTTTGAAAATTTGGTTGCGATCGAGTAAGTTTGATAGAAGTTATTTAAAATTTTTTTAAATATTTACTTTATCTAAGCCTCTCCCTGAAAATATGCAACACAAAATACGCAAAACATAGAAGTTACATAAAGGTATGCATACACGTGTAGATAAGAATTCTTTTGGGGTCACGTGTACAGCGGATATATAAAGGTCGAGAACACTCGACTGTAGCTCTCGTGCTTGTTTTATTATCAATTCTTAATTTCGCTTTTAAGAAAGCTACTGTACAGATTAAATCGAAATTTTAACTCAAAAGAATTTAAGATTTTCTCAAGTTGTTAAAGGTTAAATATGTGCCCGATTTTATTGAAATATTTTTTTAATTTTTAAAAATAATTCAGTTTAGTTCAATTTTAATTCAATTTTCAATATGTATTCCGTTTTTTCAAAAATCGGCGTTGTGAGGATATATTTAACCTTTACCGTAGAATTTATTTTTGTTTTTTTGGGTTAAAGCAGTCCATAATTTTCTCTTTTGTATGAAAAAAGTTTAAAAAAAAAGGAAAGAATAAAGTAGAACATAAACAATTATATTCAACAATAATTTAAAAGTAAGGAGACTTGTTGCTAAAGTAAAAAGACGAAAAAAAAACAAAATTAAAGAAGTGCTGTGAATTTTGTTTACAGTGTATGTTTTTGAAAGCTTTCCCCACTCTCGCGCATTGTTCGCTCTCTCTCTTTCACCCTCTCTCTTTTGTGTACTGTCGCTCTGCCGCTATTGCAGTCATCGCGCTCTTCTGTTGCGCCGCTCTCTTCGCCATTTCACACTCACTCACTCACACACACACACACGCACGCACACACACTGGTCGCTTATCACTTATCAGCTGTGCTGGCCCGATGCAGCCGGCAATGTGGTGCACCGTGAATGTTTTGCACACAGCCTCTGCCGACGTCGCAGTGCGTCGCCGCAAAGCTCTGCTCAACAACTACAACTACAAGTGCAGCAGGCAGACAGAGGCAGAGTCAGAGGCAGCAGCAGCAGTAGCAGCAGCAACGGCAGCAGCGACAGCGGGTCACAGTCACAGTAGCGTAGCACGCGCTGCCTCTGCCTGTGTGTTTGTTTTGGGCTTCAGCTACGTTGGGGCTGCCTGCCGTGGCCGTGTCTCAGTGTCGTCTTGTTGGTTGTCGCGTTCGTGTGCGCGCACAAAATCAGCAGCAGCAACAGCAGCAGCAGCAGCGCTAGCAATAAATATAAAATATAAAATAGTTCGGCCGTTGCTCGTTGCAGTTGCAAGTGAAGTGCGTGCCAGGCCCAAGCGAATAACAACGGCAACAACAATTGAAGGGGGGTTGGGGGAGACAACAAATGATTATTTGTTTATTTAAGGCGGGCCATGCGGGGCATGTGTCAATGCAAAGTTGTCGATTATATAAAACTGCGCGGCATTCAATTCTAATTACAAACAACGACAAACAAAGTGCAATTTGAGTGCTTGCCTCAGTGTGCGTGCGTGTGCGTGTGCCTCTGTTGTGTGAGTGTGTGTGGCGCAGCTTTTGCCTGCGTGTGTGTGTGTGCGCGCGTGCGAGGTGGCAAAGTGATTTGTTTTTTAGGCCAAGTGTTTGCAACACCGGAAATAGAGAACAACAAACAACAAAACGAAAGAGACAAAAAACAAACTGTTATCCTGCCGTCTGGCAGCACTGCACACCTCCTCCCTTCAACCCACACACACAACGAGAAGTTTCTCTCGATCGCACGTGCAAAATGGCGGCCGGCCGGCAAAAGGCAGCAACAACAAGAATAGCAAAGGAACAAATCCAAATCGAATTCGATATCGAATGCGTGGCGCCAAGTGGCGGCTGTTTGATCGTTCTGTTCGTGTTTCTTTTTTGCCATTTTCGTTTGATTTTCACTGCGAATTTGTTCAGTGCTGCCAATTGTCGCAATTGTCGGGTCACGTGTTTGCTGCCGCAGCCAGTTAACTTCTGCTCCCGATGTAACGGTGCATGTACCGTAGCCGACGCCAGTCCAACAGTCTGTCCACCCGCCCCACGTTTATCCCTCTGTCCGTCTGTCCCTCTCTGTCTGTTTGTGTGTCGCTTGCATGCTGCGCTTTATTATAGAGCAAGGCTGTTGTTGTTGTTGCTGTGTGGGGGAGTCGACACGCTGTGCCCGTTGTGCATGCGATGTTCTCTTTACCCGCACACACACACACACCCCCATACAAATGTGGGAAAGATCAAGGCGTGCATTGAAAACAATGGCAAGCGCAGCAACAGCAACAACGAAAACAGAAACAACAACAAAGCGCATTACTATCAAATCGTTTTTAGTTTGTTCGTGTTTTTTTCGCAATTTTTAGTTGTTGTTGTTGCCGTTGCGAAAAAGTCGTAATAGGATTAATCAATAGCCAAGTGTTTTGCCCTTTTTGAACAGCGGCTTGCGCATGCCATGAAATTGCCATAAAAAAACAAGGGCTTAAAACTTAGTATTGTGAGAATGTTTATAGGAGCTGCGAACTTTATGCACAATTTTATGTTGTTCGGGATAAGCCCAGCTCTGCTTTAAATATTTATAGCATTCACAGTCTACGGAGCAACAGAAATTGTTATTTGGTTAACAGCTGAAGTTTCAACAGAGTGATCTGTTTAACATTAGTTATTCCCCTTTGCAACACTCGCTGCCCGATCAGAAGTTATCGATGACAAAGTCTTTAACTGGAATCTATGGCCACTAAGCACTGAACACAGTGCTTAGTGCTAAGGCTGAGCACAAACTGTTATTTGACAGAGTTCTCTACTTAACAGTGTATGTTATGTTTCATTCTTATGCAGCACTGAGCTGCCAGATCAATGAGTTATCGACGTCAAGTCCGTAATTGTAATCTGCAGCTTTGCAGAAGCTGCTATGTTATTGGCCAAAGAAGCGTTAGCAGTGCACGTAAGGTATTTTTCTATTGTTATGTATGTAACAGCAGTGATCATTTAACATACACACAATTATTCCCCCCTTTTTCAGCACTAAGCTGCGTGCTTTGAAAGTTATCGATGACAATGTCTTGTAAGGCAGATTTTGCATGCGATACATTCATTGTAACTGTTAACTAACATTGTGTGAGTGGCTGCTTATTTTGAGAGTTTCCGCTTTGAGTCGTTCCCCTTCTCCTCCGGCTACACGATGATGCACTTGTTTACGTTTACTCTCTGATTGGCAACTTGCAAAGCAGCTGCTGGAAATTAGAAATTGTTTTAGATCAATGCGGCTATGAACAAATGTAAATCTTTTGACTTCAAGACAAATACAACAACAGCAGCAACAGTAGTTAACGCAATGTTTCTAAAACTCGTTAAGAACAAAACCAAGTAAAAGAAAAAGAAAAACAAAAAACAAAAACAAAACACAAAATATAAAGTAAACAAAAGGAAAATTCTCAACTTGATAACCAAAAGTGGCCTGCAACCGAAGCAACAACCCAGAAATGTGATTCAAAGTGCGCAATGTAATCGGAAACGTAAACAATTTCGTTCTCATTAGTGAAAAATAGAGAAAAGCAAGTGGAAACACGTAAAACGTAATCGAAATCCAAAGAAAGACAGAGTGGAGAGAGGGACAGAGAGCGAGCCGAAAGAAGTGAGAGAGAGAGAGAGAAGCGATACCAATGGAACACCACATCGTGTGGAGCAGCAGGTCAAGAAGCAAACTGGTTGCCATCGTCAATGATTAAGGAGTCGAGAGAGATCGAGAGCTCGCAACGTCGTCGCCTGGAGTCGCCTTAGTTAGCGTTAGACGTAGACGATAGACCCCTCGATGCCCGCACTGCGTACTACGTAGTTCATCAGCAGTTTTAGGACAGGACACACACACACTAACACCACTAACACCAGGACACACACTTAGTTCCAGACAACAGAGAGGCCTTCTCCGACCCCGAGATGGACATCAAGATAGAACAACAACAGCAGCAGCAGCAGCAGCAAACGGAGCTGGGTCCCGTTTCGCCCTCGGAAGTGCCCAACGATCCTGGGTAAGTATTATGCAGGCGAGATTTAGTTTTAAGTTGTCATTATGCGACTAGAAACGCCCACGCAGAGAGACAGAAGAGAGAGAGAGAGGTAGAGGGAGACAGGGAGTGGGAGCGAGCAAGTGTTGACAGAAAGTTTTCTGTGTCAACTGCCGCCTGCGCTGAGTGGGAATGAGGCCAGTCAGGATGAGGAGACAGGAGACTGCGTCGCAGAGTACCTTATGCGGCTACCCCGTCCGAAACTAATTAGAAAACAATTTGCTGAGGACATCAGAATTCAATTAAAGCAATTCAGTTTAGTGCCTTAGTGCACTGCAGCTCACCGGATTCCCTCTCTCTCCCTCTCCCTCTCTCTCTCTCTCTCTCTCGTTGTCTCTCTCGGGCATTTGCAACAATTTATTATGGCTCTGGTGCTCAATGTTTGTTAAGCCAAGTTGCAATGTCATATGCAGCAGATTGATTGCCAGCTGCATTGCCGAAATCGTGCCAGCGAGTCGGACAGTTGATTGAAACCCCCAGAAGGAGGGGATATCTGCTTGGGCCGATGGGAGACCTAATGAGATCGAAGTCTATCGAATGCGACTGAGTCGAGTGAGTTGCGCAACAAGATGAAAGCAATACTTCGATTCTTGCTACGATCTTGTAGATCGCATTAGCCATAAAAGAAGTATAAGTTGTAAATGTTACAAATCTTACTTATAATTAAGCTCTAAGCTTAGTAGGGGTACAATAAATTTGATTGATCGCGACACATATCTTCTTATCATACAAAGTATTTGTATAGATGAAGGCTTACCTCGAATTCTCGCTAGTCACAGCACAAGTGGAAGATAAATTTGCAGCACTTTTCTTTCTTTTTCGAAAATAAATATCACACACACAAAGCTTTCAATTAAGACTGAAATTCTGTTGACAAGTGACAAGACGCAAATAGGTAGGTGAACAAGCGAAAGAGAGAAAGAGAGAGGGAGGGAGACGAAGAAAGATATGTCTGCATGAATAGATCAACATGTTCTTATGCTGATTTATGTCATAAGATCAACCTTTGGCTAGGGAACCATAGAAGAGCACGAGGATTGTTTTGTAAAAGGTAGGGTTGATTATCGATAAATCAGAATTTTCAAATATTTGAAGATCATTTAAGATTTTTTCCTTGGTAATATGAGGGCAATTAAACAGAAGAACTAAGTTTTTCCTTAGTTAGATTTGCTGAGTACTGCCAGTATATGATCAACAAGGGTTGATAACTTTTAAACCTTTGTTCATGTGAGTTTTGAATATGCTAGACAGACTTGTCTTACCTCTTGCATAAGATCAGTTGGTTAGCTAGACTTTCTTTAGATGTTAAAAGCAAGACAATTGCCTGTTCTATAGTATTCATCTATATCTGTAACCAACTCAGTTACGGGTTCTTTAACGAGCTGAATATGTAATAGATCTAAAGTAGTTGGCGCTTGGCGCATTGTCTTGAGTTCGGTTCAGCCGAGTTCAGTGCAGTTCAGTTCAATTTCAGTTAAAGTTGCCGTTGCTGTGGCAGTTCCAGCGAAATGCACCCAACGATCGGTGTCCCGCTTCGCAGATGCAGGTGCCATATGACCGCATCGCAGTCACAGTGGCCGTCGTCTTTGTCGTTGCAATCCATTGAATACGCAGAGCCTATAAATTATGCAGTCCATACTTACATATAGGTACTCCCATTTCTCTCCCCACATACGTGTGTGTGTGTGTGTGTGATGTCTCTGTACACGTATTTCTATTATCGAAACACTACAAATTGTATAACGTCCGTGGATCCCAGCACTCCTTGAGGAAGCCGTGCAAGGGAAGGGCAGACAGAGAGAGAGAGAGAGAGGGAGGGAAATGGTCCCTCCTCAACTTGTCTAACTGAATTAGTTGCCAAATACAGAAGGCGCAACACACACACACGCACACACAGCACACACACTCGGCACACACTGAAAATAGGCTCTGCCACCGGATAAAAGAAATGGATCACCTGCTGCTGGCTGCTCCACGTTGCCAGCTCCACGTCGAGGCGGTTGAGGCAGCCTCAGTTGCTGCTGCCAGTGACGTCTGCTGACGTCGACGCAGACAGCGGCAGGTGCAACGCGAACTCTTTTTCTGCTTTTCTGCGCGAGGGGGCAACGCGTTTGCTCGCGATGGCGGCGCGAATGGCGAATGCGGCACCTCAGCGAACATTGAATGCATAAATCGTGAATTAATGCAAAAAACCTTTTGATGACGCTGCGAGATACACACACCAGCACAGTCTCACACACACACATAGTGCGAGAGAGAGAGAGAGAGAGAGTGTGGCAGAGACAGCAGTATACGTGGCTGCAACTGCAGCGCGTTGTGTAACGTGGCGAATATCGTTGAGCACGCTGCGATTACGATTCCATTCACAGTTTTCTTCTCGGCGATCGTTTCGCTACGGCTCAGTAAATCTGCTCGGCCCATCCACTGCCCCACTGCACCACACCCTCTTCCCCCTCCCGCACCATCCCCGCATAGCTTACCTAGCTACTTTATAAATCTTTTGAAGGGCCCAACGAAAAATTCGCTGGCAACATTTGCAGCGCGAAATGGCAAAGTAAATAAACATGAGCGGAAGGGAGGTGGGTGAGGGAAGCAGGGGAGGGGACATGGAGAGATAGAGAGAAAGAGAAATGAATAAGAAATAGAAAAACAAATAAAGCAACATAGAAAGAAATAACTAAATAAATGCCCTGCTATTAATACAATTCACTTTGCCGATGTATTTTTAGTGTAGAAACAACAAGTCAGTGTGCGAAAACAGCGCAGGTGATGTGCTAAGAAACACCCTGTACTAAATCGGAGGTGGGATATGTTAACAGCGAAAGCTTCAGGCTTATCGATAAGTGATTCATGTGCAATTTTTTATTTGTATGCATATCGAAACAATCTTTGATTGACAGTAATCGAAAGGAGGATAAGCCATCAGAGAATTAGAATACAAACCGATAAATGATTCATTATTGATTTGTTTGTATATCGAAACACCCTATGATAGACAGTCTAAATGAGGATATGTTTTAAGTTATAATTATTATTCAGTATTAAAAAGATATTTCGCAACGAATTTTAGAGTCGATAAGTATCGATAACCATGCATATTGTTAAGAAATTCATGAATATTAAATGTTGAAACACTGCAGTGCACTGCTTAAAATTATATTTAAAATAGAGCTCAAATGAAAATATTATTATAGATTTTTGAATTCAAAATTGGGATATTTCACATCATTACTGACTGCCAAGCAACCCTTGGTGCTCTCTCTGTGCGGGGTATAGAAATGAGCTACGGCCGGCATGCGAGTTCGACAATTATCCATTACAAGTGACACGCGGGTCCAAAGAACTGTGCGCATTGCGAGGCAAACTTTGCGATTTGTCGTCTGCCTTTGCCCCCGTCCCATCTCCGGTCGCATCATTTAACGCGTGTGACAGGCCCCAAAAAATAAAAACGAAGCAAATGAGAAGCGCTGTGCGTGTGCTGTCGCAAGTTGCATGTTGCGAGTTGCAAGTTGCAATTGGAAATGAAATTGCACTCGCTGCTCTCTTTCATAATTGTCGCTTTGTTCTTGCCTGTCTATGCCTGTCCATGCTTGTCTATGCCTGCAATTGAGGCTTTGTTACGTTTCGTAAATTGATTCATTGTGCACGGTCATCGCCTCCCGCTCTTCCACCCCACCCATTTACCCCTTTTTATCCGCTCATTCTCGTGGCCATCCGCCGATCGGCTGCTGCTGTAATTGCTTTCAAATGATTTTGTGTCGTTGTGTGCGCAATTCCATATTGTCGTCGTCATTTTGTTTGTTTCGTTGTTTCGCTCGTTCTCGGTCTGTCAGTCTGTCGGCCAATAAGCTCCCATTTCGTATGCATAATGAGGACCCTCGGCAATTTGTGCCCCAGGGGCAGCCGCCATTAGCGCGAAATGCCCGCAGTGCCATCGACGGGTCCTGGGGACACGCGTCACATTTACCAACACTGCACTCTGCGACTTAACATGCCGATTACAGCGCGCCTTTAAGTCGATAACAACAACAACAGCAACAGCTGCTGCCAGCAGAGCTTGATTGTGCGTACGCCTGTTAATAACAAAAACAACACTATTTGTTCATACCCAACACTGTCAATGCACTTACGCACACTGCGACAGGCATACATACGTATGCATGTATGTGTGTGTGCTTTGGCAGCCATTTGAGATTCGTGCCGCATATGTGTTTTGCTTTAAATATATTTGAATTGGTTTATTAGTCATGTGCATAAATTAGCTTTCAGTAATAACTGTGTGATTGCCTGCTGCTGCGGCGGCTGCGGCTGCTTTACATACGCCTGGCATATGACCCGCGGCAACTTAACATTGCTGTTACTGTAAACTGCTGTCGCTTTGGGCCGATCATTATCGTTTGTCTGGAGAGATTTCCTCTGTTACTGAAATTAGATGCGATTCCAAGACAGCTGTAAAGAGAATGCAATTCAACATTGCCGTTAGCTGTTAATTCTGTATATATCTGTATATATAAGTTAACTAGAAACTGCAAGTTAACATTAATATATACTGGGGCAGAGATGAATAGATAGATAGAGAGACAAATTAATTTTATGAAATTTTATGAGATTTTTTTATAGAGACATATAGATAGAGCTAGAAAGAGAGACCCTCTTAGAGAAATGGTCAGCTAGGCAAATAAAACAAGGGGAAAAATAGACGAAGGAAGAGAGTCTTAGACGGTAAAACATAGGTGCAAGAATTGATAAAGAGTTTGAAAATAAGAAAAGACATAGTTTGATAAGCTCAAAGAATGAAGAAAAAAATTGGGTTTGGAGAGCTTAGAGTTCTTTACTCCGTCTATTTACCCCATGAACATCCATCTATTTGACTAGACTGGTCTTTATGGTCACCTTATCTCGCTCTCTCCAAAAACGTTTTTGCCCAGCGATACTCTTCTTTAATAGAGTATTGCCAGACATATTGTAGGTATGTGCAGAACATTACTGCACTATTTCTAGTACTTATAGTCCACAAACAACTGTAAAAGGCCACAGATTCAGACTGAATTCATACTTCATTTTGTGTTTAAACCTCAGTAGGTTGTAGAAGCCTTGAAGGGAATTTGATTGTCGCAGTCCTGGTGCTCGTGGCCAGACCAATGCGCGGATCTGTGATCTCTTCCATGATATTGTATCTTCCTGGCTCTGTTATTGCAGACTCTCCTTTTGCTTTCGCTAGGATTTCAGGTTCCTTATAAAATGGTACTTTACTATGTCCCGGTAGCCTTGTAAGAGGGAAGGTGTTGTTCTGTCCGAGCTGATCGAACTTGATCCTTCGACATGATTTTGCAATTGCTGAGTGCCTTTTGCTCTGTCTAACTGGATGTTAACATACTGTTAATTGCTCTGGTTGTGGCTGTCTACCCCATGTTACGGCAAGTGGAGCTGTTAACTGTTATCGTTCATGGTACTCAATTCCAATGAGTATGAATGCTAAGCGAGCCAAATTCGATAGCTCCGCACATTCTGTAGACTGTTCAGCTGGTGGCTGCCTATCGATGCCGCCAAGGATCGTTCATACCGTATGGCGATTAGCTTCGATAACTCCCGAGCTGTCCATTGTCTCGCACTTGCAACCGCAAACAGAAACTTCATTTTATCCAATTGACATTATCAAAATTCAATTTACAATCAGCAGAGCAAGAAAGGAAAACTTTTCATTTGCTTTAGCTGCACTTTCGGGTAAACAGTTCGATTAAAATGGCAAAGCTTGACAGGCGGACAGTCGAGGGGAAGCTGCAGCACAGTACTTAGTCTAAAAGTATGCAGGGGGAGGGAGATATGCCTTTTGTGCCGTACATAGTTATTTCTCTGGCCTTTTTTAAATCAATGCAAGGCAAAAACTTTTGCCTGCTGCCGCTGCCTCTGCCCCTGCCTCTCCCCCGCTCAAATGCAGTCATAACTTTTGGCAGCAGCCGACAGTATAAAAAGGGAACTTAGGTGCAAGCCGCCATTAGAAGGAGCCTTAACGGGGCAGGGGGCGTGGTTTTATTGGTCGCCCGATTGCCGCCTACAAGTCGCGGGCGGCCGCTTACGCAACAAGAAAACGAATGAGAAGTAAAAGGAGCAGAAGGAGGAGGAGGAGAAGTGGGAAAACAACAACACGAAAAATTCTGCAAATATGAGCGAAAAAAGTTTTTCTATCTTGTGGCTAAGAAAATGTATCGCCAGCATTTGCCAGGCACAATGCATCCTTTCAAGCGCAGCAGAGTGCAGTGTGGCAACCCTACCCAGACCACTGCCACGCTTCCCCCTCCCACCACCCCGACCATATTCATTACAAATAAATTGCATGTAGGGCAAAGCGAAATGCTTTAAATGAGCCCAAAAGCCTGCGCCATTCGAAGCGTATCCCAATTTAGGCCCCTGTGCCGCTCCAGCGAGAGCGACAGCGCCAGTCGCCGGTTGTCTCCCGAGCCCTTCCTCCCTACTTCCCTCTCTCTTCAGTACCCACTGCCTACTCCACTTTCGGCTCGTGTATTAAGCTTTCCGCACGATTAAATCGATGCAACTGTAAAAGTTCTTTTCTATTACGCACACACGGCAAGGGAGAAGCCCCAGGAAGGGAGGGAGGGAGGAGGATCTGCTCCCATGGCCATCTAACTGTGGGTGCTCTGCTATGCTCTGCTATGCTCTGTGCCCTGTGTGTGTGTGTGTGTGTGTGTGTGTGTGCATGTATCAAGCCCAGCTCGAGCATAGCTCGACACTAGACGCAGCCGGGGCATTGTCTGGCACCTTCCTCCTCCGCACTTCATTCCATTCCATTCCGTTTCGTTCCATTCCTCTCGCGCCAATCCCTCATATTTGTCTGTTCCCAGACAGACTGCCTTGAGTGTGTGTGCGTGTGTCCTTCTTCTCCTCCCCCTCCACCTTCTACAACTGCCCGATTGCCGGGGAAACACACATATTTATGCTCGCCTCTCGTTAGGTGCTAGCAAGTCTTAGTTCTGTCCATGTCGCAACTTGCTGCCACACACACCCGGACACACACACTCGTGCACTCGTACACACGCACACACTCGCATGCAAAGAGATTGCAACCACGAAGCAATTGCAGCAACTATTCATCATCTACATTGCCATCTCAACCCGTCCTTACCCTTCGCTCCCCCGCACACCCTTTGCTGCCCTTTGATGATGTTGTTGATAGCCGCACATGATAGTCATCGGACGCTTTAGCCCTGCTCCAGGAGAGTCGAACTGTGCAGGGATTTCAGTTACAGCAAAACAGAAGAAACAAAGAAAACAAACACGTGGAGAAAGCACTATAACGAAGTGCGAATACACTTGCCGAACAGAGAGAATCTAAAGTAGTTATGGATTAAGCTCTTAGTATGAAGGGATATTAGGATGCAGCTCCTTAGTACCCATCTAGAGATGGGGCTTACGAAGGTTTAACTAACAAATAGAAGAAAATATAAATAGATATGGAGATAAATGACAAGAAATAAATGTATAAAGATAAATAGAAACAGATAGAGAGAAAAATATATAGAGAGATCTTCTTAAAAGGAAGGATATCCAAGCAATTTAAACGATAGATAGGTAGACAAAGGAAGAGAGTGTTAGATGGAATAACATAGCTAGAAGAATAGAAAAAAAGGTGGAGAGACAAAGACAAGCACAGTTTGATTAATTTAAAGAATGGCTTTAGGTCGTTTGGTCTGTCTAGATGTATTGTATGGAAGATCTATGGTACTCCCAGCAGAGATTAGAGCTCCCAATCCAGTTGGGTTGTTCTAAGGAAATCCATACTTTTATCTGGACAGATCGACCTTATCTTCTGAATAAAGATAGATACAAATAAAGAAAAAATGGAGAAGACAAATGAATAAACGGAGGACTTAACAGAGGAAAAAGAAAGAATTTAAATGTATTAAGACATAGACAGGGAAATAAAGACAAAGAGAAAGGGAGAGGGAGAAAAGGCAGATAGACACATAAACAAATAGATTTAGAAAGAAAGAGTGAAAATGGATTCAGGGAGAAGGAATGAAGAAAGAAATTTAAAGACGGATGTAGTTAGAGTATTGTATATATAAGACATCTATATTATATAAAGAGATATGATAAGTAGAAGGAGACGAGGAGCGAGTGGGGCATACCTATGCCAAATGGGATCTGCATACTCCCACTCTACGATCTCCGTTAATTATCCCCCCCCGTTATTGCTCCGCCCTGCAGCCTTGTTCTACTTTCCACACTCGCTCAATTGCTTTGTTCTGCTCTGCTCCTTCCTCTGCTGCTCCTCCTTTGCTTACCCACTCAGACGACTCGAACTGACCATCCGCAAGTTGGCTGCACTCACAGGGAGTAGGTAGGAGCAGGGGGAGTGGAGGAGAGGGAACTTGCATAACGCTTGGCCCATTTGCAGTCGCTTTGTCACAGCTCGCCACCTTTGCGCTCGCTCGCTCTTCCGCTCTGCCGCTCCCTCTTGCTTTCCCCTCCTCTCTCTCTCTCTCTCTCTCTCTCTCTCTCTCTCTCTACGCCCCCTCTCTCTCTCTTGCTGGCACTCCAGACAGCGCAGCCTCGCATAATTTGTCATGTGAAAAATTACTAAAGTTACAAGATCTGCACTTTTATTTCCATGTGGAGAGGCCACGCAACAGAAGACGACGGCGCTCTGCATGCGTGCCCCCAGTCAAGCTGGGTAGCAGGAGGGGGGAGGAGGGAGATGAGGGGTGCTTGCTGTTTTGCTATTTTCTTGTTTCTCGTTTATGTTTTATTTTTTGCTCTCTGCGTTTTTTCGTTACTATTTTGCACATTTTTCTATTCAACAATGAAGCCACAATAGGAAAACGTCAACTAGTGCGGGGGGTAGAAGGGGGAGAAAGGGGAGGGGGACGGTGCCGTGCGGCTTGAGTGTGTGTGGAAGCGAGAGGGCAAAATGCTGCGCTGTGTGTGTGGAGGCATAGAAAGTCTGAACGGATTTTGAATGACAAACAAGAGAGGGAGGGGTAAAGACAGGGGGAGAGGGAGGAGGGCGATAGGAGGACGAACTGGGAAGGGGAAGAAGGAACCGGGAGAAAGGGGTTAGCAAGAGGAAGAGGGAAGGAGAGGCAGAGATGGGGCAGGGAGAAAGGAAGAGGTTTGAGGAGGGGCTGTGGGCGAGGGAAAGGGGTCGCGGTGCCATACAAAGCACAGCGCCAGAACGCGCCGCCTCGCCAGCTTGAGCCCTCGGCAGTCAGCAACAGCGACAGCGACGGCAGCGACGGCAGCGACGACGACGACGACGACGACGACGACGGCAGTGAATGGGCGACGACTTGCGCATGAATGGCATCAAGTAGGCAGGGGAATACATATGCAGCAGGGGGTGGGCAAGTACCCCAAGAGGGAGAGAGGAGAGGGGGTGGGGTGTGCCACACTGCAACTCGGCTTCGTTTGCAGGCCTATAGAAAAGTGACGCGCGCTTTACAATTATTTCGTAATGCAAGCAGCAAATGTGACCGAAGCACATCGGAGGCTCCACGACAACCAAGGCTGGGGGCCGGGGAGGGAAGGAGAGGCGGGCCCGACAGCCACGGGCCATGGGCCACAATGCAGGCAGCGCCCACATAGCAGCGGACAGCATCTTCCACTGTGTGCAGCGGCGCAGGCAGCAACGGCAGCAGCGACGTCGGCGTCGACGTCAACGTCGGCAGTGACAAATGTCAGTCGGTGGTTGCACTACTAATCGGACATGTTGCGTTTGCGACTTGTTTATGACAACAGCCAGCTTAGCACGCACCCACACACACACGCACGCTCACACACACACACATAGAGTGTATGTACGTCTGTGTGTGTTTATAATGTGTAGGGACTTGTGGGAAATCTGTAAATAGCTGCAAAAGTAGAAGCCATCGAGTCGCCCCACGAGACAAAGTCAGCGACGTCATCAAAGCTCATGTTGCTGCTGCTGCTGCTCCTGCTCCTCTTGTTGCCACTCCACTTCTTGTTGTTCCTTCTCCTTCTGTTGTTGCTGTTCCTTCATTCGTTGTCACTTCTCTTGTCTGTCATCTTATTGTTGCTGTTGTTGTTGCTCCTAGTTCCTTTGGGGACTTGTCGCTGACATTCAATGTTATTTCTGCTGCCCTCACGTCGCACGCGGCGTTTGCGCAATCAATTATTATCATTTTTATAGCCCGCCTTAAATCGCTTGCCGAGCTGCATTAGAAAGTTATCGACAGTGCGTTTAATTGGATTAGTTGCAGATTTAGTGGCAGTACTATGTGCGAGTGTATAAAGATATTGTAGCTCGTGAATTATTCTCTATTGCTCAGGAAAGTGGGGCTTAATCAACGGGAGCAGAGAGTTAAAATAATAAATAAAATAATAAAATATAGAACAATGGGAGAATAAATTACTTATCTTTTATAGTGCCTTAGTAGCTGAAAGTGCAAAAGATATTGGCTCATTAGAACATTATCAAATTTGTTTCCATTGTAAAATCCATTGAATTAAAACTCTTACGACGTTCAAACTTAAATGGGATATGGTCTAATGCCTTGATTGGAATTGGGTGCTTAGAATTGACTTAGCAATAGTCGATAAATATTGCATATGTTCCACCTAAGGTTGCTTTCTAAACAAAGTGCAGAGTGCTATTACCATATGCTAATAGTTTTTCCAATGTTGCATTAAAGCTTTTCTCTCAAAGAATGTTTCCACTACAATAATACTCTAAAGATCTTATCAATCTTACGTGGCGACCTACTTTCCAAACTGCAGACAGCGCCATGTTCAAGAAAGACAGAAGATAAAGCACGCGAAGCAGAACTTCCGCTTGATGATCTCTGCTTGGCATCTCTCTAAAATGTTTATTTTATTACGATCCGATAAGAAAACAAACAAAAGGTGCTTTGAGGGAAGAAGAAGACTTCCATGCACTGAAGCCTCCAGGCCTTGTAAGTACAATGTGAATGCGTGTGAATGGGAATGGGTTGCATTGGGTGCGAGTTATCATCATATGAGATATTACATAGGGGGAATTCTAAAAATACTTTATGTGGATAACTATGCAAATATCATTTGAACTTATGGTACATAAACATACCTAGATTATTATACATAGTGTATGTTCTACTTGGGTTACAGAACTCTACATATTCACAAGTTTTTTACTTGTCAAAGATTTACTTTGTTCTTATATGAATTCATCTAATTAATCAACAGGGCCGTAACGAGGGTGTACAGTGCTCAAGGGCCTCCGCTTGCCAAGGGCTGCCTAATATGGAAGAGAGAACAACTTGAAAATAAGCTCCGTGTCAAATGGGCCGTTAGGGTAGAATGGTATAATAACTATGTGTTCACAAAAAATGGATGTAACGTACAGAAGGAGGTGTGGCAGACCCCACAAAGTATAAATATTCTTAATCAGCGTCATCTGCCGAGTTCCTATAGCAATGTCCGTCAGTCCATCAGTATTTAAACATAGATATCAGAGACTTAATAGCTAGAACTTCCAAAATTCGTATCAATGTACGTTATAAATGCTCGCCTACATCCACCCCGGACAATCGATAAAAAACGAATTCTGATCTTAGTTTTTATGCTAGACAGTTTTTTTTTTGTAAATATAATAACCCCCAAATGATTTCTTGAAATTCGCTTTTTCGGATAATTAATGTTAGTGTTTTACATAAAAGTTATTTAAGAAATAATTAGTATGCACTGATTTTGATGTCGCTTTCTGAAAGTATGTAACACAAAATACGCAAAGGAAGTTATATTTGGTAAGAGACACTGTAAAAATGCGGTGGGTAGCGGATTAATCACAGTCGGACACGCTTGATTGTTGCTTTTCACTAGCTTTTGTAAAAGCTGAGATTCGTTCAAGCAGACGGATATTTCTAAACTGATCTCTAATGATACTGATCAAGAGTATATAGTAAGTATGTACATTCTTTGTCGGGCCTGCCACAACCTCTTTTGCCTGTTACACATATTTTCAGTGAACAAGTTATTAAGTTATCATTCTACCTTGGATATATTTGAAAAAATTATCAAGCATATTGGCAATTTTATCGATTGAGCATTAAAGTGACCGAAATATAGAATACTCAAGAACTGTTAATGATGTTAAATTGAGATATTATTAAAAAGTTTCTTCATTTTGTGAAATGTTTAAGAGAGAAGCCTACATACTAGATTATAAACCAAGATAATTATGTTCAAAAAGTGCTCACGAGAAATTAACACAGGTGCCTCCGAAAGCTTCGCTACGGCCCAAGATATCTTGGAGTTATAAGTTAAATTTTTTGGAAGTTTTTCTCAGCTTGATCTTATATTTCTTAGATTTGCTTGTTTGCTGTGTTCGAATTCCATTAAAATATTTCTTGATTTCTGCGTGGAAAGTATATATAGCATATAAATTGCTCGATTCACACTTCAGTCACTTGTTTGGTTTGTAGAAAACTTTGATATTCGCTGGCGTCGTTAATTGCTGCGAATCAATTGCGATGGCAACGCGCGACGACTGAGCTCAATCGGGCGATATTCTGATTTATATTTCTATAGATTCGCATTTGATGCAGAGAATATTTCATTCAATGCATGTGTGTGTGTGTGTGAATGTGTGTGTGTGTCGGCGTATGTGTGCTGCCCCTTTCGGTTTTCTATTTGCTTGTCATGGCTGGCACCAATTACGCGTCACGCAGCTGGACGCGACGCAGCAAGCAGCGAACAGCGAGCAGCGACGCACACACAAATTGGCAGTGTAGGACAAGGTCGCATTTATTTGCTGCAGCCGCAATTGGGCAAACGAAACTTAAAAAGAGAAGAGGAAGAGGGGGGGGAGGGCGCGAGGGTGGCTGTGGGAACTGGACAGAGCGTGGGAGGAGAGGGGAGGCAGATGCGGCGCAAGGTTACCTGCTGCAGTTCGCCCACACCGAAAAAAGCTGATGAAATGAATATAGAATTATTTGCGGATCGGAGAGACGAGGCAACTGACTGCTCAGCCCCTTCACCTCTTCTCTGCGCCCTCTGCACAAAAAGAAAAGTGTCATCATCTCTGCATGTTGCCTTCGAGGCGGGCGACAAAGTGCAAATCGAATGTGATGGATGATCTCAGTGGCCGAGTGCCTGTCCCAGGGGAGCGAAGGGGGTCGACGAGGCAGTGACAGTAAAAAATGGAAATGCAAATCGATTGTAGAAGTTATGAAGTGACCAGGATAAGTGGAGCAAAGGAGATGGGGTCATTTCTATTATCAAATTCATATTCAACTGCACTTTTTCGGTCTGTGCGGAATGAGATAATGAGAAACGTGGCATCACTGCTGCTTAAAAGTAAAACAAATATATTATTATAGAGTTTTGGCGACCTTTGTTTTTAACACTCATTGTAAGTGGAGTTAGGAACTCCGCGCCCGCAAGAGCAGTCGTGAAGAACAAATCCCGGAGAGTAACCGAAATTTATCGAAAAATAAAATAACAGAAATTAAAAACAAATTGTTTTTATTTTCGTACCTTGATCTCGAGCCAATTTTCGTTGTAAGACAGAGCTTCCGTAGAAAACTAAGCCATACTTCAAACTTTGACTTTGATTCGAATCCCAATTATATTTCTGTTACAAATACCAAATAAGGAAATACTTATTGCACATATATTACAATCAGCTAGCAGAGGAGCTATCTGTTTATATTTCTCAGAAATGTCATAACTGAAACGAAATCGAAAGACGTTAATGTTCGACGTTTATAAAAAAATCTATAAGTGAAGGGTTTTGCAATTATTGGCGAAAGAATTTTATCCTGTTGGAAGAAAACAGAAACGCCACGTACTTCTAAATACAATACTTACTTTTTGGCAAAAGGCGTCAGCAAATTAGATCTACTTCAAAATTAATTGTACTTTTTAAAAATACATCTTAGGAGTCATTTCCGACCTTGTTAAGTGTATTTATTTTGATCGAAAAAGATAATCGAACTAGCCCTGTCTATCTATCCGTGTGTCTGTCTGTTGCAATGCAAACAAGTCTCTTAGTTTTATAGCTATTATGATGAAACTTGGTGCACATGCTTCTTATTTGTACATGCGGTACATAAGTAGGAACACGTCGGGTCGGACCGATATATCGTAATGCTGCCATAGACCGATATTTGTTATTTTTTCCAGATATTGTTTTTGAAGATATTGCAATTTTCGTCGGGTTTTTTCTACATATGAATAAATGATAAATACATATTATAATCAACATATGACCACCATAACATAAAGCTGCCATAGAAATAATCGGCTGAAATAACGGTTTTTATATGAAGACCTGTTTCGGTTTTAGAAATATTGCAGCTTAACTTTTAGTGACAATCAAAGTAAGACATAATATTGAATATAGACAATGTCTTTCAATTCTGCACCTTCATGCAAAGCTAGAATTGGAACGATTGGAGAGTATAATAACTTGCAAGCGTTTAAAACCCTTGATATGTCTGGGTAGCTTTGAATCACGATATATTCTGAATTTAACAAATTTAGGTCCTGGTACCAATTATATAAATACTAAGAAATAATTTTATTCAAATTCTTGATGCCTTTGAGAATTTTATTTCAGAAGTAACAGAATACAAAATTGTTTGAATCCGACGATTTGCTCACAATCTTTGTGTCAGAATCTAGCCCTGGTAAAAAAGTGAATCAGAAGTATTGCAAAATGAAATTGTGGTATGCGTGTAGTTGGACAGTTTACTTTGACAAAAAAATGGTGATATCAAATAATCCATATGATACAGTGAGATAGTCTAAGATAGCCTTCCACAAGTTTTCTTTTTGGGATTTATTCTATCTATCTCCGACCGATCGGATTGAGCTAGATATTGTATTCAGCTAACTAACATAAGAATATTCAGCTAACTATATGTCGAAATCAGAAGTTGTATCTTTTATAAGTCGTTTTTAGCACGAATTGAGAACTGTAAGTATTATTTAACTGTGCAGGTGGGCGTGGAATCAAAACATTTAAAAACAACCCAGTCTGTGAATGATAGACAGAAGCCGTTGTGCCAAAATATGTTGTTTCCAGCTAGTATAATAGCTGAGATCAGTGTGGTATTTGCACAGACTAGGTATGTGCCCCGATCCTGAGATACCTCGGCTCCTTTAACGTGTTATTTTGGCACAATATTACCCCTTTTTGACCAAAGGTCTAAGGGTATAAAAAATAGAGGAATTGAATTTTTGTGCAATGTAGGCAACTTACTGCAAGGAATTTGTGCTGAACGAATCACTCGATGTCTTGTTTTGCTAACATTTTAAGTATTCTGGTATTAATACCAAAAGAAAATACCAGCACAGCAATCCGAGGAAGCGGCCGCAGAAGAACATTGATTAATGACAAATTTGTGTGGCATGCAATGTAAGCCGGCAATGATTGGACCCATTTCAGCGAGCCCATTTTCACTGGCCATCAACCAAGTCATTCAGAGTAGTTGGCAAGCCTGAAAGGTTGTTGGTACCCTCACCCTCCCTCCCTTTGCCCCCACCTCTGTCTACCCCTTCCTACCCACTCCCTCTGCCGCCCTCCCTCCGCCAGCTCTTCCGCTGACTGTCGCTGCTGTTGACGCTTCTTCCGTTCGCTGGTTTAGTTTTTCTTTTAGCTTACTTTGCATTTGTTGCTGCTGTTCTGCTGTTGTTGTTGCACATTTTATTAACATTTTCATTTAGAGAGTCGCTCTCTTTTGGTTGCACTCTCCTGTTTTATTTTGCTTTTCATTGCAATTTGGGTTTCTATGCATTTTTGTGTGTGTTTTACACTCGTTTTCGTGTCGCCACAGTTACAGTCAGCTTTCCCTGCCCCCTCCCCGTTCTCTCTGCCACCCACTGCCCTGTGGGTGTCTCTCTTCCCCCTTCCCCCTCTCCTTCCCCTCTCCCGCTCGTAACATTGTTGCGCTCTTTTGCAGTTGCTTGAAGTTTTCATAATCATCGTCGTTGTTGTTATTGTTGCTCTTGTTGTTGTTGTTGTTGCCATTGCAGGCCTCTTCTTGCTTTTGTTTTTTTGCTTTTCATAAGCCGCCGTCGCTTTCGGGTGGCCTGGGAGATTTTCCAGTCTGAAAACAATGCCGGGAAAGCGGCTTATTTTCTATGATTTAAATAATGACGAAGACAACAGTCGGTCTGAGGAGGCGGGCGAAGGGGGAGGGCTCCAGAAGGGGTCGAGGGGTCGTCTTGGCGGCGAATGCTTCAATGATTCAGTTGATAGAGATGATGATGATGTTGAAGCTGGCAATGATGTTGATGTCTCCGTTGTTGTTGTTGTGGTGCATCTCAAATCACATATAGTTAATGTCTGAGATTGTTTACCTTTCTACCTAAGAGATCGCGCCACATACTCGTACTTACTTAAGCTATATATATGCCATATATACCGCTAGTTGCTCACTCATCTCATGCTCTCTCTTTCTCTCTCTCTCTTTGTTACAGCAAAATGTTCATTGGCGGCCTCAGCTGGCAGACGAGTCCAGGTAAGTCGTGGCCCACATCGCCCCGAGAAATCTCGCAATGCGCTAAAAACCAAATCTGCCAAATCTGCCGAAATGCAATTATCATCGATTTAGCCAACTTTGGGGCGGGGCTGGCAAGTAACTGCTAATTGAAGCCGCCCACACGCTAACCCATTAACAGTGGAGATCTACGGAAAACTCATGTGGCGGAAAAAACCGAGAAAAGTTAGCGAGGCTTTCAAGCAGTGAAAGTTGGCGAAGTTTTCGCCGCTTCCGGCTGTGTAATCTTTTGGAGAGATCTTAGAGGTTTGCTGAGATGGCACTCTGTTGAATATGAAGCAGAGTGTATCATTATTAAACTTGAGATCGAGTGAATTGAATAAAAAGTAATTTACATGGTGTCTCAGTACTTGTTGCGCCATGTAAATTTTGAATAACTTAAAAGAACAGAAACCAATTTTTGTATATATTGTAATTTTATTCATTGCCCATTGCAATTTTTTCATACGACGCAACATCAAAAAGGTGGTCGCCTTATTGAGTACAGAAAACTATGCGTTTTTTGCGGACTTTTCATTATTTTTTCAACTACCTGAGATGTTTTAGAACTCATTTCTTTTTGAACATTTTCCTTAAGTTCTTTAATTGTCTTCGGCTTACTTTCATTTTCAATTAACTCCTCAAAATAAAGAACGAAGGAATGAAATGAGGTGATCAAATGAGGAGATCACTCAATGTCGCCTCCTTTTGACATCAGACGACCAAGATATTTCCGTTGCTGAAACTAGTTTGTTTGATTTACTGTGCTCATTGGAACGTCTTAGTTGTTGATGAACAAATTGTTCACGATCTTCCACTGTTCCGTGCTCAGATGAACTCAATGCCAAACAACGAAAAAAGTTGTCTCGCAGAGCCTGTTTGCAATGATATTTTCGAGGGTAAGACAACTGAACGACTTTTTTAAAGTACTAAGTAACTATTTTGGCAAATCTTCTCGTCATGAGCTCGATTGTACTGAAAGAAGTCAATCGGTTGTCAATTCTAAAACCATTCAACTTAATAAGAAAAGGAACAATTTTTACCGAAATGTTAATTAAATGTTGATAATTTAATGGGTTTTTTTGTGTAGGTTTACTGTGACTAAGATTGAAATTTGTAAACCTTATCAATGTGCTTGAACTGTTAAGGGTACTTTACTTAAGAAGGAGTATTCTTTTCCCTTTTCTACTTGTATTTCATAACTTAAATTTTTCATTGATTGCCGTGTCTTTAAGTTCTAAATCAAACTCGACTCTTCGCTTACCTTGAGGTATTTAAGCCAGCAAGACTCTAAAATTGAGTGATTTGAGAACAAATTATTTCTAAAGGGACCTATAATAATGATTATTTGTTGTTTTAATGATAAAAGCATTCAATTAGAAAAGTAGGATAAGTATAAAAATTGAACGGGAAGGTTTTTACTTGCCTGCTTCTGGCAAATCTGAGGTGATCCCAAATTTCAAATTTTTGATGCAGATCTATGTAGTGGACAAAGGATTATCCATTTCAATTATTTTCAACCTCGTTGACTTTTGGTTTAAACTTAGAAACGCCATTTTGTAGCATGTCTTGCTATAATATTTAGTCATATTTTTTCAACAACATAAGTTTGATCTTTTTTCGAGCTCTAATCAGAGCTTTTAAAAGACATCTATATAAAAAACAAGATGGTTGCGTGGCTTTGACAGCTATTTTAATACCCATTACAATTATGGAAGTTATTGTGGGAATATTTAGATTTAGCAAAGATTTAAATTGGGCTCGTTTTGTACGCCTTTGAATTCAGAAACAAAACTTATATTGTTTCGGTCTTTCTTACCTGATTTTGGCTCTTGTTTTATTAGGTAAAAACTAATGTTCAAAAGCCTTAAAAATAATTTAAGTGGGTGCCACTTGGAACACTTTATAAGTCTGCATCAACATTTTTATAATACCTTCCTTACCCGAGATCTGTAAACTCTTTCCTCATCTCGACTACACAAATGTTATTGAATACATTGTACCCAAGATCAAATATCTCTGAAAAAAAGTGTAAATAATGTTGAACAGTTTCTGCAGTTGTCGCAATTCAATTGATCATCAATTTGGGGATCTTTTCCCGCTTCAAATTGGATTTCTCAATAGAAATGTGTCTCAATCTGAAGAGCAACCGAATTGATTCATGAATGATGCTGTATGCATTCGATATTCACTGTTTGGTATTCAATATTCAGTTGAGTTGTTTGTTTGGCGATCGAAACCAATGACAGAGAGAGAAAGAGGGCTAGATGAGGTAAGCAGAGCAATAGAGAGGAGCGATGGGGAAGGGGGCAAGCCCGTTCGCTCAAATTGAAATTGTAATTGACGAAATGCTTGAGATTTGCCGCCTTTAACAGTGCGCGACGACGACGTCGATGACGACGCTGGCAGCGACGTCGTAATTTGACGTCAATTGGCAGCAGCTGCCAAGGGGGGATGGTGCAGCAAGGCATGTAGAGGGGGAGAAGGGAAACTGTAGCTCGTTCTCATTACATGCCGCATAGTTTCATTAGGCTAATCAAAAGCTCGCTGCGCCGCTCTCATATTAACCAAATTTGATGTCGGCCTACCTTCCCCACTCCTTCCCTTCCCTCTCACTCCACTCTCCTCTTTCCTTGCCCCTTTGCCTTTGGGCCACTCAAAGCGCTGGCCAAAAAAAAGCTGGCCAAGATGCCTTTTGATACTTGGCCAGGGCCGTGACTTGGAGTGTGCCGACGCCGCCAACGCCAAACGCCGTCGCAGTGCTGCACACAGTCATCATGCAGCTACAGATACGGATACGGATACTGAAGATACAGATACATATGCAACTACAGCAACAGCTACAGATACAGATACACATACAGACGCAGCTACAGGCAACTCATACTCAGGCCAGGCCAGGCCGCATTGCCTTTTTGTTTGCTGTTATCGCAGTTTTGCGTTGTTGCTCTTGTTGTATTGTTGCTCTCGTTGCTGTTGTTGCTCTTGTTGTTGCTGTTGCTGTTGTTGTTGCAGTTCTTGTTGCTGTTGTTGTTGCTTTTGTTGTTGTTGTTTAGCGCAATAGTTGGCTCCGCCCATCATCAGAATGGCACTCGGCAGTGCGCTAACATATTATAACCTATAGCGCATATCTACAGCACACACACACTCAGTCAAGCACACACACACGCACACAAAGGCGAACACACACTCAAGCACACACACTCGCTCGCTCGCATGCCGCAATAGTTGAAGAGTCAATGCGGTCTTTGGGTTTGTCTCTTTATTTCGCCTTTTGCAATTCGTGTTTTTTTTCGTTTCACTTTTTGTACCTGTGCCAAAAAAATTTTCAAATTTTCAAATGGCTTCTTCAATAGTGGCCCAACTTGAAATTGGCGAATGTTGCCACACCCCCCGCCCCACTAGTTGCCCCCTCTGCGAGCCACCCTCTCTCTCTGGCCTTCCTCGGGGCGTTTTGTTATCTGCTTTAGCCATTTCGTGTGTCTCTTCAATCTCTTTTAATTTTAATTGTTTTTTTCTTGTTTTTGGCATGAGTTGCTGCCGTGCTTGGCACGCTAAATTAGCCAAAGTTGGAAATATCAACTATGAAATTAAAGATCTGCCCAAAATGGTAATGTTGGCTTAATTTGTGGTGTGGTTGGCGCTAGAGAAAGGCATTTCGTGCCACACGTTGCAGCGTAGGAAATATTCACGATATTAATATTTATTTTAGCGATGGATGGAAAGAGTAAAAAAGCCTAACAAAATAGATTATAAAACAGTAAGAGAAGACCTTACATGAAGTCTTAGTTATGTTAGATTACAGAACTGCGTTCGGGATACAATAAATTGTTGCTGAGAACAACTTTGTATCCACGAGTCAGCTCCTATTCCTCACCAATCTAGATACTTATTAGTTAATTTTCCTTTATTATTCTAGTAAGACTATTCGCCTTTGCATGCTCAGGTGTTACTAACATTATAGCCCAGGATGCGATTTGGTTTTCTGGGCTTTCCCCAATCCGTTGAAACAAGTTCTAAAACGGCTAGTTCTCTACTGTCCCAGAATAAGTTCAAGTTTAATTCAAGTTTCCTTTTAATTTTGTAATTACTTAAATATTTAAAATTACTTTGAATATCAATTTTATTTATGTTTCAGTCTAAATTTAATTCTATAATTGCATCCTTGGTTGAACTAACATTAGTCCGCATTAATCACAAAATTAAGAGACAGGTACTAATAAGAGAGTGAATTAATCGTTAAAGAACTAAAGAGAATTATAAGTTTTAGAAAAAGTGTTTAAGAAGAAGGTTTTTAATTAACATATTTCGCTCTTTTCAATTTCACAATGCGGTCTCTTGGCTCTATTTAAGGATAGTGACGATCTTCCGCTCTTATCAAAAACTCTTCTATCGATGGGGATATCGATAGGGCTTACGGCAACTAAATAAACATACGATAGTGTATTGACTAAGGTCCCACTTAATAACTTAAAGCAATAGGGTATCACTTAACACTTTTTAATGTTTATAATGATTAATCAAATTTTGAATTTCTGACTGCTTACTTTATTTTTTAAGATGTCTGTATACTTTTAGTCAATGTACAATGTTCTTGAAATAAAATAAGATATGAATAGAGTCACAAAACATTAGGTCACTTCTAGAACCTTCTTTGCAATTTTACAGTTCTCAATTCCTAACCATCTTTGATTTCGAGAATCCTTTTGATTGCCCCTATAGAGTGTTTTGTGAGTTGAGCTTCCTTCAATTCCCACAACACTCTAATAGACCCGTTAGTCTCCTCCTTCTCGCCGATTCGCTTGTGCAGTGATTATGTCTTTAGGGCGCAACTTGTCCCGCTCCGCCCACCATGATCGGCCATTCACTCTGCGCAGCTGCTCCTCAAGCCGCCACTGCTGCTGCAGCTGCTGCGTGTCTATCTTGAACTAGCGACGCAGTCTTCGTTTGGGACTTGTTCCGGGCCAAGCAGGCAGGGGGGCGGGCAAGTTGAGATTCTTGTGCTGCACCGGAACAACCGGAACAGGCGGTCGGTCTCGGCTCAGCTTATAAAGGGGCGAGGGAGAGGGGCCAGCGAGGAGGACTGGCTCTCAAGTGGCCTCCACTTGCAGCACAGCTTACGCCTTTGGATTTTGTCGCCACTCGAGCACACACACACGCACACACACACACTCGCACACCCAGTTGCGTCTCCCACACACACTCGAAAAGTGCTGACAAAGACCTAATCTAGGGCGCCCATAAACAGGCTGAGGCGGCTACGTCGGCGGGTTGCCACCAGCAACTGCATAGTTGCCGCCACTGATGCTGTCGCAGACAGGTCGCAGTTGCAGTCGCAGCCGCAGTCGCTGTCAGCGCAGGCAGCGCAGTACGTGTTGATAACTGCAGAGATGACGCAGCCCCACTCGGCAGCGTTTTGGGCTCAGATTTTTAATGATTGGCACGATTGTCTCAGCCACTTAACGATGCACCCAAGTGTGGCTGAACCGAGAAGGGACGCACTAGCTCAGTACCCCTAGACCCCATGCCCCCTACACCTCTACACCCCATTCCCCTAGTTCCCATCCTCTCTACCCTCTGGCCTGCCCTAGCCCAGTTCCTGGCTCGTCCCTGCTTCGACGTGACGTTTTGGTGTCAACTAGCGACATAACTTAATGAAATGCTCAACGATGTAGCGCAGTGTCTGCCCCCCAGCCCCCGGCCACGCCTCCTTGCACAGCTGCGGCTTAATTTAATTTTAATTTCGCAAGCAGCTTGCTGGAAGTAATTGTATGCATTGAAAACGTATTTGCCGCTATCGCAGCCAAACACTCGACAGGCACAGTCGTCCCTCTCTCTCTCAGTGTCTCTCTCTTTGTCACTCTGACAGTCAGTTGGCCCTGCTCACTTGCCCCTCCCCCTGAAGATTTGTGAAACACAATACGAGGCAGCGCGTCGCAAAAGGCTTTCCGCCTTTTGCTATTTTGGCGTTCAACTGAGATACTATTTATACATGCGCTCAGATACAGATACCTCATACAGATACAGATACATTTGCATCTGCAGCCCAGCAGAGACATGCCCATTACTCATGCAACAAACAACGAGCTGAACAGTGCTGGGGAGAAGGGGCGAGGAAGGGGTAAGTGTATGAAAAGCAAATGGAAAATCTATTCACATATCCCTCACATTTCGATGCCGCTTGAGCGATAAGGTCTTGCAACCAGACTCCTCTATGGACACAGATACAGATACAGATACAGATACAAATACATCTATATCTACATTCCCCACTGTAGCACTGTAGCTACAGATACTTTGCGCAAATAAATATGCATTTTTCTCGATTCATCCGAATACCGTTCGGTTCATTCGCTTTGTTTACATTGCGACGCGCTGCGTTTCGTGTTTGTTTGGCAAGAAGGCGTGGTAGGGGGAGGGAGAGAAAGGGAACGAAGGGGAGAAGATAGGAGGGAAGCGCAGCTTGTAAGGCAGTCGCTTTATTTGCTTTTGACAGTAGGTCTTTTCTACTTTTGACTGTTATTAACTTTGTACAGCTGTCAGTTCAAGGGTCACTCACGGATTAAAGCTCAAGAGGTGCGTCCCCAAGCAAGCTTTACTGTATTTACCAAAGGGTCTCGCTGAGTAAGAAACAGTTTTTTAAAGGCACTTGCAGAATATTCAGATTGAATTTACGAGCACCCAACCACTATTAATTCGAACAGCATGTGTTTTTTGCAGTGTGAAATGTTCAACACACGATATTTTCGATACTTTTACAGATTACGTATGCCAATTTATTTTTTCTGAAAGAGAATTTTATAAAAAATGTTTTTTGTATTTCCAACAACAACAAAAATATGAGTACATTATTCAAACCGTAGCCTTAAGAGATAAGAAAAAATGACCACTATTAATTCGAACGCTGCTTAATATAACAAATTAATTAAAATTAGAATTGTGTAACGTCACCTCTGACCTGTATTACACACTTAACACGTTTTGGCATTGATTTTAACCAGTTTTCATAATGTTCTCGAGAAATCGAGTCCCACATCTTGCAACTTAATTTTAAGGTCAGAAATATTCCTTTGTGGCTTTCGAAGCTTTCTTTTCATTATCCACCAAATATTTTCCATGGTGGTTAGATCTGGACTATTTGCTGACCAATTTAAAACCTCCATTTGCTTATATTGCAGCCAATTTTTGGTTGTTTTGGCTGTGTGCGATGATGCTCCGTCCTACTGAAAAGTGAATTCACCACAATCTGCCAGTTTTGGTATTGATGGCAGCAAACTTTCTTCCAAAATATTAATATATTTTTCAGCGTTAACCGATCCTTCAATACAATGCAGTGGTCCTTATCCTTTGGCAGACATAAATCACCATACCATTATGCTTGCAGGAAACTTTACTGTCCTTTTAATGCAGTCTTTATGGTGTGATTCTGTCTTTGTACGGATGATAAGTTTTCTCGTATCGCCGACACTTACACGTACATCGAATGTAGCTTCATCGCTAAATATGATGGTGTCCCATTGCCTTTGAGTTACAAGACATCCTTTCACGAGCCAAATGCTTTTTTTGACGAATCGTTAGCAAGGGTTTTTCCTTGGCCTACGAGTCAGATAAGTAATTGGGTATGATTTCTAAATAATTACAAAACATACTTTATAGAATCTATTTCCAATATTTTTAAGCTGCAGTCGCGTACATTCTCGCTTGACAGTTTTGCCAATTTCTGAGACCACTCTGAAGCCAAATTACTTAATGATTTCCGACGATCAGACTAAAAAATTTTGGTCAGTTCCCTTTTGTCAGGGCGTGTTATTGTTGATGTTCGGCCTTTTATTTGCGATATTATTTTCAATGTTCGCAGTTTTCTTGAACAATTGCATCACCCCATGCACCAAAGATTTAGACAAATTTAATTGTTTGCTTATTTCTGTAATTGTCTGCCCAGATTTATAATAATCTTTAATCAACACTCTGATTTCGGTGCAAATAGGCTTGCCACGTGCCATCGTTGCGAAACTTTGACTGATCTGTAGTAATTTTAAATTTTTTTGCATTCTGCAATGCGTTGTTATTTGTAGATTATAGTTAGATAGTGATTCCGTTACATTGGTTGCTTTTGCTTTGTTCTTCTTTTGAGATAACGGTTAGCTTGCGCAGCGTTCGAATTAATAGTGGTAATTTTTTCTTATCTCTTAAGACTACGGGTTGAATAAAGTACTCATATTTTTGTTGTTGTTGGAAATACAAGAAACATTTTTTTATCATCGGAAAGAGAATAAAATTCTCTTTTAGAAAAAATAAATTGGCATACGTAATCTGTAACAGTTTCGAAAATATCGTGTATTGAACATTTCACACTGCAAAAAACACATGCTGTTCGAATTAATAGTGGTTGGGGCTCGTATATTCTTCAAATCTATAATATAGCGGGAAATGCGAAGGCAGATGTACGGCCGAAAATGGGTGCAGAGGATTCAATGATAGGGTCAGAGACAGTTTATGGCAAAGGCTAGAACACCATCAAAGAATTGATTATAGATATAGACACAATCATAAAGTAACAGAATTGGATACTACATTCAGGCCTGCACTTTTCGTAGTCCTTTCTAGATTACTAGACCCCAAGGAAAATAAATACAGTTGGTAAAACTGGAGGAGAACTCTCTCAGAGTACAGGCCTTCTTACAGGCCCTTTCCCAACCATTGTAGCCTAAGGGCCTCACTAAGAGAACTTTATATAGTGAGTAATACGAAATACAGGTTCTGTGAATTAGAAGATAATATGTCTAAACACTTACCCACCGTATGTCCGTTAGAGAAGTGCAGCACTACGAAGGCACCTTTGCGAAATTCAAGAAATGCACTCAGTCAGTACAAGTAAAGTCTTAGAGCTCACAAGGAAAACAGAACTGACAATGGAGCTCTAAGTTCAGCAGCAGTACAATAGGTCATTTAGGTCATATAGAGATGTAGACGATAATAATATGAAATCTACTCAGCCTCTTTCTTAAAGAATTTTATTCTGCTAAAGCACAAACCTTCCAAATATATTCAAAATGTTCTTAATCATGCACCAGTATTTGCTGACTTTCTGCCTCAAAATACTTTTGAAATGAAGTTCTTAGGAAGTGGTCTCTGGCTTTCTTTAGATGAAACTATAAACACTCATACTTGGATTCATTCACTTGCAGCTGCATAAATTGGTATAGAAAAGCGAAATTGAATTCGCGAGTAAATTTTTGAGTTTGCAGCTCTCTAAATTCTATTTGGGAGAAGCAGAGGGAGGAGGCAACGGAAAATGGCAATCGTCCGAGTGGAACTCAATCAGGAAACGAAACGATGATGGAAATATTTGCGTAACTTTTAAAAATCATTCTCGGGTGCGTCTAGAAATTGCTCAACTATCCTATTCCTATTGGGGCGTTTCGACCTAAGCAGGAGACGAGTGCCGACCAGGTGACCAAATAGAAGGACAGGTCTGATAGAAGAGGAAGTGGGGGGGAGAGGGGGCAGGCAGCGTCGGCGCTGCTTCGATTTCCTTATTAATTTATGCAGTCGAGGGCAACGTTGGCAGCCAGTTAACAACAATTTGCCGCAAGCTTGGCTCAAATTGAAAACGCTGCGCTGCTGCAAAAAATTGTCAATAAAATAAGTGAGTGACAGTCGTCCAGTCTGTCAGGCACCCTGCACCCCTTGCACTCTGTATCCTCTCCCCTCTCCCCTTCCTCTGTCAGTTGGTCTATCCCGCAGTCAGTGCGTGACAGTTCGTCCAGTCCGTCATCAGTCAAAGTTCAGTTCTCAGTTTTTCTTCTTTTTGGCTGTGCAACATTTCCTGCTTCCTCCTGGCTCCTCACTTTGCCACCCCCACCTCCATCCACGTTGTCCCTCAGCTGCAATCTTCGCTTGTGTTTTCGCAGCTCGCTTCATTTTCCTTTGAATGTGATTATCCTAAGGCTGTGGGCAAGCTTCGCTTCGCTTTGATAGATGGTCACCGTCATCGCGTCACGCCGCGCCTCGCCGGCTGCATGTCTATCTCCAGGCTTGCCCCCTCCCCTGTCTTTCTTTCTCCCTGCACTCTCGCACTGTCTGCAATGTCCTTGTCCAGCAGCTACAGGCGGCGGCCAGCTGCTGCTGTTGCTGCTGGTGCTGGCTCCTTGTTCGCTGTTTTGTTGACTTTGGCACGAGTCTGGTTAAAAAGTTCACACATGCCACACGCCTCCCGCAGTCACACACACACACACACACACATGTACATACACTCTCACACACATAAACATATACAGTAGAACTACTTGTTTCTTATGTGCGGCCGGCTGCAGTTGTTGTGCCTTGGGGCCAAGCCGTGCTGTTGTTTTAATACCCTGTGGAGGGAACTTTAAAACTTCTAGCTTACTCTGCCATAAAGCCCAAGATATATATATTATACATACATATACACACACACACACACACATTTATTAATTAATATGTGTATTTCCTCGATATTTAAAACAACTTTTCTCATTATCACATTACTTAATTATGAAATGCCCGTTCTTAGGGCTGCACAACATGCAGTCAATCAATTTATCGAAATGTGGCGGCGGATCGATAGCAGAGACAGAACCCAGGCTTGGTTAACAGCGCCTGTTAATTAACATCAAAATTGCAATTAAATGCGACGAAATACAAACTGATAAGCAAACACTGCACGCACTCCAGGGTATCATTTAGTCGTGCCACCTTGTCTTTTCTTACTTTAAACTTGTATTTTTTGCAGTTCTTCTTCATGCTGTGTTGGTTTTCAACTTTTTGGGGGCGTCTGTCTCCGGCATGGTGTTTCCATATTTACATAAGTGACACTGCACACACCCGCACACACACCCCCACACACACTCACGGAAGTGGCACATACGTGCTGCGACTGCTCGAGGTGCTGGGCAACAATTAATTAACTTGTACGAGCGTATCAAATGCCGACGATGTCGTAGCCTTTGCCGCTGCCTCTGCCGCTGACTCTGCCCTGCAGGGCCGGGGGGCGAGGGGGCTCGCTGGCTGCAAGTTTGCAATTTTAAGTCGGGTCCGCCTAAAAGCATGCTACGTAAATTCTAAATTAATAAGCATTGCGCATACGCCTCGAGGGACGGCGCAACGAAGAGCCTCCCTGGGAGTGGGTGTGGGCGAGGAAGGTCTAGGGGGAGGGGGAGTGGGAGTGGGAACAGGCTCTCCAAACTCAATTGCGCCTCGAATGTGGCGCCTTGTCATATGCCATTATCATGGAATCTGGCCCAACTAATAGACAATTTTTTGGCAACCAGCAGCAGGAATGAACGTGTTGCAACACGATGTAGAGGGGGAGCAGTTGCATGGGCTGAACATAACACGAACTCGAACTGTGTCGAGGCATCTCGTGCCACGTTGCCAAAGATTCGCCCCGGTTCGCCTCGCCTCGCCTCGCCTCGCCTCGCATCGCCTGCTCCGGCTGTGGCTCGTTGCCGTGTGCAGCGGAAGCATTTAAATTAAGGACGACACATTAAAATTATGCAATAACAACAGCTATTATTATGTGAGAGCCAGACCGGTGGAGGGAGAGGGGGAGGGGCAGCTAGTGGGAGGAACTGTTCAACTTTAAGCTCGACGAAAGTTTTTCGGGCTTGTCTGCCGGCCGGTTTAATGAGCACGCTGAATGTCAACACCCAACGAGTCCAATATAACAAAAACACCCCCCACCACCCACCTGCCTTCCTCCTTCTTCATCACCCTCTGCCCCCTACTGTCGGCACGGGAAGTCATAAGTCGCAGGCTAAAAACTAAAATAGGCAAAGCAGAAGAGCAAATAGGCGAGGAAGGAAGGCAGTCAAGGCAGGCAGGCAGGCACAGGCACAAAAGGCTGCAAGAGCTGCCTCGTCTGCCTCACACACACACACAGACACAATCACACACACACAGACACACTTACATATGTAACACACCGTATCGGCTGGGGATTTTCGGTAGCACCCGAACCGGGTTATCGACTTTCCCCCACTTCCCTCAACCCCCACGATGTTTGTTGTTTCTGTGCTCGGGGACGCTTTTCTTGTCTTTTGGGAGCCGCTTTTCAATTGCAGACGCCGCTTCTGCACTTGGCTGGCAGTAGTTTTCCGCCCGATATTGGGCCTCGCCTTTGTTAGGGCTACCCCCCTGCCCTGCCCCACCTCCCCCGGGGTGTAGCTAGCACACTTACCACAGCTGCATTGATTTCAATAACTCCCGTCTGGGGAGAAGACATCGAGCACGCCAAGTTCATGTTATAAGCAGCAAGCTGCAGCTAACTGCAGTTTAAAGTGCTTTATATGCCAGTCTGATATAAGTTCTGATGCGATATAGTTAGCAGTAAACTACCATACAGTGCAAAAGTTCAACTATTAATTTGGGACGATTTCTGAGATCCTTTCTGAAGTTAATCTGGCTTTAAATAACCTTTAATATTTGTTTATTATTTTTAATATCAGTTGAGTTTGTTGACTTCCATTATATTCACTTTGAGTAAAGTGTTGACTTCAGTTTGTTTAATGAAGGCTCCCGATTTAGAGCCCTGATCAATCTTTGCTGTGATCGCTAATGTACTTATTTATTGGAAATAAAAGTAAAGTGATTAAAATGCTACTTTCAAGTCTTAATCTGTCCTCTTTATTGCTTTATTTTTCTTCTTCGAAAGATACCAGTTACTTGATCTTAAGCATTTCACAATTGGGTTAGGTTAGTTAGAATTTGATGGAGCTACAATACTGCAGTACAAAGCAATTAAAAGGAAATGGTAGATCAAGTGGGTGCATTGCTATTATGCACTTGATGAGCAACAACTCCATTCATTTCATGTTTGAGGCGATTTATGTATTCTTGGCTTAATTAGGTGATGCTCTTCTGAGCTGTGGAAATGTTGTGAACACGATCAAACATGGAATAATGTAGAAAAGTGCACTTAAATACTATTGCTCTTAGATCTTTTGACTACAACTGTGGATGGTATTTGCTTATTGCTATTTAGATACATACGTGTTACCTAACTTGCGCCCAGTATATAAGTTCTTTTTTATACTCTTACACAGCTTCATGAAGTTTCAAGACAATATTTTCCGATTGCCTCGCACAGAAACTTAAGAGATAACCTGTTATTAAGTGTAGTGTTATATAGTCTACAGTAATGTTACTTTTCTTGTGCCATTTATAGGCTTGGTTCCATTCCAAACTCCTTTTCTCTTCTTGAGCCTTAAGTTCCCCAACTTCCTTCGAGACAACTGTTTAGGCTTTTAATAGTACAACTTAATATGTCACCCGGCATATTTGGGAGTCGACAAATTTATAGCTTGACTAAGGCGCACTACAAGTGTCGCTCTGTCGAGGGGGTAGCTCGGTAGCTCGGCGGGTTAGTCGCTCGCTCGGTGGGTTAGTCACTCGGTCTTTCGGCTGTGCTACCTCTGTCTCCTTCTCTCTCCCTCTCTCGCGATTTTATAGTCGCATCCAGTTGATGATAGTCGTGTCGGGGTTATGTGGCTTTTTCGTGCTGCCAAGTCTGGAGGAGTTCCCGACTCCGACTCTGGCTGGCTTATCAGCTGCAGCTCTCGGAGCGAACTTCGGCAACAACTTAGCCTTCATTGCTTCCAGTTGGTTGCATGTTGCCTTTGCTTTTGCTCTTTGCGACGTGCAACTTGCTCCACGAGGCACAACGCCTGTTGCCGGTGCTGCCTCTGTTGCCCGGCTGGCATTGTCACCAGGGAACAGCAGGCTCAGCCAACATCGAGCCGACCCGAGCCGAGACAGACAGACAGAGAGAAAGACGGAACAGACAGGAACATTGCCTCAGCGGCGCTTCCGCTTTGCAGTGAGTCAAATATATTGCCAACTTCCTGCAGCCCCGACTATTCTATGTTACACACAGCACTAGGCACCTTCTCGATACGTTTTTTGTCGTCGCCAAATTTGACGATGCGACGGCAACTAGCAGTAATTTGGTTAGCTTGGGATATCGCACTTCGGAGAGACTGGAGTTTTAAGTAAGTTAAGCTGATTTAGAAAGGGCATGACTAAAGAGATTTGAGTTCAGGATCTTGCGAAGACTTGCGAGTGTGAAGTGAAAATTTTTATTGGGTATATAAATAGGTAGACCGACTAAAGAATTGCTTAAAATGCCTTTATGATTGGAGAAACTGATATAGTTGGGCTACATCCCGTTAGGTACCACCTTAGATATCTAAAGGGTCTGATGATGGAATTAGTCAAGGAATAATATAATATAATTAGTGGTTTTATATAGATTGATTGTTGTTTAGACTGATAAGAAGAGCTTCGTGCTGAGCTACAGGCATCCGAATGCTTTAGAAGATAGGATGTGATATATTAATAAAGCGAATTAAAGATTAAGGAAGGATCGGATTTTAGCATATCAGAAAATAATGGGGAACTATGATATAAACATATGTCAAAATATTTTTTGCCTTCACGTATATATACTATGTAGTATCTGATATAATGATGATATGCCACGTTTCACTACAACATTGATTCACCTCACTAATCTGTAATATTCTATAGATTTCAAACTACTTTTCTAGAATATAAATGCAACTGGTTCCCAGTTTAGATATTCGCTCTATGGTTTCAATGTTCGTCTTCCCTCCTTTATTTTCCCCCTTTCCTCTTCCGTCTTTCCATTCGGGGTATACTAACTTTGTGCAAATGTATGTAACAGGCGGAAGGAGGCGTGGGAGACCCCACAAAGTATATATATTCTTGCTCAGGATCACTAGCCAAGTCGATTAAGCCATGTCTGTCTGTCTGTCTGTCTGTCCGGATGTTTGGCTGTCTGGATGTCTTTATGTCTGGATGTCTGTATGTCCAGATGAACACACAGATCTCAGCTATTATTAAAGCTAGACACACCAAATTTCGCATGAAGGTTTCTGTTGATCCGGGACAGGTGAAGTTTATTTCACATGTTGGGTGCCACGCCCCCCGCCCACGCAAATCAATAATTTCATCTTTTAAGCTGATTTGCGAGCGACATATAAAAGATACAACATTCTGAGTAAAACTATACTATGCGAGCGCGTAGCGCCATCTGTTGTTCTTCTCTCCTTTTTTATGCACACGCATTTTTTGCATTCAAACGCACACACACACATACATACATTTGCGCTTGACTAATGAACTGCTACATACATATACACGTATTCATACACAGACGCATATAAAGGCTTACGTTACGGTATTTCTATTAAGTAGAAGTATTGTACAATTATTGACTCTTTACGTTTTCAAAAGGTCGAAGGGTATCCCACTGTCGCGTGCCGCTCGACTGTTGCTCTTGTTATTTACTGTTTTTTTCTACAGGGTAGTCCGAATCCACTAAAAATTCTTGAGTCGGCTCTCGACATCGATTAAGTTATTACGAAATGTGCACTACGTGCTGCGTCTTCAAACACACACACACCCATTCAGAACCATACACATCCTCACACACATACAGAGAAAGAGACGTTGCCTGCCTATGCAGAGAGCAGTTCCTGGGCGTGTGTCTGTGTCTGAGTGTGGCTGCGTCTGCTTGCCTGCAGCTCCGCCTCTAAGCTCCTTCTGTTGCTCCTTCTTCTGCTCCCCCCCTTCATTGCACCTCGCCACCCCCGCTTCGTGGAGAGACTCACGTAATTTTTGCCTTAGCCTCGAAAGTGGGTCACAATTTTCGTATGTCGTCGTCGCTTTGCATAACCGAAAAATGTTGTATCGCTGCAGACATTTTTGTTTACCTGCACCCGCCCCCCTTCCGCCATTCCCAGCACCTACTCCTGTCCCCCTCTTCCCCGCCCTCACTCACCCCATCCCCCTGTTATTATGTCAGCTGACTGGGGCTGATTGACACGCGTGCATATTGCGAGCTTTTGTCTGTCTGTCTGTCTCTCTGTCTGTCTCGGGCTGGCTGGCTGGCGAGCCGAGGTCAAGTCAAAGAGTGTCACAACATGTCTGCTTCCGGCACACACACACACACAGACACAGGCACTCATACACAGAGAGAAAGAGACAGGAGAGTAGAGGTGCACAGAGGCAGACAGACACGCGCCTGCTGACGGTGTTGTTTACATATTAAAGTTGCATGACCCCGCCAACTGTAGCAGCAACAGCAACAACAACGGCTGTAACAGCAACAGTAACAATGCAACGCGAGTCTGACAACAACGAACGCGTTGTCTGTTTACGAAGTTTTGCAACAACTAAGCAGGCACAGGCCTTTGCCTTTGCAACTTCATTCGCACAGCTGTTAAGCCTAGTTAACAGCGCACTGTTAACCGTTTAACAGTGACAGCGAGAGAGTGCCTGCTCTCTTAAGTGCAGGCTGCTCTCTTACGCCCTCGCACTCTTCCACATGCCCACTCTCTCGCTCTCTCTCACTCTCCCACTCTCTTGTTGCTGCTGTGCACGTGTGTGGAGCTTTTTGCTTTTGTACGAAAGCGCTTTTCATTCATAAAAATGGCTGACAAGCTTTTTGCTGCCTCGCCGGCTGTTGCACAAAAGCGACGCTAGCTGGCGCCACAGTGTCGCCGCACGATTGACGCGCCAATGGCAAAAAGGAAAGCAAAGCAAAAACAAATGGAGAAGGCAGCACAAAAAGAGGCACAAAAAGCGTCACTGCAATGTGTCTTGCTGCATCCCGGTCTGCTGCTCTGCCCCTCTGCTGCTCCGCTGTTTCTCTGTCGACTGCGCTGTCCGCCCCTAATGTCAGCGCTTGTTTTGATGCAAGCTCACGCGCCGTAAACAACTTATTATCATTGCCGCTGACTTTTTCTCGCTGCTCCTCTTCCACCTTCTCCACCTCCTCTCCCCCTCTCTCTTACTCAATTTGTTGGCTGCCTTTCAACTTATATTGGGCACACACACGCCCCACAGCGGAAACGCAACGCAGACATTTGTAACGTTTTTTACCTTGCACGTCGCCAATCTGCGACGCCTGATCAGCCAAAATAGGCAGGGGCGCAGCAGCAGGCAGGAAGAGGGGAGAGGAACGGGTTGCGCTGCAGCGGCGTCGCTTAAGTGGCCCCGGCCTGGCGCAAGAAAAGGACCCCAGAGAGAGATAGCGAGAGAAAGGGTGGGAGAAAGAGAGAGGGAGGGAAAAAAATCCATCCAGCCGCGTGCCAAGTTTCAAATTTCACGACTTGCATTTCATTTGCGATTCTGCCACGCCCCCCGCCCAAGAAAGCCAAAAGAGCTGGCAAACTTTTATCTCTGCGACATGTTTGGACATGTTTTATATGTGCTGCACACTCCACAGCCTCCCCTCGGGTATAAATCATAAATACACTCACATTTCATTTGAAATAATTTGTGGCATATTGGCAATTATTCATTCCCCGCGTCTTTTGTTGTTGTCGCCTCATCCGTGTGCTCTCCCCCCCCCCCCACCACTTGGTCTCTCTTCTGCTCCTCTTTTTTCGCAAGTTGTCCTTCTCCTTTTTTGCGGCTTAAGTGCGACGAATTTCTCCTGATGTGGATTTTGTTGCGGATTTGCTGCCTGGCTCGGCTTTATCTCTCTCCCACTCTTCCACTCTCCCACTCCTACCCTCTCTTCGTCTCTCCATCTCCCTCTGTGGTGACATCGCATAAAAGGTGTAGCCCATAAAACGACATCGGCCCAAAGCAACTTGCAGTTATCTGCGGGGTCAGGCCGGGGGCGGGGGAGGGAGGCAGTTTGGTGGCTCGGCAAAAAGTTGATTTAGTGCTTGCGGCTTGATAAGGAGACACAAAACATATAGACATAACGGTGTATATTGGACTACAGCTTGGCGCCCGATTTCTTGTGCGAATATCCTCGGACAACAAATGAAATTACTGAAACAGAGTCTGCTAAGGAAAGTTGAGGGGGCTAGTTACTTGAAGGATCTACATGAAATATAGTTATAAACAATACAAAATAGTTCGTTTTATAGGAGAATATTATAACAACAGCAGAACACAGTATATGAGCTTTGTATTCGAACTAAGTCTGAACGGGAGTGAACCTGACTAGGTGAAGTGCACCCTGATAAATGAAATGGCATACCAACTAGGCACTGGCTTGGGAGTCGCAGGTACGATGTAAACTTCAGGATTACCTAGGACAGTTCACAAGCGTATACCTCGCCGAAGTATGCGCAAGATCAGCTTGAAATAGTTGAAGAGGTAAGAATCAAAGACCAAACCTAACGTCGAATACCGGAACAAACTAATACACCGGGGAATGAGCACGCAGAAAAGAAGGGTGTTCCAGCATAGGGTCAGAGCCGTCCAAGGCTGCCAGGTCTATCTACAAGAGAATATTTAAAGCAAAAGAGACAAAGGTCCGCGCATTTTACTGAGAAGGAACACTGTTTCATGCAGCAATCGAAGTCCCTAGACTGAGGTTTAAGCACATGATGAAGTACAAATCAAGTGGGAATGCTAATAGGGCTACCAACGGGTGAAGAGTGCTGGGAATATTAGAGACAGACAATACTTATGTTTTAAAGGCAATGTCCCACAAAAGAAAAGAAGAAAAGAAGATCAAACTCCTTCTTGAAGAGGAGAAGACTAACGCCGACTAGCCTAGGCAAAACTACGGAAGTACTTGTAATAATTGGACTGTCTATAGAGCTCTAAGCTCAGCTTATGGTACAATAGATCACAAGGTTGCATCATATATCCGCCAACAAATAATAATTATAATTTAAGAGATATTTTTAAGGACAAACAAGGTAGAGCTAAAGCTGTATGCAGTAGTTAACAGTTCAGTGCAGAAATTTAAATATTTTAAACCCATTTTCAATATTTTCTTGAAACCTTGCATCGTTTAAAAATGTTCAAGATGCATAAGACATAGAGGAATATACATGCCAAATTTGATTATATTAACTTCTACTCGTATAACAGCAGAGATCTGTGCATTTAAAGATGAAAACGAAAAAAGAACCAACCGAACCGTGTTAAATCATATCAAATCGGAAAGAATGCAGGGAATAGGAGGCGCTGTTTTCTTTTTACCATCGAAGCCTCACTTTCAATTATTCCAATATATTTTGCACTTTTTCCCCAACAATAACTTTTGCAATTGCAATGCGCTAAATTTATGTTAAATCCCGCTGACTAATTCACTGAACCGCGGGGGCGATGCGCGTCGCATGCAAATGCCAAAACGAATTTGTACGAAATGAAATGAAAGGAAACGCAAATAGAGAAAACTATCGGCTGAAAATTGGGAAATGGTTCGATTAACCTTTCCATGGGGGGAGCAGCGCAAAAAAGAATTGTAAGAGATAAGCGGAGGAAGGGAAAGCAAAGAAGAGAAGGGAGATGAGGGAGAGAATGGAGAGTGGATGGAGAAGGGAAAAAAGAGAGAAAACGTCGTAAAGCAGCAACAATTGGAAGGGCAATCCCGCGCTGTCCCCTAACCCTCTAGCTAATCCTCTTCAGCTCCCTCTTCCCCCCTCTCTTCCCCGCCCTGCTTCAACTGCATCTGCTATTCAATTGCGCTTGAATGGCAGGTGTTAATGTATCTGGCAAATGTATCTTTCAAATGTATCTCGCCCAATGAATTGCAATGCGAGCTAATTTGCCAATTGGGTGGCAACTCCCAGTCCCCTCAGTATCATCCTCTACCCTCCTACCCCCTCCCCCTGAATGCTGAACCAGTTTGCCAAAGTGTGATTAAATGTGTTGTCCGCCTTTTGTTGCGTGTTTTTATTGCCAGTTGCCGCGCACAAATGAAACAGATACAAAGATGGAGCCACAGATACAGCTACAGATACATCTACAGCGACAGTTGCAGATACAGATACAGACACACTGTCCCTGTGGCTGCCACTGCCACTGCCAGTGCTGCTGCCTCACATGCGGCACATTAGAGAGCGCTCGCTGAAAAGGACAAAAGCAACAACGGAACAGCGCTTCCTTCGCCCTTCCCCCCTTCCCTGCTCTTCCTCCTGATCCTGCTCTGCCCCCTTTCAATGGTCCACTCGCCGCTTATGTGTTTCCTTTTTTTTCTGCTGAGTTCGCTAAAAAACTTCTTTTCAACAAACGCGCAGCAGGCAGAGAGTGGCGCGGGCAGGCGGGGTCTGGTTCGCTTATGAAATTGGGCTGGGATTGGTTTGATTGCGCTGTGTTTGCCACAAACAAGGCGACAACAGAAGCAGCAGCAACAACAACAACAACCCCCAATGAAAGTGAAAAAATCTGTTTGCATATTACACAGCGCCCAAGCAGAGCCGCCCCTGGTTGCTGGCCTGTGCTTGCAGCTTCCAGCTGCGCACGCTAGGTGTCGCCAGCTCGCGTGCAGTCTCTGCCTCTGCCTCAGCCCAGCCTCAGCTCGAGCATCTTGAGAGTTGAAGTAATGCGCGGCAGTGGCAGCAACAGCGGCGGCCTCAAGTGGCGGCAGCCCGCAACGTCGTCAACGTTTTTTTTGATACCCTTGCAGAGGGTATATTAGTTTTGGCCGGGAGTGGCAACGCATATCTCAGAACCCATTAGGTATATGTATTCTGAATCAGTGTCAACAGAGGAATTGAACTAGTCCTGTCCGTCTGTCCGTGTGTCCGTCTGTCCGTCTATTGCAATGCAAACGAGACTCTCAGTTTGAAAGTTTGATCAGATCTTGATGAGACTTGATTCAATAGTTTCTTATTGCTAAGCGTCGTGTATAAGTCTGTAAAAGCCGGATTAGACCGATATATCGTATAGCTGCCAAACAAACTATCGGCCGATTTCCGTTATTTGTCAAGATATCGCAACCAAATTTACTACATCAGACTTATTTTGTATATTTAATATGCATACAAGATTTTCTCAAAATCGGACAACTATATCATATAGCTGCCATAGGAACAATCGAGCGAAATCAAGGTTTTGTATAAAGGCTAGTTCTGATTTTAGATATAGCTTACATATAATGTTGAATAGGCACAATTGCATTAAATTCTGCACCATTTTATGTATATAACAAATATTTGAACGATCGGAAGATATAAATATTTGCAAGGGTATAGAACCTTCGCCATGCCGAAGGTTAACTTTCTCTTCGGGTTTTTTTTTTGGTTTCTCTCATGCTGCTACTCGTCCTTGTGCGAGGGGGGAAAGGAAAAGGAAGGCGTTGCCCGCCCGTTGCCATTTAAAATTGCTTGGCGTGGCTTGGCTTGTCTTGGCTTTGCCGCTTGTCCTCACCTGTGTGTGTGTGCGAGTGTGTGTGTGTGTGTGTGTTATGTTTTTGAATGAACGCCTGCGTCTTTTATCTTTTCATAAATTTTTTCCGCCTTTTGTGGCATCGTCGTTGCCATCGCCGCTGTTGCCTGATGCCGCGCAGCGCCACTTACAATCACTTTTATTTCCCTCGCGCCTCTGATGGCTGCTGCCGCTGCCGCTGCTGGTACTGAGGCTGCTGCAAGCACATTTCGCCAAGTTTTCCTGCAGCAGCATTTTAATGCTCAACAAAATTTGAATTGAATTTGCCGACAGGCTGCGAGATGCGTAGCTCCAAAATGGCTGCCCGCGTCTCAGCTTGTTTTTCGCCTCGCCTGCTCCTCTCTCTTCCTCCACCCTACAATCTTCTCTCTCTTAACCTCTCTCTCTCTCTCTTCATCTTCCAACTCACTCTCCTCTTTGGCTTTGCTGCCATTTGCAATTTGCATCGTCGCTTGCCTTCAATTTGCCCAAAACTTGCAGCTGCAGGCGCCACTGCAACTTCAACTTCAACTTCAACTACAACTTGAAGCAGCTCCAACTGCTGCCTCAGTCTGTGCCGCTGCCCCTGCCTCTGCCTCTGCCTCTACCTCTGCTCCAGGTGCAGGTGCAGGTAACACAGCTGGCACTTTTTGCTCGCGCGCAGTTTCACGCTTTGCTTTCCTTAATCGTTTATCCTTGGGATTATGGTAACATAACAATGCCCCGAGCGACCGTGGGCGACGTTGGTCGTCGTCGCTTGACTTACCCCCTGTGCCCCTCCACCTTGCCATTCACCCCCTTGCGGGACACTGTAATTGGATGTGAAATGCTAGCTAAACTTGCCACAGCAGGCGGTGCGAAAGAGCGTGCAAGGGGGAGCAGTAGAGGGGGACGGAGAGAGGTGAAGCAGTGGAGGAGACAGGGGAGGGGCAGGGGAGAGTGAGGGGGAGGGTGCTGCAGTTTGGAGTGTCTGCAACTGAGCGCTGCAAATGCACATTTAATTCGTTTTCGTGCAAATGTAAATGCTGCGTGAGGCAGGAAAGAAAGAGAGGGGGGGCCAATAGAGAGAGAAAGAGGGAGAGAGCACGGCGGTAAGCACGCGCCGTAACCCCCTTTGATAGATGGAGTTGCAAAATCTTTTGATTTATATAGCCATCGTGTATGGCAGCGTCATAAATATGCTTGGCCACAAAAGCTTCTTAAATTGTCGCGTTCCTTTGACAACTTCGCCAACGCTGCACAGCAACGAAAAATGAGCTAAAAATGCAGTAGCCACTTGCGAGTGATCGTAGGGTACATAATGGATATATAGTGGATATAGTTATGGTTAATTAAAAACAAGAATTCTTAGCTGTCTGCTTTTTAAATCACATTTGTTTCACAACTGTCTGTCTGCATATCGATTACAGTTCTGCATGAATGTAATATTTTCACGGCAACCATGCTGTACAGTACGAGGGTCGTTTGATAAGTCCGTGACTTTTTGTATTTGCCGCGCACCTGCTCTAAATACAACACTGCTCCTGTCAGCAGTTATCGATTAACAGCTGACTGTAAAATTTTGAAAGCTGCGTTTTTGGTTTGCGTTTTATAGGCATTGAAAGCAGACGATCTCGTGAATTTTAACGAAAATGGAGATCGAGATCGTCTGCTTTCAATGCCTATAAAACGCAAACCAAAAAACGCAGCTTTCTCAAAATTTTACAGTCAGCTGTTAATCGATAACTGCTGACAGGAGCAGTGTTGTATTTAGAGCAGGTGCGCGGCAAATACAAAAAGTCACGGACTTATCAAACGACCCTCGTAATATATGATACTGTACTCATGTTTCACAATAGTTTATTCGTCTTTGGAGCTGAGGGTTCCTACAAGAGCCTTCCATTGAACCCTGTTTTGTGTCGTCTGCTGTGTCCTGTAAGAAAGATATTCTAAAGTCCATGAATGATTCCTTTGAAATAAGTACAACATAAAATAATGAATGATTACACCAAAAAATTAAGTGGGAATTGAATTTCACTTATTCTGTATCGTCGTAAAATCTCTAAAACTCAGCATGTGCTTGACAATATCTTCGCTTCGGTTTTCAGCTTCCTTCGATCGTTGTTTCTGCTTTGTTCCTCTGTACATACGCTTATCTTGAATACTGTGGATGTTCTTTGGGGCGAGAGATCAGTCCTCAACGTTAAGTTTTTGACGTAAGGTTTACAGTGCTGTTATGGCAGCTCCGAAATAAAAAATCTTGGTGTAAATGCTCTTTGTATTGTAGAGTGCATCATGCAAAGTTTTCTTAATATTTTAAATGGTATGTAAATATATCGATAGGTTGCTTGTTACTCTTTAATGTTATTTAACATTGCAATGTTATCTTACATTTGTATTGCACTGGTGACAGTGTGCATTATGCAGGGCTGCTTAACACGAATTGATGTATCGATAACTATCGGCGTATTCTAACATACTTATGTTATCTTGCATTTATGTTATCTGAAACTCGTTCTGCACTGCAACAACTGTATCCTGTCATCCAAGTATCCAAGTCTCCTCCCCCTCTTTTCTAAGTTAATTCAACATGCCAGACAATTCAATTTGCGCATTTAGCTTTGCGTTTGTCAGCATATAGTTTGTATGATGTATGTATGTATGTATGTATGTATATACATTTTGCATATGGCTTATCCGACCACCCTTTGGCAAGCTTAAACAAGCAACAAACATTTACTGCGATAAAAAAGGCGCTTCATCATCATCATCATCGTCATCGGGGATTCTCCTACTCCCTCTCCCCTCTCTCTCTCACTTTTGGAGATCCTTTTGCCGTGGCATTTTCGCAACTCTCTTTTTCGCAGAGTAGAAAATTGCATATACACAAAAGGACACCGCAAAAGCCGCACTTACGTAATACATCACAAAATGTCCAAACGAGGTAAAAGGATTTCCATGGCAGGAGCCTCATTGCCATTGCCCCAGTCTCGCTCTCCCCTCTCTCTCTCTTCCTCATATTTTTGTAAGCCAAAATGCAGCTTAACATATCAGCGCGAAAGACCGTGCAGGGGGAAGCGGGGCTGGAGGCAGACAGGAGAGGCGCTGACCGAGCAGCGGCTCCAGACCTCACGCTGCTTCACGACGCTGCCCCAAGCACCTGCACCAGTTGTGAGAGAGGGAGGCAGCACGCAGAGTGGAGGAAGGCAGCACACACCCACACACACACCCGCAGTCTCACGTAGAGGCTGCTGCGGTAATTAATGCAGCGCGTTTGTGAAAATGCGAATACATTTCGCCATTTTGCCTGCGCAACACGCTCGCCAGCTAGCGTGAGTGCGAGAGAGAGGGTGAGGGAGAGAGAGAGAGATAGAGAGAGAGAGAGAGAGAGAGAGAGAGAGAGAGAGAGAGAGAGTGAGAGTGCTGTGGCTGGGCTGGGTGCAAATGTATTCACGCCGAAACGATTTCGGGTGCATGGCGACACCTTGGTTTGGCGCCCGCTAACTGTAAACACATACATATGGATGTGTAGCTATGCACAGCAGATAGCTACCCCTCTCCTCTCCTCTCCTCTACCCTCTCGCTCTCTGCTCTTCCCTCGCACATGTGTGAAAAGTTCCAGGTTGCGCTGTTTTGGCAAAATGCATACGACGAGGACAACGACAACAATCAGAGGGGTTTGTGGGGGGAAGGGGGTTGGTAACCAGTTGAAGTTGTAGATACTTTCTCCAGATACTTCTACGAGGAAGAAAATCAAGCGGAAATTTTAAATTTGAATATGTTTTTCTTAGCTGGAAACTGGCAAAAGATTCCCCTCCCTCTCCCACCCACCATATGTTCGCCCATTTGTCTGCCTCTCCGTCTGTTTGTCTTACACATCTTTCGTTGTGTTATTTATTTGTTAGTTTTGCGATTCAAATGTATTCCCCCCCTCCCCTCCTGCCTTCACAGTTCTTCCCCTGCCCGTTCGCCACTCCCCACACATGTTTGGTTTATTTCTGTATTTTTTGTTATTCCTCAAGTGCCGCTTATTATGCACATTTTAAATCATCTGCCGAGCACGTCGAGTACGAGTCGGGTTGGTTAAATTAAGCGCACTTTCATATGGATTGCATGCGTATCTTTGAGATACACAGTAGCTACTGCAGCAGCATCGCCTCGCCACGTCACGCCACGCCACGCCACGCACTCGTCACACTGCTTTGCATATGCAGTTGATAGAGGGCGTAGAGAGAGAGAGATGGAATGGAAGGGAAAGGGGCGTGGTTGAAATAATAATGTGTGTACACAATTTCAGGGCGCAAACATCAAGTGGGCGTGGCCAAACACTTGTCCACAAATATTCTAAAGTATTCCGGTTGATTCCAATTAAATTTCTGGTCTAAATATGAATGAAATATCGGAAGATTAAAGAGGAGGAGTTTACAGAATAATATTGATGGTGATGCAACATAAGATAATTAAGTGTAGTAGGCTGATAGACGGTCACACTAATTTATCGATAATTATATAACACGATGACTATGTTAAGCGTTTGTTAAACCTAAGTTAAGCTTATGTTAAACCGATGCAAAAATAACATTAAGAGGCATTCTTGTTGAGTGTGTCAAATAAAGAGGAAGTGTTTAAAACATAGAGTGTAATTATTAAGCTTCCACATAAGTAAGAATAAAATTATTATAATTAGAAACAAAAAAATTGAAATCGAATAAAAATCCACCTAACAGTGCCTTAACAACGTCGGAATGTCTTTGTACTCAACTATTTTTATTTATATCAAATCCATTATATGTTGTACACTCATTATAAAGGCTACTTTCACATTAGTTAAACAAAATTTAACCTTTTTAAAGTACCCAACTATTTTCAGTTCTTTAAACTACCCAATGGCATGGCCAACTTGTTCCGCCTCCCCTCAGTCACATATTCTTTTCCAGGGTATTGCAATGCTATCAATGCAATGCACTCGAATGTGGTTTTCCATTAAACATTTCTAGGTTTATTGTAGTGCAGACATTTGTACAGAAAATTGTATAGAAAAATATTTTGTTTAGTCTGCAAATACAAATAGATGTTTGTAATTTTGCAACTTTGGTTTCGGGCTATTTGGCAGAAAACAACATATTTGTCACGTCCTGATTGCCAATTGCCGGTAAATATTTTCCGATTTCACATTCTGCCATGCAAACTATTTATGAACTTGCAATTTACTGTCGAGTAGTTTGCGCAATCAATTATTCCAACATTTTTATGTTTTTAAATTTCATTCCGAAGAAAAAGTGATTGATTAGCTTAGTTTCGTTGACTTGAGAAGACCTTGTTTACTAGATGTTCTCTATAAAAATAATACGTTGAGCGAAGTAAATTATTTGGCAATAAATGTGATTTATTAAGTATTTAGTGTCAACTATCTATTTCACCACCTAATAAGCGCGTATCTTGAAATATATTAATTAACTGAGGAAGTTACATTTCGATATATGTATCGATTAGCTTAAGAGTAACGCCACTAAGCACTGAACACAGATCAAGTTTATTTTGGATTTTGGACACAACCCTTCCCCTTCCGAATTCTCAGTTTAGTACAGTTCGTTTTTGATAAACTCAATAAATATGAACCCTCAAATGATTTCTGAAGAAATAATTTGTTGTAGGCTACTTGTAGGCTAATTTGTTGTATGTACTTAATATTATAATACATATATTTACCAACATTGTATATAAACATTGTGCCTAAGTTGTTCGCTTTTTATGTTTTACAACAGCCCTCTCTTAGAAGAAATGTAGGTCACGAACAAAGTTTTGGTCATGTGCGGAGCAGGTATATCACAGTCGAGGACGCTCGACTGTAGCTTTCGCGCTTGTTTTTCTATTAATATGATATTTCAGAAGTTATAATCTGCATTACAACTGTAAATCATCATCCTTGATCGATGGCAACGGTTTTATACTCATAATTTTGGCAGGATCAACAGTGTGACGATCAATGCCAAGAATAAAGGCCACGCCTTTCATTTTGGGTCGCTCACGATAATTTTTTTTCCAGCATTGTATCATTATTTCCTTTATATGATCGATATTCTTATAGGGTTTCACTTCATTCGGGTCCGGGCGTGCGCCTATTTTAAAAAATATTATTTAATAATGTTGTAGATGGAGAGGAATCAGGCTAACCTTCAACAATTTGATTTGCCCGGTAAGGTCCATACATTTTTTCTAGCTCATGGAACGGTTTCTTATCGGACATTACCTCCCACAGTACAATGCCAAAACTGTAGACATCACATTTCACTGTGTATTCGCCCTTTCCGTTGGCAACCTAACAAAAAAATGGATGTTAGGAAATGTATATGTAATTAAGAGAGAGTACAAACTTCTGGTGCCATATATGTGTAGGTACCCGCTTCCTTTGTATTGTTCGTCGCCAATTTTTTAACCAGACCGAAATCGCATAACTTCAAGGTCTTATAATTGTTGGTCAGTACCAAATTATCCGGCTTTATGTCACGATGGCATATCTTTTGCTCGTGCAAATACGCCAGAGCCTAATTACGAATGAAAATTCGGGAATATAAGAGTAGTAACTGACTGGATAAGCTTTATGTTAAATCTTACTTTGGCCATTTGCAGCATCCAGTTGAGTCTAGCCACATCTGAGGCCTTCCGTCCTTTATCATCCAAGAAATTCCTAAGGGATCCGCACTCTGCATATTCCATAAGTATCACAATTTTTTCCTCATGCACAATTGTGTCAAAAAAGGACACAATATTTGGATGTTCACATTCTTTTAAAATTGTTATTTCGTTTTCAATCATCTTCTTTTCTTTCTCATTTCTTGGGGTAAAAAATTTTTTCGCTGCAACGTCCTTGGTTGGTCCATTCCTTGGCTGCCATTGCGCTCTATAAACTTGACCATATGAGCCGTGTCCAATCTATAATAGGATTATATTTTAAAAAACTAACTACAAATCAATATTGATTTTCCATAACCCGATGCGCATTGTTTATAGATATGCCATATGTATGTGAACAGTGGTGGTCAAAGTTATTTACACTTAACATTTATTGCAAATACACTTTACTTATGGTGTGTGCAAAACTTATCAACTGATAAACGAATTTAATTACGTCATTAATTTACTTAGTTGCAGTATAAAGACTAGAAGTATATTCTTCTTATGAGTTTATCTCTAGTGTACCTCTTTTTCTAAAATCAGATTTTCTTGATCCATTATACGTGTAATATGTTTCGCTCTGCTTCAAAAATGTATGTGCGAAGGAATGAATACTAAAAAATATAATGCAAACACCGCAATGGGCGAAGTCACAAAGCTAACTGAATCTGTTGAACTCGCCGAGGCATTTGATAAGATAAGTAAACGAATATGTGCATATGTATGGCATCCAGTGGTGGTATGTTTGTTAAGAAATCGTATTGCCGATGTTTGCTATTTTTTAAGATATTGCAACCAAACATTCTACATCGGACTTGATTGATGTGTATTCGACGTCATATTTACCACTAAAACAACAATTGAATTTATACAATTACTTATATATTTATTTTCCATCTGAAACCTAACAATTGTGTTCTATAAGAACAAGCACGAGAGCTACAGCCGAATGTGCTCAACTATCGTTTATATAGTTTTGGCGTCGGGTATTGGGTATATCACAGCCAAGCTCTCTCGACTAAAGCTTGTTTAGGTTGACAATTAATATATATATATATAATATAATATATATAATATTTCTTGTCCCAGTAACCAGTTATCGATTGTTGTTTAAATAATGGAGTTTTCAATAGCACTAAGCATCAAACATATGCGGATTTTACTCATTTGATGCTATGAAATGATAGGGACACCGAAGCGTTTCCCGAGAGAGCGCTCGTCTCTCTTTGGTGAGGAGCCCCGAAGAAACGAATAGCGCCCTATCTTTTCATAGCTTCAAATGAGTAAAATCCGCTGTTTGAGTACTCTAAGTATACGTTCGATGCTTAGTGGTTTCATTGAGAAAGCAACGCCACAAGAAAAGACGAGCAAACAATTGAAAAACCGAAAACTTTGAAATTGATAATCATTAAAGATGTTTATTTAAATTATTATTTTGATTTCATATTTGAGATATGTATTTGTTTTTGTTATCTGCGCTCAATTTGTTTCCACCTTTGGCCTCATTCTCTGTGCTAGGCGGTTCCGTTGGCCCTACCCCACTTAAGTGGCTCCGAGTGTGTCGTCGTTGCCGTCGCCTTCCCTGTTGCCAGTTACCGTTATCCGTTGCTCATCCAGCCAACTGTCAACTGTGCTGCGTGGCCAGCGGCATTTACAGTTACTAGATACAACCGACCTGCAAGCGCGACCTGCGTCAGCGCCACTGTCGGCGTCGTCGTTGTTAGCGTATTTAATTTGAAAACATTTTCGTGTCATTTACGTGAAGTGCAGCGATTAGATGCGGCTGCCTTGCTCACTCTCTTTCGCCCTCTCTTTCTCTGCCTGTTCTGCTTTGCTGTCAGCTCTTTTTGTTGCCATTGTACAGAAAGTTTGCCACTCACACGCACACAAACCCAGAGCGAGAGAGTAAGAGAGAGAGAGAGAGAGAGAGAGACACGAAGCACCTATGGAAGTAATTACGGGGCAAAAGTGCAGCAATGTTTGTGATTTGCGCTCTAACAACAATTGATAGCAGTTGTTTGTTGTTGCTCTTGTTGTTGCTAGTGAACTTTCTATGGCTAGTTGACGTTCGACAACGTTTTGTTCAGTTGTTGTTGCTGCTGTCCGGGTCATTATTAGCCGCCCCCGCCTGACATTTTGCTTGTTTGCAATTATCTTATGCAAAATAATTTATGAGCAGCAATGTGAGGCATGCAGTGTATCGCAAATTTGCATTGATCGATTTGAATATGAGCCCAAATGTTAATCGATATTTCGAATCAGGCAAGCTTGTGTACATGCAGTTGACGTAACTCGATACTTATCGTTGGCCGTCAGCAGCATCTTTTAATTAGCATTGCTGGACCGCAAGCGGTAATCGATATTTTGAATTTGCATTGCTCTAGTAACATAATGTAATGCGATACACATCGATGCTTTCTGTTAACAGCAACTGTTACTGCAACAGCAACTGCAGTCCTCAAATTCAGTATGGCTTGTCGTGCAAATAAATAACGAAATCTGAGCAATTTAAGACATCTGCTGAGTTGGCAGCTGCTTTATCCTTTTAGCACGACTTGCTAAATGCTTGAGAAATGCTCTCGAATACGACGTCATAAAAATTTCACTTCAACTTTGGCATTTTACCTTGGACTGTGCGACTTCTAATGCATGCCAAATGGTGCTCGCATCAATAAAGCGTGCGTCACTTTAATTGCACACAGGAACGCTCTCTCACACTCGCACACACACACACACACACACACACACACACAGACTAGACTCACGCGTGGCGCACAGTAAAACGCATTGTAGTTGCACTCTTTAGCCTTTTTTCTCTCACTTTGTAGGGATTGGCAGGGAGGGGGACTAAGAGGCTAGCGAATGGGGTGAGTTACTGGTAACCGGGTAACCGGTAACGGGTAACGGGTAGTCTAATGGCATTAGCTGCCAGCCGCGCGCAAAGTCATTTGAAAGTTCAACACGTTCAAAAGGTCCCGGACTTGCGAAGCGCAGTCTGTCTGTGCTGTACCCTCCCTTACCCCTCGCCCCCCTCTCTCACCCTCTTTTTCTTTCGCTCTGTCTCTGTGTCCGTCTCTTTGGTGTCTTGGCGTGTCCTTTTTGCGCAACTTTCACTGTTTATTCTGCTAAAAGCGCTGGCCAACACTCTCATGCACTCGAGCTCGAGCTCGAGCTGAGAGGGCGGCGCATAGATGGACTCGCGGACAGAGGCACAGAGGGACAGAGACCAAACTGAACGCAGCTGCAATAGCAACTGGCAAACTGGCAAGCGGCGAACTGGCAGAAGCTTGGCTTTTAATTGACTTTTTATGCGCTGAGCTGCGCACTTCACTACGCTGCCAATTGCAAGTGGCAAGTTCCAATTCGAATTCCACAGCACTCCCCACAACCCTACCTCTTCGTGGCACCAGCTCTCGACGCTACCCCGCAGTGCACTGTGGCATATTCGAGTTGAATTTAACGCGCTTTAAGCTGCCTCGCTCCTCGGGTTGGCTTGGGCTCCTTTGCATATCCTGGGGGCAGGCGCAGCCACTGTGACACTTTGCAAGCCATTAAGCATTTTCATTACCTGCCCGAACTGCTTTGCATTTTGATAGCTCCCCCAGCATTGTGCCCCCAGTGGCAGTCGCAGTCGCATCGCAGTTGCAGTCCTAGCTAGGACTCTGCCCGCCTAGCCTGCCTCCCCGGGCTGCTTTTGCTGACTGCGTGTTTTGTTTACGTCGGCGCTATTAATTGCCACAGCACCAAAATGCAAATTGCAAATGCAACTGCAAATGTCCAGCTCCCGCAAGAGGGGGAGTAGAGTACAAGGTTAGGAGGGGCTGGGAGGCATCGCTGGACAGTTACAGCTGCCCGCACACAGAGCCCAAGTTAGCCAACTGCCAAAGTGAATTATTGTCCTGGTTTGCATATTATGCTAAAGTTTTCGTTCGTTCGTTCGTTTGTTGGATCCCTCCACAGATGCCCCCTTCGCTGGGGCTCCTCCTCTGGTTGCTTCGTTCGTTCGTGGGTAATTAAAACGCTTAAAGACGCATCAGTGCGTGACAAATCTTGCTTTTCACTTTCCACTTGGCGGGTGGCAGCAGGGAGAGCGGAGCGGACGGACGTCCTCGGGGTAGCTGGCCAAGTTGAGCCAAGTGCAGTGGTGCGGCAGACGAAGCAGATCTCTCTTGTCCTGCCTGCTCATTGTTTGTCCTGTCACTCAATGCTCAGCTCAAAAGTTTTCCCCGGTTCACTTTAAAGTGAAACAAAGTCGTCCAAGAAAGGGTTCTGGCAGTGTCCCTCCCCCACTCATTGCCGCATCGTAAGTTTATCTTTGCAAATTCTGATCTTCTTTCGTTTACTATTGAAATATTACTAAGTTTTCGAGCGTCTGATAAACACTGCAAGTTTTCCTATCAGATTTGTTTAATGGTCACAGCACATCATATATAATGTCTTCATCTCTTATTTTTGTTTACTTTGATGTTTATATTGTTGTTATATTGTTGTAGATCCTTACGGGGTTGACTCTTCTTAGCTTTACCTATCTCCTTCTAACCCCATTCAACCCATGCTAAACAGTTATCAGAATCTTATTTTGCTTTACTTTCCATCTTTCATTTTCTTAAATTTTCAGCAGTTTTTTCCATTAACTATCCAAATCAATCTTCAAAATTGAATATCCCCAAGAGAGAGAGAGAGAGAGAGAGAGCATTCTATGGGCCCTTTACCTCTTTTCTCTTCCTCCATTTCCCTGCCTTCCCCTCTCTATCTCCTCAGAGTATTCATTCTATTATCTTGTCATTGTTATGAAAGGTTTTTCTGCTTGTCTTGCCTGCTCAGTCAACCTCCCGCCCGTCTACCCCACTCCCTCTTCTTCTCCTCTTTCTCCTTCTTTCTCTCCCTCCTTCCCGGTTGAGTCTTCATTCAGCAAGCAGCTCGTGAAAGAGTTGAGCAAAGTCGCAGTCGCTGCGGCTGCTTCGATTGTGTCTCGCACAGCGTCCGGCACTTGGTGGACAGATGATAAAGTGTTGCCTCAACTTCAACAGTTTAAAGTTGCAGCAAGACAGAGAGAGAGAGATAGAAGATTATCGGGAGATAGAGGAAGAAAGAACTCGCTGTGAATTGTGTAAAAATGCCGCAAGAGTGCTGGCAATTAGTGAAGGATGATGCCCAAGTAGTTGCTGTTCTTCTTGTTGCTGCTGTTGTTGTTGCTGCTGCTGTTGTTGTTGCTGCTGCTGTTGTTGTTGCTGCTGCTGTTGCTGTTGGGGAATTTGTCGCAAATCTAAAAAGCCAAAAAATGACTTAATAGCCAAAAGTTGTGCATGCGACAAAGTAAGCGTTCGTGCGTGGCAGCGACGATAATTTTGGGACTGCGAGTGGAACGTGGAAGGTGGAAGGGGAAAGGGGAAAGGAGAAAGGGAAGAGGCAGCATGGGAAGAGATGCCCATGCCAGTGGGTCCTCAGTGGCTTGGGATATTTGTGGCGCATATGAGTGACACAGGCAGGCTGACTTGTCGGCAGCAGCAACAGCAGCAGCAGCAGCTGACGACGAGGCACTTGGTGATGGAGAGAGGAGTAGAGGGGAGGGAGTGGATGAAGCAGGGCAGGCAGGCGTTGCGCGTGCCGTTGGGAAAGTTGCCAGGCAGTCAGCGTGGCAGACCGAGGCAGGCCACCACGCCGGGCTGCCGCAAGAGGAATGCGTGCCTGTGGACAAAACATGTCAGCAGCCTCGTCCGCCGTTGTCGTCGTCATCGTCGATGTCCATCGTCTTCCTCGTTCCCGGCCTGTGCTGCGCCTTCGTTTTAATTCATATCAAAATGCATGATGAACCCATGAATGAAGCAACGCTGCCAGGGCGGCGAAGAGAGGAAGATCGGAAGAGGGAATATAGCAGGGAAAGTTGGATGCCCGTCCTGCAGTTGCCACCAGCTGGCAATTATAGTTTTCATTCGCTGCGCTGTTCTGCAATCTTGATTCATTGATGCCGTCGCGAGAGTCGAGAGAGCGCAGCATCGCGATATATATGTGTATATACTGGTGGAAGGAAACTTAGGAGGGATTCTTAATAAATATAAGTATATAATAATACGAAGTATGTGAAAATAAATACATTAAAGCAATCGTCAGATTATCACTCTACGCTCAATCCGACCCAATGAAGTATGTATATTCTGAACCATCATCACCAAGGGAGTTGATCTTTCTAGGTCTGTCTGTTCGTCCGTCCGTCCGACCGTCAGTCTGTCTCTTGCAGTTTGAATAAGTCTCTCAGTTTTAAACTTAGGAGATATCTCCGACACCACAAAGTAGATACATATATTTTAAATTAGCATCAACAGGGAAATCAAACTAGTCTCTCAGTCTTGGAGCCATCTTGATGTAACTTGGTACACATGTTCCTTAATGCTACTCGCTGTAAATGAGCCGGAACAAGCCAGATCGAATCGATATATCGTATAGTTCCCATAGAACTTTTAGCAAATAGTACTTTTCCTATATATATAATATGCACATAAAGTTTCATGCAAACTGAACCACAATAAAATAAAGCTGTCGTTGGGACAATCAGCCTATGATTTTTGTAGACTGGAGAAATAAGGAGCGAAATAAATTATAATATGAGTATTAAAAGTTCACAATGCCACTCGATTCCGCGCTATTAAACTTAGAAATTATTGGAACAACTGGAGGGAATTAGAACCTGTAAGGTTATAAGACTTTCGGAATGATGAATATATCCTTACGTCCTGGTGTTCACAAACTTGTAATGATTTTCGAAAGTGCCTTACAATCCATTCTGGAGAAAAGGATTTGATTATTACTACTACTTAATGTTCCTTAAAGATATATATTCGTATACCTACGTTAACTTAACCTGTCTGTGATCATTTCATTTTTATCTTCATTGCGTATCTTCTCTTAGTTTTAAGCTGTACTTTGCGTCGTATCAAAATACCATAACTTTCCATTAAAGTGCCTAACAAGTGTAATATATCAACCTATCTCTCATAACCTCCCACTAAGTGGCCTCATTTCGCATTCTAATTGCGTGGCAATTCAAAATCCGACCATAAAAACGCTAAAAATGCTGATTGCTTGATCTACTTTTGGCTACTGGGCGGGATTTTGGCTTGTTTCGGGGCCACAAATCAATGCAGCAAATGCGGCATTAGAATTGATTCGCTTAGCCGTGCAGATGGCAGAGCTGAGGACGAGGCGTAAGCAAGGTGGATAAGGGGAGTGGGGAGGGGGAAGTCGGCTGTCTGCGCTGATTAGACCTGGAGACGAGGATAGACGACGGCGTGTAAATGGCGCCTGGCAGAAGGTGTTGATGATGACGATGATGACGATGATGAAGATGATGATGTACATAAAGTGCCGCCGGGCCTGACAATTCCAATCGGGTAGGGCAGGGAGGGGCTAAAACTTGTCGCCGCGCACGGAAGCACGAAAATTGAATTGACATGACAGTCAGCCCGGTCGATGGGTCGGTAAGTCTGTCCATAGTCATCTCATTCCTCTTCCTCTCACTCCCACCTCCCTTCCTCTCTCTCTCTTGGTCCTGCTCCGCCTTCCCTTCGGGACTGACAACAGTTTAGGTTGGGTACGCCAGTTCGGCATACGCTTCATAAAATTCATTTCCGCGTCGCGCTGCCTGCAAAAGTGATTAAAATTATAATTAAACTGTGACGGCGACAGCAGCTGGCAGAGAGAGAGGCAGAGGGAAGAGAGAGAGATCGAGGAATAAGAGAGGGAAGCAGACTGAGCTCATGTACTACTCCAATACGTATTCAATTTCAGCTAAGCCTCAACTAGTGCGCACACACAACGCGGCGTATGAGCAATGCGCAAATTCGCAAGTGGTTTATGCATTCACAGTGTACGCCGGGCTGCCTTTTCTCCTTCTCCTTTGCATCCGCCCTGCTTCTGCTGCTGCTTCCTCCTCTTCTTGTTCCCCCTTCCCTTCTCGTTCGTGCATTCAACGGTTCATTGGTTGCTATAAATATATAATACGTGAAAAATACGTGCCGAGTTCTTTTCAATCCGTGTGCCGCTCTGGCCCTCTAGCTCTCCTTTCCTTCCCTTCCTCCTTCTTTCTCCCCCTTCCCTTACACATCCTTCGCTGTCTACCTTCCCACATCAGCAAGAAATGGTTAGCAATAAAAGCGTTCAGCGCACTGTTGCATATATGCTGAGACCTCGCTGAGTTCTCCTTCTGCCTCCTTCTGCCTCGCATCCTCTCTCCCTTGCCAGTTGCCATGGGTTTAGTCCTGTATCCCTCCCCTCCCCTTCCACCACCGCTCAAGATGGAACGCACTTGTTGATTGGCACTGAATGTTGCGTCTTATAGGATTGATATACTCGTACTCCCCGAGCAGGCGAGCGGGGCAGCCCGCCCTGCTGCCATGGACAACGCGCACTGGATGCACGTGCTCAATGGCTGAACGTTCCATGCTGCTGCTGCAGCTGTCGAAGCTGGTTGCAAATGCCCGCAATCATCTGCAGGTGCCCATTATAGCAGCATGCTATAATAAAGTATAGCAAAGTAAGCATATAAACTATAGAAACGACAAGTTTACCGAGCAGGGCTGGCCGGGGGAGGGCAAGCAAAACAATTGTGTTTCGATAACGAAACACTTCAGGTAATATAAAGGTGCTATGTATGTATGCTATGTATAGTTCTAGGTGATGTAAGGGATTATTTTGTTGTTGCATTTACTTAATGTCTTATGCAGAATTTACAGGAGAAAACGAAGAGTTCTTCACAATATATTTGTGCAATTTCACTAAAAACATCTCAATAAAGTTTAGCAGTTCCATCTTTATAAGGTTTAGGTATGTTATGAGCATTAAATCTTTAATCTTCCCAAACTAAGCTGGCATTATATCTTATATTCTATCTAAAGTCAGGGCCGTAGCGACGGCCTCGGGGGCTCTTTTCCCAGAGTTTTTCGGTTTGCCTTGCTAAAACAATGACTTTGTGCTTAGTTTATAAAACATTTCATAAAAAAAGAAAGTTAATATCAATAAAATTGAATCTTTTTTCCACTTTATATCTTGAAATTCATCTTTATTAGTAGTTGAGAAATCGTTATTTTGTGCCTTTTTATTCCCGATCCAATTCATTCTTGCCTCATTTTGTTTGACAATTATGATAGTACATAATGGGTACTGCCCATAGAGTAAGAATAATACAATAGTAAGCTTTGTTTGTTTGAAATCGTGTATAACAGCCATATGAAATAGTGGCAGACTCCACAGAGTATATATATTCTTGCGCAGACTCATGATGTAGCTTTGGATTAAGCCATATTGGTACGTTAAAACGTCGAGATAGCATCCATTATTTAAAGTAGAGACACCAAATTTGACATCAAGCATTCTTTATTTTATTTTCATGGCTACTTGTCACATTTGTTTGTTGGCAGCGCCCTTATGCACCGCACACCCCTAGCTACGGGCCTGTTTAGAATTTATGGTTTGCTTAAACTTTGTTCATTACAAGAAAAGTGATGTTGATAAATTATTTATAATGCTAACTTTTGGAATAGTTTATTATATTGATCTTGATCGATATTATGAGTATATGATATTCACAAACAGTATCATTTCGCATTAGAAATATGCTGCTCTTCATTTGGCATTTCCTCTTTCATTGTTTCTACTTCCTTTGATCTTTCCCTAACTTCACAATCTTCCTAACTTTCAACCTAACAATCTGCTGATGTTCATTTGAATTGAGTTGTAAGATTCAGAAGCATATTGAATTACAACACACAAATCTAAACAAGAATACATATTTTAAACCTTCACTTTATATGTATATAGTATATATATATTTATTCACTCACATTTTATTGCATTCGAATGCATTTAATTGCGCAAAGTTTCACGAATTCCTTCTTGAATTTCTTCTCAATTTCATTTCACTTCTCACCCAAGCAATCTTTCTATAATCCCTACTACAATCCCCTCTCCGGCGTCCTCCTCAATTCGATCAGCTCTCTTTCATCACTTTCGCTTTTTCTGCTTTGGCTTTCGCTTTCGCTGCGATTTGCCGCAACTTTGTGCGCTGTGGCGCATTTCCGTCAGTGTCCGCAAACCTTATGGGAAGTCCGTCTTTTCTCCCTCTTCCTCTCTCCCTCACTTCCCTCACTGTTGCTTCTCCTCTGCCCCGCTTCTTCCTCTCAGCCATCCAGGCGTGCTTTTATCCATCTCTGCAAGCAATGAGCGCGCTTATTCCATTTGCTTAGACACGAACAAAACAAAAAGGCAAACGCGACGATGATTCAAAAATGGCAAAAAATACTACAAATAAAAAAGGTAAAGAGAGAGAGAGAGAATGAGAGAGAGAGAGAGGGAGAAGGGAATCAAGAGAGCGCAGCAAAGAGGAAGCGGAAATTGAAAATCTTGAGCTTTCTGGCGAGCGAGTGAGCTGTGAATCCCATTTCAAGTGCAATCTTCACTTGCCAAGTTGCAGTTGCAGTCGCAGTCGACGTCGCGACGTCTGCAGCGCAGTTGGCGGCGCAGTCGACGTCACAGCTGGCAAGTAATTCAATAGTTGCGGGCGCCGTTGCTAGTGCCTGGCATTGAATGGCAATCGAGAGTGGCACGTAATGCCAACAATTGCTGCAAGGCAAGGGGCAGGGGGAAGCAAGAGGCGGCAGCATTCTCTCTGCTTGCGTGTTGCACGTGTGTAGATAACAGCTCTCTGTGCTGCTCCTCCCCTGCACCCAGCACTTTTGGGCTTAGTCGTCATCTCCAGCCATGTGCTGCACCCTTCACACCTCCTGCCTCCCCCTCCCCTCTCCCCCTCTACTCCCTCTCCAGCTTCCTCTAACCAGCTTCATGTCTCCATGTGCGTCTCTCTGGCGACTGCGTACACAAAATTCATTTATGTGCACGCAAATCCCTAATCCCTAGTTTTTGCTCCCTGTTTGTTCTTGTTCTGCGTCGCTTGCCTCTGGTACGCCCCCCCCCTCCCGCCATCCATCGTCCACCCGCAGCTGACAGCGTTGTGGGGAAATGACTTTTGAGCGGCTCCGGCGCGCGGCATATGCCGCCGTGGACTGCGACTCCGTTCCCTGGCACCGCAGTCGCCTGTCAACTGCGTCCTTTCAGCTTAGTAACAAAATTAAAGTGCCGCCTGCCAGAGTTGCCCCCACGGCTCGGTCGGTCTCGCACCTGCCGCAGACGCATCCTGCCCAGCTCCGACGCTGCCTCCGACGCAGCCTCGACGCTGCCGCTGCGCCCGACACAAGATTGATGTAGCATTCATTCGATGCGGATTAGTATTTTATAGCTGCACTTCAGCTGGAGAGCGATCCAGCTGAGAGCTGAGAGCTGAGAAGATGCTCTTTCTTCTCTCTCCCCTCCCCCTCCTCCCTCCCTGCCCGGCTGCCCCTTGTTGAAGGTGTCCGACGCACAAAGGGCGACGGCTTCCACAATTTTTTCGCATTCCTCGCAATTGATTGCCTCCGTTTCGAGTGTGTGCCTGAGCAGGGTGTGTGTGTGCGTTGTGTGCTGCCAAGGTGTGTGTGTGTGCAAGTGTTGTGTGCGCTTGCATTGTCCATCTCCATCTCGCCCTCTGTCGTCATCGTCGTCATTCCCTGATTGGGGTCAGAACCATTCTCGCTCGTCTCAGTGTGCGTGCGTGTGTGTGTGTGTGTGTGCGTTGCTTGGGGCTGTTGTTTAGCTATTAAGTTGCTCACTTGATTTGTAGCCCGAATTGAATTCAATTGCCGCAATCGACACTGTGCAACACTGTGCAACAAATTGCACAGTGGTTCCAATGCAAACAGGCAAGCTTGCAGGTAAACTCTTTTTGTTAAAGGTAATTATGGAACTTGTTATACCCTTCGGCCAAGAAAGGGCATACTGGCTTTGTGCAAATGCATGTAACAGCCAGAAGGAGGTGTGGTAGACCCTATAGAGTATATATATAGAGTATATTCTTGCTCAGAATAAACTTGCAGAGTCGATAGAGCCATGTGTTTCCGTCTGTCTATCTGTCTGTCTATCTGTCTGTCTATCTGTCTTTCTATCTGTCTGTCTATCTGTCTGTCTGTCTATCTGTCTGTCTATCTGTCTGTCTATCTGTCTGTCTATCTGTCTGTCTATCTGTCTGTCTATCTGTCTGTCTATCTGTCTGTCTATCTGTCTGTCTATCTGTCTGTCTATCTGTCTGTCTATCTGTCTGTCTATCTGTCTGTTTATCTGTCTGTCTATCTGTCTGTCTATCTGTCTGTCTATCTGTCTGTCTATCTGTCTGTCTATCTGTCTGTCTATCTGTCTGTCTATCTGTCTGTCTATCTGTCTGTCTATCTGTCTGTCTATCTGTCTGTCTATCTGTCTGTCTATCTGTCTGTCTATCTGTCTGTCTATCAGTCTGTCTATCTGTCTGTCTATCTGTCTGTCTATCTGTCTGTCTATCTGTCTGTCTATCTGTCTGTCTATCTGTCTGTCTATCTGTCTGTCTATCTGTCTGTCTATCTGTCTGTCTATCTGTCTGTCTATCTGTCTGTCTATCTGTCTGTCTATCTGTCTGTCTATCTGTCTGTCTATCTGTCTGTCTATCTGTCTGTCTATCTGTCTGTCTATCTGTCTGTCTATCTGTCTGTCTAACTGTCTGTCTATCTGTTTGTCTATCTGTCTGTCTATCTGTCTGTCTATCTGTCTGTCTATCTGTCTGTCTATCTGTCTGTCTATCTGTCTGTCTATCTGTCTGTCTATCTGTCTGTCTATCTGTCTGTCTATCTGTCTGTCTATCTGTCTGTCTATCTGTCTGTCTATCTGTCTGTCTATCTGTCTGTCTATCTGTCTGTCTATCTGTCTGTCTATTTGTCTGTCTATCTGTCTGTCTATCTGTCTGTCTATCTGTCTGTCTATCTGTCTGTCTATCTGTCTGTCTATCTGTCTGTCTATCTGTCTGTCTATCTGTCTGTCTATCTGTCTGTCTATCTGTCTGTCTATCTCTCTGTCTATCTGTCTGTCTATCTGTCTGTCTATCTGTCTGTCTATCTGTCTGTCTATCTGTCTGTCTATCTGTCTATCTGTCTGTCTATCTGTCTGTCTATCTATCTGTCTATCTGTCTGTCTGTCTATCTGTCTGTCTGTTTGTCTGTATGTCTGTATGTATGTATCTGTGTATCTGTCTGTCCGTCCATTCGAATGCATTAGTCTGCCTGTCTGTCAGTTTGATTGGACGTCAAGATCTCAGCTATTCAAAAATCTAGAGAATGCAAATTTGTCATGATGGTTTCTACAGACGAGGTTTATTTCAAATATTATGTTAGATGCCACGCCCAACGCTTTCACAAATCAATATTCAATATCTTTCAAGTTGATTTGTAAGCGCAGCTGATGAACTGATTATAGTATCTATTATTCCTCCGAATTTCAACCCGGTCGACCAACAAAGACAAAAGTTGATAAGAAGGCAGGCAGGCGAGCCTGAGCGCCATCTGTCGTGAATAATTTGAATATGTGGAAGAACTTATCAAACTTATGGTAAACGATATCGGAACAAAGTTCGAAGCGTATCCTGGGTATTACTGTCGCGTGCCGCTCGATTGTTATTCCCGTTGTATTAAGGTTCCCGAAGTATTCCTGATCATCAGGCAGGTCTTTTCGTTTGTCTGTCCGTCTGTCCATACAACATTCATAGCCGCTTGCATATCTGTCTGTTTGTGTGTCTTTGTCGATTATCTGCTGGACAGTTTCTTCTTTCTTTATCTTCCTCCTGACTTCCTTTTCTCTAATATCTTTACATTTCTAGCGATCTCACTGTCTTTCAGTCTCTTCATTTCTCCTCCCTTTTATCTAAGTGTCGTTCTGTTTGTTTCTCTGTTTCTCCTCCTATTTGTCTCGCTATCTGCCTGATAACCTTCATCTTTGTCCGTTCGTCTATGTTTCGTTCCCTTTCTCAGTTTGCTTACCTGCCTGCTCTGTCTGTCTCCCTGTATTGTCTCCTTGTCTCTCCCTTCTTTATATTCTTCTCTTTCAGCTTGTGAATCTTGCATATGTTAGCTCGTCCTTCCCAAATCTCCCCCTGGGTCTCTCTCTTAACCTCCCGTAGTAAAGGCTTCTAGATCAGTTTTAGTTTCAATTAGTTCCTTGCATAACCTCAAAGCCTTATGAGTGCTTCTCCATTATAAATACCTGTTGCAAAATTGCAAATGTTTGTGGGCATGGCCACGCCTCTGCGCCACTTGAGGCTAAAGGCTTTCGCCACTAGTCGCCGTCAAGTTTGTGGAAAGGGGTACAAATTAATTAACTTTGACGAGACGAAGAAGGTCTTAACGATTTTTCGTAGTACCCCTCGTAACTCTCCCCTGCCATCGCAGCAGCCGAGGAAAGTTTGGCAAATATAAATTGTGTGGGCCTCGCTATGCAAAGGTTACTCATGTTGTGGGTGCGCCGTGTGTGTTGGGTGTATGTAATTACTTGCACACCTGTCGACAGCTCCACATTTACTCACTCATTTAACAGGTACAGTCCCTGCTGCCCCGTCCCGGTACTGCTCCGGCACCCCCTCGTGGCACCCAGCACAGATTCCCAGACGCAGCTGGCGGGTTAAAGTAATTTCGACCGCTCTATGGCAGCCATTACCAGCGCCAGCCCCAACGCCTGCCACAATTGCAAATGATTTTCACTTTCGGATCGAAATGAATGCGCCACTAGTCGTCGCTGCTTCGAGGGTGCTCCAAGCCGGAGCTGAGGCTGAAGCTGAAGCTGATGCGGACTGTGCACTGCTCTGTGACTCCAGACGTATCCGTGGCTCGAGTGTGGTGCACAGTGGGAAGTGGGTGCGACGAGGGCGCATAAATTTTCCTTGTCGAACACACACACATACTCTGGTGCCTTCCCCCCTGGTACCTCCGCCCGCACTCACACAGATACCCCCGGCCCGGAGAACACACACGTAGCCACCTATGTATGCAGCCAGCGAGCGCGCTAAATGTTGCCGCTCTGCCTGATAAATGACCCTTGAACACCTTTAAGGCACCTCCCCAACTACCGTGCCACCCTCCCCATGAAACTTCCCCTCCTTCCCCTCTCGACTCGTTGCAAATTCGGGCCGCCCTCGAGGCATATAAATTGAAAGCTATTTATCATACATACACAAGTGTTGTGGCTGTGCGTGTGTGCGAGGAGGGTGAGGGGAGGGGTAGGGGGTACCAGGGAGGTAGGCCGCAGTTAACTAAGTTTCTGGCCAAGGCAGAGCGCTGCTGCTCGTGCTGCTTATTGCGAAAACTCACAGGGCATGCTTCATTTAAGGTCGCACTTCAAGCTGCAGAACCTTCTGTTTTCAAGGGATTCGGTTCTGTTCTCAGGGCGGAGTCTGTTTTTTATTAACTCATGCCACATTTAATGCAACACTGCGTCGCACAACAAATTGAGCCAATTGAGCTCGGCAGCTCGCAGCTGCTGCCCCACAGCCCGATTCCGAGGATCCGCTTCTATTCCAGTTAGTCTCACATGTGCCATAAAAGTTCGCATAAGCGCGCCAGAGCTGGATGCCTTCCAACATTTTCCAACTTGTTTCGTGGCCAAAAGAATAATGAGAGTGTGTTTTCGCAATAGTTTCCGCAAATGCCATACGCAAATCGGGCAGCACCCCCTCCTCCACGCCTCTCCGGCTCCATTGGCAGAACTAATTGCCAGTCTGAGCATTAACTTGGCTTCCAAAATTGATATTCTATTTGTCTAAAGCCAAGTCAACATTTGCATACTTATTAAATTCGCTCTGATTTCAATTCAAATTGCCTCCCGCATTTCTTTGGGCCAATCGCATGTGCTTTCCCGAGTGCCTCGCAGTTCGATTTCCTTATAACGCATTTGAAATGGAGGAAAATTGGATGCTGATGTGCTCGTGTGAAACAGGCTGTGAGAGTCTGTGAGATTATACTCATCTTACACCTACATAGAGTATATTTATTTCTGCCCTTAGTTTGAAACGCATCTCAGGAAACATCTTTGGCCTATGAAGTATGTATTGTATATTCTGAATCTGCATCAACAGACGATTCCAAGTTGGTCTCTCTGTCTGTCCATCTGTTGCAACACAAACAAGTCTCTCAGTTTTAAGCTATCTTGATGAATCCTGCTACCCATGCTTCTCATCGCTGTAAATAAAACCGATATATCGTTTATCTGCCATGCAAACTATCGGTCGAAGGTATTTGTATGAAACCTTTTCTGATTATAGAAATTACTTAACCTTACTCAGTTCCAATCACAATGAGACATACAAATTATTGAATATATTCAACACTTTTCAATTCCGCACTATTACATTTCACTAGTACAGGAACGATCCGATGATATAAGAACCAGAAAGGGTGTAGAATCGTCGGCATGCCGAAGGTAGCTCTCGCTCTCACTTTATATGTGATTTAATCTCTGGAATTACTTGCAAGTTATTCATTGAATTTGGAATACAAATTCCTATAGACAGACAGCCAAAACGTATTTTCACCTTCTATCATACGATAATATAATTCCAGCCTGGGATACTAAATGCAACTCGTAGATCTCTGCAATTGCTTGTGCTCCTGACGCCAAATTTAGCATACAGATTCCTTTTTACTTCATGTATCATCAGCAATATTGAAACGTCGCTTGCCACGCCCACATTTACAAGAAAAGGCTTGTTTAATAAACAAGTTCTTAATTTCTAATCCTCTGTCTGTAACTTCGGGGAAATCGTTCTCTCATTTATCAGTTTTATGGCTTGCCTCGCAGCTGCAATCTATGCTCACAATTTCCCCATAAGTGAGCACTCCACTACCCCCTTCCCTCTCTGCTCTGCCCAGGCTCCTGCTGCCGTTTCAAGTCCTCTGAGTGCCGAATGCTTCCGGCATCAGTTTCTGCAACTTGGCAAACTTTGAAACGCATTTGCCTTGCCTCAACTTGATGTCGAGTGTGTGTGTGTGTGTGTGGAGTAGGCGGGTCGGAGGCGGGTGTTGCGTGGTCTGTTGGCTTTAGCCACGACAATTACAACAGCAGCAGCAGCAGCAGCAGCAACAGCAACATTAACAATGGCAGCAGCAGGCAGGCGGCAGCAACAAGAAATGACAACAGATTTACGGCTACAAAGTCTAATTAGCGATAAAGACTGCTCTAATATTTGTCACTTGAGACCGAAAATAGCAGCCCCAACTCCCCCTAGAGCAGGAGGGGGGTTGGAGGGTGTTGCCTAGCCAAGTGGCAAGCGAAATCGCTGCCAAATTGCAGCTTCAAATGTATCTGCTGCTGTTGCTGGCAGCCAGCAGATTTTCCGGTTTTGTTTATGAAAAACTCGTGGGAAAAGGCGGAACAGAGAAGGGAGAAGAGGCAGAAGAGAAGTAGCAAGAGGAGGGGCAAGAGGAGAGATACGAGGAGAGGCAAGAGCTGAGGTAGTGCCTAGAGAAGAGGGTGCCTGCTCTGGCAGAGTCAAGCTGAAGGCGTGGCCTGAGCGCGGATTAATTGCAAAGGTAGCAGGTGGAAGCGGTGGGGGGAGTGGAGGAGCGAAGGCGGCTGGTCTCACAGCCATTAGGCAAATGGGGGGCGTGGCCAGGGGCGAGGTGAGGCGAGCTCATTTGGCATTTCGAGTGCTTTTTGACTGGTTTTATTGTTGTTTTGCTTGCTCGGTGTTTGCTGCCAACAGCGATAAAATAAAGCACAAGGCAAACGAGCAAGGCGAACCGCACAGCAACACACACACACACAGACACATGCACACACACACTGGAACACACACACTCTCATGCAAAGGAGTTGATTTTGGTCTAGATCCAAAACGTCGTTGTCCATAAAAACTTAACGCGTTCGCCATTTTGACCGCAAATGATGTATTATCCCCCTCTTTCTCTTCCACCTCCCCTCGTTCGAATTGGCCCAGTGGGAATAAGAAGAAGCAGAAGAAGAGCGTACCCAATAAAGTCTAAACTATTCCGTAATCGCAGGCACTTTGAGCGAGCTCATTGAGCTACCTTCCATCTTGCCATCTTATATCCTGAATTCAGGCAACGTAATGCAATGTAAGCTGCGTTGCGTTACGTTACGTTAACGTAAACGTAACGAAATGAGATGGAGAAAATGAGAAAGTTCCCTTTGCATCGTTCGCTCATGTCGTGACTGGCCAATAATTTTCTGCCCCCTTCTCCCCCCTCCGCAAACACTGTTCAATAGAAGGCCCGGAATGGGCACGTGGCAATTGCTGTTCAAAATTTATTTCAATTTTCACAGGCAGATAATAAAGCCAGTTTGGGAATCGGATGAATGCAACGAATATTGAATGCACTATGTGACATTGATAGATAGAAGACCATGAGGGATAAGGAGAGGCATGACATTGTGGATTGCATTGGTGATTGGATTCGAGTGGGAAGTTAATTTGTGAAGCTGCATATATGCCATATTGCAAGGGAAAGGTAATAGATGAATATGGTAATATAATATAATTGATAAAGGGAATAGTGGAGTAGAAGATTAGATTGATAAATATTTATAATTTGATATATTTGTGAAACTTAGGCTTAAACTGTATGTCTAAGGTTCAAGTCACAGTTGTTGTGTAAAATACCCGATTGTTTTAAAATTTAATCAAATGGTTTTATTTTATTATACTTCAATTTATGTTTTTAAAAATTAGTTATTTCTTTTGTTAAGTCTTAGAGTCGTCGTTAATCTTTTTAGTTTATAATATGATCGTCGTTTATTAATTTATAAGGCGTCCGTCTTGCTCTTTAACACCTTCACGGTTCTCGTCATTCACGAAAGCTCTTTGCTCTTCTTCTTCTACATTAACGATAGATAATATTGTACAAGATATATTTTAAATTAATATTGAAATTATAGATTCATAAACATGGATAAAAGACAATCATATAAGGAAGATTAGGGCAAAAGTCTTAAAAGAACTTGAATGGATGATGGAAAAAATAAGATACAAAGTAGAGGCTTCATAAGTGAGGATAAATCGAAGACCTATAAGAGAAAAAAAAGGTTTAAAAGCAAATAAAAATAAATAAATAATAAGGCTTAGAATAGATAATACAAGTATTTCAGGGTCAGTCAGTGAAGTCCACTATCCCTTAATATATAGATACATAAAAAAACCTACAGATTAATAACGAATCCAAAAGACCAATAATGCTTAGGCCAATCCACTGCCTCAATAACAAATTTAAATAATATAAACTATTTTCGTGCAATAATATTCCTGCCCCGTTTCCATCTCAATCGAAGTTCAATGAATAAGAAATCAGAAACGTCAGAGGGAGCAGGACAGCATAAGAAGGTAACCAACCTCCCCGGGCGAGTATTACAATCAGTGAGCTCGCCAATGCGATATTCTAATGCCCACGGTAAGAGTATAATAGAGAATAGACAGCCAGGAAGAGGAGAGAGGAGTAAAGAGAGACAGCAAGAGAGGGAGACAGCGAGCGAGCGAAGGAAAAATCGAGTGCGCGTAACAATGAAATTGATACTTTTTTTAAATGAGCCAGGGGAGGAGAGGCGGGCGGAGGGGAAGTAGTGGACGCCTGAAATGGGGGTAAATTGTATCTCAAGAGCTGCCACTGCCGTCGCTGTAACTCAGCTCGAGTCAAGTGGGGGCGTGTCCAGTGGGGTGGGGGAGAAGGAGGAAGAGAGGCGAAAGTGGGCGCGAGGCGCGTTGAGCTCTACGTGCTGCGAATGCGTAAGAGATTTTTATTTGCCTGCCAGTTGAGGATTTCGATACACAGACACGCAAACACACACACACACACAGACACATTAGGGTACATATGTTCGTGTATGTGTGTGTGTGAGGGCAGGGAGAGGGGCCTGGAAGAGTCCGTGGGGCAGCTCAGACATCAAGCATTCAAAAACAAATGGAAAAAGTAATGATTATTTGCTTAGCTAATGCCGCACAAAGTGGCCGCGAAGGCAGCACCAGAGAAGTGAGAAGGAGGGAGGGGGGTAGAGGTGGAGTGAGGGAGTGCAGGATGAGGCAGTTTGCTGGACATTGCGCATACGCCCCGTGGCACATTTGATTGCTGTGCATAAATAATGTAATGCTATCGATTTGCCACAAGTTGCCGCCGATTGTGTGCCGATTGTTATTGTTGTTGTTGTTGTTGTTACTGCTGTCCATTGTTGCTACTCGTGCCTGCTGCCCATATCTTCCCCTCGGCAGGCTTAGCGAATTAACAGCTGCGCAAGGAATTTGCATGTGCCTTGGCCCCCGACGAGGCAAGCCAAGCCAAGCCGAGGCGCCCAGAGAGTGATGCCTGTTGGCCCAAATACCGACAGGCCTGGTGGACTGTCTGTCTATCTGTCTCTCACTCTCCCCCCCCCCCTTTTTCTTTCTCTCTACTCGCTCTCTTTGTCTGCCTCTGCTTATCTCTCTCCGTCTCCGTCTCTGTCTTTGTTTACCATTTCGATTTGGCACAATTTGTCACTGGCAGCCTGTCATCTTATGGCTTGTTAGTTGGGCTTGTTTGCCTGTTTGCCCAGCCAGCTTATGGACACCAACAAGTGCCCACGCCCACGACCCCTTACAGTGCACTGCCCCCCCCTCCTCATGGCTGCTGCGCTGACTGATATGTGGCAGGCAGCTCCGGCTCTGGCTCTGGCTCTGTCTCGTCTGCTGTTGCTCTCGTGTGTGTCTCGTTGTCATCCTGCTGCTTCTTGTGGTACTCACCTCCCCCTCCACCCTCTCTACTGCATCTGCTCTTTGTTTACATACAGCTTCCACGTTGTGCTCTTTGCTTCCTGGTTCGGCTTCGGGCTCTGCTGCTTCTGTAGCTGTTCAATGTGTGGCAAGCTATTATTCTCCCTCTCTCACCTAGTCGCCTGCTCCCTGTCTCGCTCTGGTCAAGTGTCAAGTCGATGTTGCGCCTGCTGCTTTTTCATGTCTCATGCTGGCTGCTTCTCTTGTCGGCGCCATTTGCCACAAGTGGCGCATTTTGTACACCAAGTTAAGCCACTAATGAGCCGGCCACCTGCCGCTGCCAATGCCAATCAACTTGCCACCAGTGCCGGGCACCACCACCACCACCTCCTCCTCTTCCCAGCTGCCAAGTGTAAACAGCAAACTGAATTGCTTCGTAATTAGTAGCAAAAACTGCGTGAAAAGTGTCGAGTGTGCAGTGCAATGCGATTGGAAGGGGATGAATCGCTGGGAATACACACTGAGCTCACTTCCAAATGGGTCCACTCTAAAGCACTCTGGGAACACTCTTCTATGGGACTCTATATAGTTAGGACATACAAACATAACGCTAAGGGGGGTAACCAAGCGGATTGTGGGCAACAACTGAGATCAGAGGGAAAGTCCCTTCAAGTTTAAAGTGAATCATCGGGAACGAATTTGAAAAGCAATAAATATATAAAAGATAACAACAATAAAATTTTGGTTCCATTGGCTCGTAAACTCATTGAAATTCTTGCTGTGGCTGGTAACAACAAATATTTGTTAATAATAATAGAAAATAGTAAACGATCTTGCAGTTTTTTTTTTTCTAATAAAAACCTTCTTTAAACTTTTGATGGAGCATGAACATTCATTACAGCCTTAGAATCGTATTCACTCACGCTCTTATGTTATTATCTTTCTCATTTTGCCATTCTCTCACTCTTAATAATTATGTATGTTACATCTTGGTGGGAGTGCTCTTATTTCTTGCCAATTAAAACCTCTGCAATCGGGACAGAATTCAACACATTTCGTGATCAGTTAACATTTTGAAAATTATTTGTTTTTCCATATGGCTATATCTTGTCCATGGTTTCATAAATTAATCGATTTCTCACTCAAATTTTAAGAATTATGAGTTAGGAACTTGAGCTCTTTGTGATTGCCAGTAACAATAATTTTAATCCAAATCAGCTGATTGATATAAGTACATGATTATCAAAAGATCTAAGTTCAATTGGGTAAAACTAGGGAAAACACAGGGTCTATTTTATGTACTCAATATTTGTACACAATCGGGTTGAAACTCTGCGGACAGCTATCGATTGTATCAGGGATAGGAGAATAAACAAATAGTCAGTTGTTTAGTCAGTTGATGTTACGAGCCAATATGAAGAGCCGAGATTATGAGTCGCAAATTGAAAATGGCAGAGTTGTCATTACAGAAGTTGTTAAAAAGGCGGTTAGCCTTTTGGGAACGTCGATAGCTTGAGTCGGACTGTCGTCAGATGTAGAAATTGTATTGCGCCACCTAATCTGAGTTTGTTGAAGCCATACTTAACATTATCAATTGCCTTATTTGTTAAATATTTTCTTAAGTAAACACCAACTTAACATCAATAAACAATTACTGAATACGTCAAAAAATATTACATGTAACACATGATATACTGAGTAAGAGATGTCTTTTTATCTACCATATTTCCTGAGAATCTATTTCCTTAAAGTTGTACTTCTGAATTGAATTGTTATTTTTTTAAAATACAAAAAATCTAAATACAACCTAAATACAATTTTTGAATATTGTATTATGAACTTCAAATCAGTTTGGCTAGACAAAGTTAGCATAAGCATCGATTCGAATAGAGTTTCTCAAGACAGTTGTGGAAGATATAAGAAATGAAGACCATTTTCGGGTGCTGAAGCCTGCAAAGCTTTCGTATTCTTTTATCTGATTCTAATTTCATTTATTTGAATCCTAAATGATTCCTTACAATTAGCGATTGCTGCAGTTCCCTTGGAATCTCATCTTAATCCGCTCGCTCAACATTTGAACCCTTTTGGCCTAACCCGGGTGCCTCTACCCTTTGCTTTGCCGATGCCATTATTATTATGATGGTGAACCGCCCCCCAAATATCAGTTGCCCTTGCCAGTTAACCCATGCTGGCCCCGGCTGTGTGCAGCGTTCTCCTCGCAGCATTTTTAATTTGTTTGGGATAAGATTTTGCCGAGCGAGTCGAGCGAGAGTGAACCCACTTCATTTTTAATGAATCCAATTTGCTGCGTGTGCGTGTTGCCCTGTGTGTGTGTGTGTGTGTGTGTGCTGGTGTGTTGGTGTGTGTGTGCTGTGTGTCTCGCATTAATTTCATAATTTTCTGCTATTAATTATAATAGAATTTTTCAGTCAGTCAACGGCTTCGACGCCGCCAACGACGCCGGTTGCCTTGGCTGCGGGAAACTTTTCTGGCGCTGCCGCCTGCGCTTCTCCGTCGCCGTCGTCGTCGTCGTATTATCGGCCACCATCATATGCCCCGTAATTAAAACTTATTTCGAGGTTTTTGTGTAGCCAACAAACCAAAAACTTAATTCCTCTCCGCCCCCTTCCCCGTCTCCCCTTCCCAACCCGCAATCAGTGGCGGATGCGCGCAGAAGAGTTGCCAGCAAACACTTTAATGCATTGAAATCTTGGCAAGCCGCGGTCCGCCTGGCTGGCACGTTCCCGCGGCCAAGTAATGGATTCAATTATAAAGTTAAAATCCAGTTGGTCCCAGTCCCAGCACCGTCCCCTTCTTTCCATGCTTGCCTGCCCGCCTTCCTGGGCGCAATTCAACTGGAAATGATTCGCATAAATTCACAATAATTTATAAGGAAATCCTTAGAAGATGCCGCACCCCGCCTCTGACGCACTGGCGCCAGAAAGAAGAGGCAGGCTGAACGCATACAGGCTCAAGTACCCTCTTAGTTCCTCTCCTAGTATCCTGCTTAGACTTCTTCTTAGAGCTTCACTAAGACTAAGACTGAGAGGTCCGATCCCTCCTCGGTTCGCTGTCCAGTCCCCCTTCCCAACTCCCTCCCTTCCTAGTTCCCTTTCTTATCCCCTTCCTTGTCACCTTCTCAGTCTCAGCCGGACTCCCTTCCCAGCCCTTTTCACACTCACCTACCTGGCTCCCTGTCCAGCTTTCTTCTTTGTCCCCTTCCCAGTCTCCTTTCAGATTCCTTCCTCATCTTCCTTCCTCTCCCCTTCCTCATTCCACCTCAGCTCATGTTCCCCATTGCTCCTCAAATTGCCTCTGGTCAAACAAAAGGCGTCGTCGCATTTTTGGTTTATTGTCAATCCGCGAACCGCTCGGACTCCCACGCCGAGACCCTTGACCCTTTCATGCGCTCCCTTACTTATTCCGATTACCTATTGATATACTACCTACATATAGAGTTCGTTCCGCTGGGCTATCGCCAGCATAGCTGACTTGAGTTGACTTGCCTATCTTCCTCTTCCCTTCCCCTCTCTCTCTCTCTCTCTCACTTTCTCTTTTCCTTTCTCTTGCTTTCTCCCTTCCTCCTGTCAGCTGCCTTTTTAATTTGCCTTCCAGTGATTGCCACGACGATTTACCTGCCACTGCGAGCAATTTATTCCGCCTGGCTGCATTCGCAAAAACAAACTTTGCATCTGCCTCTCCTCCTCCTATTCCACCTCCTCCTCTTCTCTCTGTCCTTCTGCTTTGGTCGCTGGCTTTCTCCGGTTACGGCTCGAAATCAATTGATTCGCATATCGAAGCTCTCAAGCTTCTAAGCTTTCATTTCTTGACCCTTTTTCGTGCTTGACTTCTCGCCTAGCCTCGCCCACGTACTGCTCCCGCAGCACTGGCACAGGTCCTTCGGTTCCTCCATTCCACCTGCGTGCTGGGCCAATCCTTCATACTGGACATTAGCATCCTTTTGATGCGCCCACCAAACGCGACGCACAACGACTTGGCTGCATCGCAGTCGGGGCAGGACCTTCCCCCTTCCCTCTTCTTCCTTCATCTTGGAAGTGGAGAAGGAGTTCCTCCTGGTTCCGGGGTATTTGCCAGATAAGCAGGCCGCTTCGAAAGTTTGCTTTTCTCGAGTCCCTTTTCGAGCTGCCGCTTTTGTGTACCGGAAAGTTTTTCGGGCCGCCTTTTGTTTTGGCCAGCGACTTTGGCTCTTCTGCTTTGGCTTTTGTTTTCGGACTTTGGACTTTGATTTTTGACATTCTGTTTGGTTGCTCCTCGGCTCGCCCTGTGCCACATATAGTATACACCCACCATGGATGTGTCTGCCTGGCCTGGGCCCATTGTTACGGCTATCGGCAATCGGCAGGCACTTCCATCTGCCTAACTCCACTTGCCGCTGTCTCCAGTTCCTACACAAACTATTTAAATAACCCGCCGGAATCAAACAAAGAGCTAAGTTACCAATATCCTTAACAGGTACCCTCCCTCTCTACCCCTCCCTTGCACCTACTCCTTGTCTTTTGACTTCCCCCTCCCTGTCTCATTCATCAATCAATGTGTGCGTTGATTTTAATTTGTGCGTCTCTTTCAACTTTGAACCGAAGGCCTCCTCCTCCTTCTCCTCCTCCTCCTCCAGGACACATAAATTATGCAAAGTTGCCTCGCACCTTTCTCTGCGATTCTCATTCAATGCAATTATCGTAAGTGCTATCGGTAGAAAAGTCAAGGCAATCCATAAGTTTATGACTTTGCTATCCATAAATCGCGCCGCCAACTTGGCTATCTGTTTGCGTAACCCAAGTTTCCTAGCCCCCGTTCCCCTCTCCCCACCAGATAGCACGGTTGACGCATATAAGTTAATCTGGGGCTGCCACTTGAAGGTCTGTGATGTTTTGCATGTAATTCCAATGCGAAGTCGGGATTGCAATTGAGTGAGAAGAGAGATTGCCAAATTGAAATTGAATTTAATATGGAACTTCATTCTGCAATCTCTCGATGTTTAATATATACTATATATAAAGGATAAGAAACACGCATGTGGCCTGCGCTGGAATTTGATGAAAATCGCATTGCCAAATTTCGTTGAAATCGGTAATACTTAGGGGGCCTATAAATTCTGTAGTGCCCTCTGGGAAAATTGGATGTAGGAAACTTTATTTTTGTTTTTGTGCTCTTGAAATACTTTTACACTGTCAGTAGAGATTGTTCTAAAATTCCATTTAAAATCGACAATCAGATAATGGCTGGGGAATAATATAATAATTCAAGACGATGAGAGGGAACACATCAAGTGGGAAATCTTCGCAACTTAAAGATAAGAACTTAGAAAGATGGAAAGAAGAAAGATTTGCAGATAAGATCGATTATACCAAGTAGACCTAGACTTCAGGTTATGGTTTCTCTATGATAGAGTGCCCCTTAGAGCTTGCTTAGGGAGGCTACGTCTTCATCTCTCTCCTTCCATTGAGAGTTATCAGCTCAACAAATTCCTTAATGGATTTAGAGGGCATCGGGACGTCAGTGCGATAAAGTTGACAGTTGCCGCTTAGCGGGCGGCGCTTTGTCTAAATATTATTTACGGCTTAGGGCCAAGGGCCAACGGCGACAACTGTTGGCCCCCTTGCGCCCTCGCTCCCTTCGTCCTGCCTGACCTGAACTTTAACCCCTTAAAGTCGACGTAATTCACTAAGCAAAAGCTGCTTGCCGAGCGACGCAGATGCAGATGGCACAGCAGAGGGGCTGGAGGGAGGAGACCTAAGGGGTTTGACAGGGAGAGTGGGGGAGGGGTGGTGGGTGGTAAAACGTGCGTTGTCTTGTCGCAAAGTTTTTAAGACTTGCTTGACCGACCTTTGTCAAAAGTTGTTGGAGCGCATGAAAAATGATGCCACACGGCAGGCAGCACGGGATGTGTTACACCAGTTCCCTCTTCCTCTCCCGCTCGCACAGTCACTGCCAGTGTGTGTGTGTGTAGACAAAATAGCAATTTGCGTTTTCAAACAAAACAAGCGAGTGAGCGAGACAGCCACAAAGAGAGAGGGAGAGAGGGAGAGAGAAAGAGAGAGCTAAGCTGAGCTTTAGTTTTTGTTTTTGTTGCTGCTTTGCCTCCGATTCACAATTGATTGAAATCCCTTGGCGTACACCTTTTTGCTCAGCCCCACTCTGCCCTCCCCCTCCTCTAGCTGTTGCTGTAACTGTTGTTGGCTTTGCAGAGCACACACAGAGAGAGAGGGGGAGAAAGAGAGAGAGGGAGAGAGAACTTCCGCTTTCTTTGGCAAAAACAATAGAAAGCACATAAATTTATGGTTTCAGCATTGTGCTTTTGACACACGAACATGTCGGAAAGGCGGAACGGGAGCCGGGGAGGGGTGAGTGGCAACTGGTTAAGGGACTTAGGCAGCGTGTGTGTGTCTGTGTGTGTGTGTGCGGAGGGGGCAACGCTAAGGGGTTAATATGCCTGCAACCGCAAACGGATTTCAGATTTGGGTCTCTCTGGCAGGGATGACTTTTCTTATAAATAATTTTGCTAAATGGATTTGGTATAAATGCTGACATTAAGCATGTGCCCCGTGCTGTGTGCCGGAGTGTGTGCCAGTGTGTGTGTGTCAGTGTGTGTGTGTGCGGTAGCTGCTTGAACTAATTACCTGCTGCGCATTCGTTTTACGCAAATCGGGTCGAAATTGCAACAATCAAAATTGGTTGATTCGAGTGCAGATCGTACGGAATTTATGTATATGAACAGGGTCTATACATGGTCGGGGTGTGTGTATGTATGTGTGTGTTGGTGTGGCAACGTGAGTATGCAAGTATGTGTGTTGTGTGCTGGGCAAGTTTAATGGTTTTTGGGGCATTTTCTTGCAGCTGTTTCGCTTTGTGGTTCACTTTGTTGTTGTTGCTGTTCCTTTTTTGTTGTTGCTGCTGCTGCTGCCTCTCTTGTTGTTGTTGTTGTGGTTGTGCGTTTCAAAATTTATGTTTGCTGGCTATGAAAATGAAATGACTGTGGTAAACATTTTAATTAAATCCAAGTTTGGCTTCTGCCTTCGTTACAACAATATATTTTGTTGTCGTTGTTGCCACTCTGTGTCGCTGTCCCCCCCTCCAGTTCGCCACTCTTCACTGGTCACTCCCTCCCACTTTCACCCGCTGCCATATTTTATTTTATTTTGCATTTCCTTTTTTTTGTTTTTTGTTGTTACAGCAGCAAATAAATTGTAATTTTATTTTGCCGCGTTTTAATTTGTTGTCCACTTTTTGCATCCTTCGTTTGTGCTTTATTTTTATTTTCATTTGCTCTGTGTTTTCATTCGCATTTACACTTTATGCATGTGCGCTTTTATTTTGTTTGCTAGCCTCGTCTTTTGCCCATGCGGGCGTGGGGGAGTGAGGGGGACAACGTGAGTGGGGGGAGAGCGGAGAGTGGAGTGAGTCGCTGACAGCCGGTCAAGCGACAGTTGTTGCTGAGTAGATACGCACGCACACACACACACACACCCAGGCACAAGCACAAGCACAGTCAGGCAGTGATTCGCGAGAAGAAGGGAGCGGGAGAGAGAGGGGGAGAGAGAACGCGCAAATATGAAATGCAAAACAAACTTTGCAGCTGTCACTCAAAAATGAGAGTCGCACTGGACGACGACAGCGAACAAAGCGATGTCGAGAGATGCATATGCCAAGAGAGCAAGAAGGAGAGGGGGAGGAGGAGAAAGAAGGAGGAGGAGCAGGAGAAGGAGATTGCAGCTTGTATGCACTGTGAGAAACGTGAAATGGTTAATTGGGCGGAAAGGTATTTGGGGTATGCGATATAGTCGACGCTCCATGAAACGAATACTCTGCAACAACAACAACAGCAACAACTACAACTACAAAGGAATAAAACAGAGTAGCAACAACAAGAACAACAACAGCAGGGAGTGGCGACAAAGTGGGTTAGAAAGGTAAATGAAAGGTTGACGGACAGTTAATTTCGGGCAGTTGATTGAGTTATGAGCACTGAGCATCAGCGCAGTGAGTGCAAGAGGGGGGAGAGCGGGGTTCAGAGGCTGACAGACGGATTTCGTTTTGGCATATGTGCTGAAGGGGTATGGAGGAGGGGGAGTACAACTATATGACACATGTTTGAGGCAGGTTGCCAGCTCGAGTGAAATGAGTGCGCAATATCTTTTGCACACAAATTTCGCAGCAAAAGCAATTCGAGTTAAGCGAATCCTTTTGCGTTTGGGGGAGCGAAATGCATATAAGGAGAGAGAGAGAGGGAGAGAGAGGGACTGTGTTGTTGTGACTGTGCATAATCCACTGCGATGCGCTTGAAAAACGCTTGAATTGATTGAGATAGTGCTGAAAGACTCATGAAACTTACTGCTTTAATTCTACTAATGAAATCCAAACAATTTTTTACTCCAAATTGAGTCAACAAAGCTTCTTTGAATGCAAAATAAACAGAGCTTCTCTTTTGTTTGATCACAATGATTGTACTATACTATCTTTTTAAGGGATACTTTGATCAAACCAGACAAAGTCGGACACGCCCCACAGTAACTTATAATTCGTCTAGGTTTAAACACATTGCTAATTACAGAAGTTGGAGTCTTTATATTTTTCGCACTCTTGCGAACATAACCAGGCACGTCTTCAAAGGGTAAGGCATCCCAGAAAGCGCAACAGCTCTAAGCACCTAGAGTTACTTTGACAGATCATATTGATAATTGGAGGAGAAGTAGATACTTTACTTAAAAAAGTATAACCCAATCAGAGAGAATAATAGTTTTGATATTTTGCTTCGAATTGGAGAGTTAAATTATTAATTAACGGTAGCTGTGGGCGTGACAGCCCACAGCTTTTGTAACACCAGAGATAACTGTGTTCACCAGACAGACTGATATGGTTTTACCGACCCGGTTACTTATCCTGATCCTGTTTGGCTTCCCAATCCTACTTCTGTCTGTTACATACATTTGCCTTTAGTGAGTACACCCGTTTGCAATGGTCGCAGGGTATTTTAAATTACTTTTGCTGCTAAATTAAGACTGGTGACCTTAATCATAAAAGGTACTTCCTTTGCAGAGCAGTTTGAATAAAGTAATTTGGACCAGTAAATTTAGCGTTTGTCTTGTAATTGTGTTGAAAAACAAAGTTCTTAATAAAAGCCTTCAATGAGCTTAGAGAGTATGAATTTGCACTGTAGATTGTTCGATTCAAAAACTTTGGTTCGGATAGAAGTATCCGTTGTGTACATATACGAGGGTCGTTTGATAAGTCCGTGACTTTTTGTATTTGCCGCGCACCTGCTCTAAATACAACACTACTCCTGTCAGCAGTTATCGATTAACAGCTGACTGTAAAATTTTGAGAAAGCTGCGTTTTTTGGTTTGCGTTTTATAGGCATTGAAAGCAGACGATCTCGATCTCCATTTTCGTTAAAATTCACGAGATCGTCTGCTTTCAATGCCTATAAAACGCAAACCAAAAACCCAGTTCAAAATTCTACAGTCAGCTGTTAATCGATAACTGCTGACAGGAGCAGTGTTGTATTTAGAGCAGGTGCGCGGCAAATACAAAAAGTCACGGACTTATCAAACGACCCTCGTACTACAAAAATATAAAAATTCCCATAAGTCATAGTGCAGAAAATTAAACTAGAAATATATTTTATAAACTATTTTTAACCAGTTCTATTGTGTTTTCTCTGCTGTCGTTTTACTTTTGGCAACCACTGTGGAATAGTGTTGAGAATAATTCTAATCTATTTCTGAGCAGTCATTTTCATGTATCCTGCCAGTTGTCTTACTTTTACCAACCTCTTTGAAGCAGTGTTATAAACCCAGCAAAACACGCTGCCGCTTTTTTCACTGTACTTTTCCAACACTGGCCCACACAACTCTACCACAGGGTAGCCTTTTTTGGGAGGTACTCCATCACTTTACATGCCGCACACAGATGGCCAGGACAGCAGTTGGTTCACCCACTCTCCCGCCCTTCCACCCTCCCCCTCTGGGCAACCCCTTTCGCTAGCCAGTGTTGCACAACACCAGGCAGTTGCGTCGCGTTATTTATGAGCCACGCTCGACTGTCATGGGCAGACAAATTGTTTTTTATTGTTCATAATTATGGTGCATACTTATGTAAATCACGCGACGCATTCCTCGCGCACTTGCCTCGTATCGCGTCGAGTTGCAGCAGGCCAGAGGCGCAACTAGTTGCTGCCCCCCTCCCCCTTCCCCTCTTCAAGTGCTGTGCGTGTGCCAGAGGCGGAGGGAGTTGCAAAAAAAGCGTTTGTTTTATTGAATTTTTATTGTAGTTTGAATTTATGACGCGGCTGCTCCGTCTGTGCTGCCTCCGTTGACTGGATTAGGGTTTTCTTGTGCCGGAGATGACTTTATCGGCTTTTTGCTGCATTAAATCGCAGCCAAACTGTTCTCTCCCCGTGCTCCCATGCTCCCGCTGCCCCCTCGACACACTGTTTGTCTGGAATAACTTCAGCTTCGGCCTCTGTGTGCGTACGTGCTGGAGCTAAAGTGCCCTGGTGCCTTGTGCCTGGTGCCTGGTGCCGCTGCCTGCCAGATTAGCTGGCAAAACCGCAGACAACAGCCGGAGTAGCAACCCACCCCAAGCTGGAGCAGGAGGAGGAGGAGCAGCAGCAGCAGTTCCAGGCAGGAAAGCCTTTTTTTGTGTTGAGCCTCGGCCTGAGCCGCGTGTGCATGTGAATAATGTCCAGCAATTGGTGCTGGAGTTGGGCAAGGGGATTCCGGTTGGATTCGGTTTGGATTTGTAGCTGGTAGGCAGATGTAGCTAGCACCAGACGACGTCATTTATTTATTGCGCCAGCTCGCGAGTTTTTATGAAGACCGTAACCAAAATTAGTAACTTTTTCCTCGCGGTGATTTCGTGCCAGATTCCTCCCAGATTTCTCTCCGGCTGCGTCCTCGATTTTTGATGACCCTTCCCTGACATTTCGCAAAGTGCTTATTGATTATTTATCACATACTTTCCTTTTGTCACCTTCTTTCCAGAGAGCTTACGCGATTACTTTGGACGCTATGGCGACATCTCAGAGGCGATGGTCATGAAGGATCCAACGACGCGCAGATCGAGGTGAGTAGCTGAGGAAAACTAATTAAGATAAGAATAGAAAATAATAGAAAATGAAAATGGAAAACAATTGGAAAATAAATAATTCAAAATAATTTGGGGATAATTTCTAAGGTGAATACTTGATATACAATTTTTAATATGCTAGTGGATTAAATAATAGAGTTCATAGCGCTTCTTATATAAGTTTCCGACTGTTACCACTAGAAAAGTTCGGATATCTCTTTGTTCAAATTATTCTAAGGTAGATCCTTGTTAAGATAAAGCTAACAGGCTTCATACATATATTGCTTTTACTTCTTGACAGAATCTTTATAGCGGATTCATATATTATATCTCCAATTGCTTTTTCTAAGTATAAATTGTTGGAAAATCCTATACGCGTCTTCTTTCTTGAAAAAGCCTTTAATGGCTTTGTTAACTTGCAACTTATAAGACGATGTAGATGATATATCAGAAATAGCTGAAACAAAATCTTCTCTGAATTTTTAAACCTTTCCTACTTAACTTACTGACTGTCTACCCTTTTTGTGGACTCGAAGTGCCACAATTGGTATAGTCCTATAGTATATATATCTCCGCAGTTAATTTCAGCAAATCTCCGTACCTTACCTTCTTTCATTCACTAATTAAATCTTTTAGAGTTATTCAATTCGATCTCAGTGGCAGCTTTATTTAGGATACACATATATAAATTTCCGATTACAAAAGTATTATGTAGCTTCATACTGTATGTATATACTACAATGTACCGTTAATTTTGCGCTTGTTTCGCTGCTGGCGCTGCCTGACCGCACTTTGATTATTATTCTGGTAAATCTCGGTCACCCGCCGCCCCCTGCTATGTTGACCTTTCCCCCGTTAAACTTTTTCATTGAACTCTGCAAAGCCATGGCTCGGAGTTCGCTCAACTCCTTCCAAATCTCCCGCAGCTCACGTTGTTGTTATTGCTGTTGTTGTTCTTGTTGTTGTTGTTTATGGCGCTGCATCCATTTCCAAATTTGAACAGTTTGGTTAACCGCTAATTGGTTTTCATTTTCATTGATTTTCCCTTCGTTTTTGCCGTTTCTTTTTTTCGATACTCTCTCTCTCTCTCTTTCTACCTCTCTTTATTGCATTCGTTCATTGAAAATGGTCAAATGGGTATACTAACTTTGTGTAAATTTAAATGTAAATATAAATGTATGTAGTTGTAGACTTCACAAATAATGGAAATCAATATAATATAAAATAACAATTTGATATGTATAATATATATAGCAAAGCGAAGCCGATTTGGTTAAAACAAATATGTTCGTCAGCCTGTTTGTCCGTTTGTCTGTCTGTCAGTCTCTTCGTCTGTCTGTCAGTCTCTCTGTCGGTCTATATGTCTGTCTGTGTCTCATCGATCTTCTATCCGTCTGTCTGCCCGTGTGTGGGTACTTTAATGTATACAGACCCAAAGTTTTGCTTAGGCTTATTTACAGTATTCAAATTTATAGGATATAAATATAGAAGCTTTATATCATCGTCTTTCTTTGCTCAGAACTTTTTTAGGCCATGAAGGAAATATCTTCGACCCTACAAAGGATAAACATATTCTGAATCAACATCAACAGCCCAGTCGATTGCCTGTCTGTCCTTCTGGCTGTATGAGTGCTTGTTCCTCAAAAACTATGAAAGTTATTAGTCGTTAAATAACCGAATATCAATGATTCATTCATTCAAATCCAGTATCAGTAAAATTCTTATGTAATTATATATTTGCATTCATAGTGCAGTTTAGCCCAGGGATTCTATATATCACTCATAAAGTGATAATTCCATGGCCTTAAACAATCAGAGTCTGTCCGTACATTCGACTGGCTCGTAGTTACAAAGTACATTCTATGCTATGTTAAAAAATTACAATAACTCTAGTTAAATGTTCACTGTAGTTATTGTTTTTGTCACAAATAGGGAGAAGGGTATCTCGCAGCAGGTATCTTTCGGTTTGCGCATTTTTACATTGCGCGCACCGCTGCCCGCTACATGATATATGTATCGTAATATATATCGTATATTTTTGATATACTTCCCTTGGCCACCCCTGCCCCTCGTCGCTCGCCCACTCCCCTCCTCCTCCTTTGGCTGTGTGTATTTTCGCATCGTTTGTCATTTGTTGCGGTTTCGATCAGCGTTTGGTTCGCTGCACAGTCACCTTCCACTGCCCGCGCCAATCCCCCCGCACCCCTCTGGTAGCCCCTGTCTGGCTGCCCTTTGACCTTATTCAAAAATGCTTAACGTAAATTAGCCTGGTTTCTGCGGACAGTATGAATAATGAGCAGCTTTTAATGAGTCAATTACAATTGCCAGCGATGCGCTGCGAGGCGAGTCGGCACACGCGGCCTACGCGCAATATGTGGAAGCAACTGCCGAGCTACGCTTGGCATGTGTCAACGGGAAATATATCCTTGTTTTAATTGAATTTCGTCTAATGTCCTGTCAAGAGAGGCGCGGGGGAGCGAAAAGTGAAGGGGGAAAGCGGTTGGGAGAGGATGAGGGCAAGCTGAGACAAGCTCAGGTTAACAAGCGCTGCGAAAACTTTATGCCGCATTCTCGGTGACGTTGACTGCGCTTGCTTGCCTGTCTCCCTCCCCGCCTGCTTCCCTGCCTACCCTTCTGCATGTGTCCTTTCGCCTTTTGTGCATGTCACGTTGGCCTGGCAAAATTTTTATGAACTGTAGCGAGCCAGGCAGCAGAACCAGTCGAAGTAGGGAGGAAGGTGAGCAGCAGGAACAAGAGCAGGAGAGAGGAGGGACAGGAGCAGGAGAGGGACCGTACTCACCGCTTGCTGCTTGTCTTATAAGCAACAAGCTCGGCAAACAAAGAAGCTTGCCTGCGGCAGATCGAAGGTTTTATACTCTGGCTCTTTTCGGCATAAGTCTGCATCTTTTGTTCCTTTAACAAAAAAACATAAGTGTGTGAATTATATATCCACCTTGCATAAAGCTTTAAAAGTGCTTGGCAGAATGCAGTAAGAATTTAATTGAGTAATGTAAAGTTTTCTCTTCACATTGATTGTATATATTTATAAATTGTATTATGGATAACTTTCTCTGATTATTAAAGAAGTAATACAATATATATTGAACAACAATAACTTGAAAAGGATTATATTATAGATCTAAATATATGTATACTACATAATATTGAAAACAGCAATGAATTTCAGACTTTGTTTAGTCAAAATTTACATTGAAAAAATGCGCCACGTGTCAATAAAAGAAAGAGGCAGAAACACAGACTGACTGATGAACCTAGTCAGATCGAATCATCTGTTTAGACTTATAAAGAATATACAGTTTGTCAAGTCCCTCTCTACTCATGTATACATCGAATTTACATAGCTATACTTGCATTTAGTAACATATGATATTGTATAATACAACAATACTCATAGAGTGCAAAATATCTCATGCTGAGCGTTGCAAACTGTTGCTTGATACGAAGGTACATTCTGAAAGGGCGTACACACCGTGGAGGGCACAAAGGAGGCTGGGTAGAGGGTAGAGTGAGAGAGAGGACTCTTAAGCCAGGGAGAGACCATCCGTGGGGTAGAGTCTCAGACTCTACGGCCCGTTGTAGTTGTAAATTCCGCAGCTCTATTTGTTCGCTGGCTCTGCTGCTGCCTCGGCTGCTGTCGCTGCTGATATCATCGTGTCGTCGGATTTCTAGCAAAATTTAATAAAAACTTTATGTCGCTTAAAAGAATGTTTATGGAAATTTTTCACTTAAACTTGCGCAAAGTAATAAATGTAAACAGAATTCCTGAAAAGGTGCGACAACAAAATTCAAACTGAGCGCAGGCAACAAGCTGCACACACACACACACAGGGAAACACACACACACGCAGGCTAGGGGAAAGTTGTTGCTGCTGGTGGCGCAGCGAGAGTCAACAGTGCGGTTAATAAATATGCGCACCAGGGCAGACATTTTACCCCGAGCTGACGGAGGACTATGAGGGGGGAGAAGAAGAAGAAGAAGCAGCGGCAGCAGCAGCAGAAGAAGGCATTGCATAACTGAAGGCGACACTTTCAGTTGAACCTTCCCTCCTCTGCCCCTGCCCCCTTTGGCAGCACGTTGCCTGTTGCTGGCTTAGATACAGATTGAGATACATGGTGGGAGGGGAGGGGAGTGCGAGGGAGATGGCGCGATAGCTGTGCAAATGAGATTGTATATTACAATAAAATGAAGTGAAGTACAAATTAGAAAACTTGCAAATAAATTTAAAAGCATAAAACGAAAATGAAACAAAACAGATAGATACAGTGCGACAGAGACAGACAGACATAGACAGACAGAGACAGACAGAGAGGGAGAGAAACAAAACAAACAGCAAAAAGGAAAAGCGCAAAGCAAATGGCAACAAAGTATGGTGGCAGAACGGGAAGGAGGGGGTGGTGAACAAAAAATAGCAAAAGTTTTGCAACTTAAGCGAGTTTTTTTCTTCTTCCTTCCTCATTGCTGTTGTTGTTGGGGCTGCGAGAGACAAAGCGGGTCGCTGAAGTGCAACAACAATAAAAATTGAGTAAAATGGCAAATGGCAGCAGCGATAGCCCCCCTGTACACCCCATTGCCACGCCTCTGCCTAACAGCTTCTTCCTATAGTATTCAGCAGCCTCTGTCGCTGTTCATGTTCCTCTCTCACTCCCTCTGCCTCACTCGCTCCCCTCCCCTTTCCCGCGCAACATAAGTAAATCCAAACAATTTATTGTTGTACTTTTAACATTCTTCTCATGCGAATTGTTGTTGCTGTTGTTGTGTTGTTGTTGCTGTTGTTGCTGTTGTTGCTGCCTGCCTGCTGCCTCTGCTTGCCACCATTGAAGCAAACATAAGCGACTTTTCAATGAGTTTCGAAAGTTATTGAAACATAAATTATATCGCACGGCGCACGCACGCCAAGCGCAGGCGACCCACAGCTGGTGGGACGGGGCAAGTGGGGAGTCGCAATGGGGGCGTGGTCCTTCCACCACAAGGAAGCCCACAATTACGCCGGCGGCAGCAGCAACAGCAAAGGCAACTCGCGCAACAAGAGCAGCTATAACACCCTTTTATAGCTGCCTCGTGAGTGGAAGGAGGAGTGGGGAGTGCAGGGGCAGAGGGGAGAAGGTCGCGTTGGGCGTGCGTACCTCACGAGTTTTTCGTGCATGGCAATTAAGTTAAATTTTTCTTTCTCTTGTTAATGTTTTAAATACCCTTAATGCGTGAGAAACATCAACTTTGTAATGCTATTTGCAATGACAGGGAGAGAGAGAGAGAGGGAGAGTGAGAGAGAAAAGGAATTTGCTTAGGGGAATGCGTTGAAATATAGCATAGGGGTAGATGATTATAAGACTTGCGAAAACAATAACATTCTATGAGATTATATATTGTTTCTATATATGAATGATGTGAAAATCTACATTGGATCAAGGATATAAAATGTAGAACGAAGCATGAATAGCATACAGTTAATATCATATATATAATTATATAAATATATTTCCTAACTTCAAGTTTGTACAGATTATTATTATCACAAGGGTAATGTAGATGGTCATCAATTTTAAATACTGTATATATATTATATAGTTAAAATAAATAATAACCTATTTCATACTAACACATGTATGGGACACCTCTTCTTAAATTATCCTTCCCAACACTGCCCCTTAGTTAGGGTATCTACCGTACCGGCTAGCTGAGAAAACTTCTTCGTTTTCCTTTCTTTGTTCGCGTTAAAAAGTGTATTTTATTTATTTGCTGGACGCTCAGAGAATGTTTTATAGTATGTGTGTATATAAATTTACCTGGATCTGTATCGGGTGGTGCGAACACAACAGAACACGACACAGCCAAAACACAATCAAGGCGGGGCCGGTAGCTGCCGCACAGCCACATTTGATGCACAATGCTGCACATAAATTTAACGGGTCTTAGATAAGAGAAGTGCTCTTTGTCGAACGGGGAGCAGACGAACCATTAACTGTTTAAGAGATCTATAAACGGTGCTTTATACCCGTTTATCATACCCTGCCACTCATTTAAAGAGTGAGGTAGCATGACTTCGAGTAAGGACCAATTTAGAAGAAAAGAGAAAGTTTACTTTGTAGTTTTTATGATTGAGGAATATAAAAGAAGATATATGTTGTATTTATAGCTGAGATGTGTATTCATATATGCCTTAAAGAAATATTTCTCTTAAATAAGTATAGAAGCATATATATTTTAGAAGCTTAGTAGGAAACAGAAAAAGTGTTAAGTAAATCTAAATGAAAGATCTTCTAAGTGGTTGTCAAATTGAGTAAGTTTTTTCCATTAACAACATCTGTTAATGATATCTACTATTCTAGCAATATTAATTTAGGTTAAATAGTTAGAATTGATTGTAAAGATTCGTTAGTACGATTGATATCTATTGTACTTAGAGTATCATATTATAATATCGAGATAGGAAACCTGATATCTATCTATAATATGTATCTGTATTTTGGATTTTTCTTTACTATTTCTGTAGTTAGTTAGTTAGTCTTATGCTTTTTTTATAACACATCTTAATACATCTAATAATACATCTTTAATACATCTTTAATCATGCATATAAAGTAGGAATGTGTGTCAATGAAAATAAAGGGTATACATATGCCTTATACCTAAATATGTCATCACAATTCTTTACTAAGTTAGCCACAAGGAATTATAAAAGTGAGTTCAGCTCCAAGTTATTCTTCCAACTTGTTGAATCTCTAGTGTTTTTCCTCGTTTAGTCTCTTTATTAGTTCATTATATCCCTGTAACTGCACCTTGAAATACAAATATCCTTTAGACACCCTGTAATTTAGTTACATGTTCATTTCAGTAGTATTAATGCTGTAACAAATGATTCAATTCACTTTCACTTTCGCCGCACTTGAATATTATTTATGCGACGCAATAAGTTTCGCGTCTGGTTCGTATCAGAGGAATCCTTTGCCCCGCACTCCTCTCTTATTTGCTCCCCTCCCCTCCCCTGCAATGCCTTTTCTCCCCCTGTCAGCTGCAAATCACTCATCGCACTCGCAGTAGCAGTTACCGCCGCAATCCAAAACGTGGCCATAATTAACTTGGTTTAATCGCCGCCCTTTTCGTCGGCTTTAGTGGGCCACTTGTGCGTCGGTGTCAGGCACAAGCGACAGCAGCAGCCGGCAGGGCTCACACTTGACCAGGGGAGGAGGCGATGGACAGTGGGCCGCCGTGGACAGTGGGACGCGTCGAGGATGGAACTAAACTGAGCTGCGGCCCTGGCGGCTGTTTGGGCAGCCTCGTCGCTTTGCCCTTTTCATGTTAATTTGCAGCACAATACCAAATGGCTTTATATATTTTTTTCAGACTGCCCCTTCGCCTCCGTCTCTCCTCCCGCTCCCCCTTCCACCGCTTCATATGTTTGCGCGTGTGTGCGAGTGTGTAGCAATTTTTCATCATTAATTATGGCGTTGGCTGTGGCAAACATCACTCAGCCGCACAGCAGCAGCGGCACCAACAGTAGCAGCAACAAACGCAGCCAAAGACCATTACGGTTCACCCCCCTCGCCCCTTCTCTGCCACCACCTCGTGCTGCCTGCTGCTGTTGTTGTTGAGATGTCAGTCGCACACTCAGATGTTGTCAACTCATGTGAGCATGTACTGCAGCAACATCAGCATCCCCTTCCTCCGTCTGCCACTTTCCCGCTGTTCCGACCTGCCTCCTTCCCTCCTCCACTCCCTCCTTCCCCTGCTCTGCTACTGTTGATTATTTCATGCGCTTTCTGTGCGTTTTTATGCGCATTTTATGTTTGTATTTTTGGCGCAAGGTTTTTGTTAAAAAAAACCCTTGAATGGGAAACAAGAATTTGAAGTACCTGGCATGCACAGGCATTTTGGATTCGATTCTATACCCATTGTACACATGATTTAATTAGAAAGTTTGTTCATTATTGGCATGTGGAAGGTATGAGGATTTGGTATTTTTAATTTGATTCGACAATCATCATCATTATAGCACTATTAAAATCCGCTTTGCACTAATCTGATGCTAGTTTTGTAACAATTTAATGCCTGCTTTGTTTATAATTATTATAATAACTTCAATTGTATATAAGCTCTATAACAGTTGATTTTCATGATAAGCATGATTTTCTATGGATTCCATTCGGAATTATAAACTTTTATGGCAATTTATTATACTTTACTGAGTACTTCCAATATTGAAAACTAAATCACGAAGTTTTTTTTACTTACTAATTCAGTTAAATACCTTTGCCTTTTGAAAAGTATTTTATTTTTATTTTATTGTTTCTAGTTTTGTACGGTTTTTTACTTTAAAACTTACTTCTTTAAATAACGAGTATCTTAAATTAATTACTTACATTTTTGATTTATATTATTATAAAGCTAATAAAGCTGATTAGTTTTATTTTTTATTGTAAAATGATTTATTTTTTCAGAATTTTGATCTGTCACTTAAGCATTCTCAAACTATAGTGACTATCTTTTAATTTATCCAATACTCCTTTAGCGAAAGGAATATCGATAGGGTTTTCAATAACCAAATTGACGATAGGGCTTCGACTACGGTCAGCATCGAACAAGTAGAGCACTCTAACAGCGGATAATACTCGCCTGATACTGTCGGGATATTATGACCACTGCATCCAACTTTGCAGATTTCCGATTACTTTTCCAGGCTTCTTTCGCTCGTACATATGTGGCCAGGAGTACCCGAACTTGAGAAATGTATGAGTCGAGGCTCGATATATCTAATCAACTTAGCCATCAGGCGAGTACAATCTGTTGTTTGGGTACTCTATCTGTTCGATGCTAATTGGTCACACTTAAATAACATAAGACATAACATAACATGTAACTTTACATTATGTTATAGAAGTTTAGTATTTAAGCATTTTATATGTTACAAATAAAAGTAATTATTATTATTATTTTATATCACTTCTAATATTGCTCTATAATTCTTATAGTCCTCAATGTAACAAGAGCTTCAATAAGCACAACTAGTTTGTCAAAGTTGTCGAAGTACTTACAGGGTATGTGCTGGTCAATCATCGTGGAGCATCTCACTGTATCTTGTTATTTTTTTTTACGATCTCTCACTCCATTCGTGAATGCTTTTGCCGCAGCACTTTTACATAATAATAATAATAAAATGAATTATAAAATAAAGTTACCTTTCGCCGGGGCCAACTAAATGATGCGCCAGGTGGGCGAAGGAGGGGAGCAGGGGGTCGTTGGTTGCCGAAAAAATTTAATGTCTGCGTCGCGTCACAAAAGAAGGCAACACTCAAAATTGACATTAGCAGCTGGCAGGCGAAGGCACGAGCTGGGGCCGAAGGCGGGGGCGTGCGGCGTGGGGCGTGGGGCATCCATAAAAACATAACAAATGGGCGACGTAATGTTCGTCCTTAAACTGTCACTAAATCGATAAATTTTCATAATGGCCCGGCCATTTAAATATTTAGCCGGGCCGATGGACTACCCCGTTTGCCGGCTGGCTGCAAGCTGCCGATGCCCGGTGAGCCGCTGAGCTGGTGAGCTGGTGAGCCTGTCCTGGATTAATCAAATTACCGACGACCCGCATAGATAGGAGCGAGTCGCGTCGCGCTGCAGAGGAGGATGAGGGATGAGGGATCGTTTCATATCAACGCAAGGGCACGCACAGCGGAAGTCGCAGGATGGGAGGGGGCGGGGCGTCTTGGGGGTAGCTGCGCCTCCTTTGAGTAGCTCAACTGCCTCAGCAGCAGCTTGGCACTCACGCAGGCCCAGTTAAGTGTGCGTGTTCAAGGATGCATTTTGGTGCCCAGCAAAGGCGACACAACGAAACAAGACAAAGGCATAAAAACGTGCAAAATGGGCGTGGACGAAGACGGGGACGGGCACGGGGACGGTGCGGGGATGGTGGCAGGGAGAGAGAGGAGGGCGTGGGCGTCTGCCATAGGCTTATAAAGTGCGAGGACAGGACCAAGGCAGGAAGCCACTTGTGAAAGTTTCATGCACGCGGCCCCACTTCACACGACAGCCAAGAGAGGGAGAAACGAAGGGAGAGAGAGAGAGAGAGAGAGCGAGGGAGAGAGGAGATGGGGAGGGGCGGAAAAAAAACAAAACAAAGCAGCACAAAAGGCGACGTCGCCAAGAGTCGCCTCCGCTCAAGCCTGCGCTGCCTTCGTCTTGGGCCTGTCGAGTTGCTTGGCTGCTGCAAGTGCTTGTTAGCCAAAGCTTAGAAGTGCCACAGCCGGCTTGGCCCGAGCTCTGCCTCTGCCTCTGCCTCCGCCTCTCCCTCTTCTCTACCACTCTCTTCCTCTGCTTCACTCTGCCCCACTTCCCCACTCCTCGACCCTCGCTCTTCCTCTAAAGTTGCATTCCTTTGCAATTGTTGAGGCAGCTTTTGTTTTCCCTCGCAATTTTTACACGAAAAAGTCATTTGAATATGCCACGCCTCCCGCCCTCCTTGGCGCTGTGATGCCGTTTCGACTGTCGCCGGATTGAAAGTTTTGTTAGCCGTCAGCTACTTGGCCCTCGTCTCTTCCCCCAACTCTCCTTCCCCGCGTCCATGTTCCCGCTAAGGTTGAGGGCATGACTTTCGGCTGCCATTAATGTTCGCCTCCCTCTTTCCACGCCCTGCCGCCCCTCCTGGCAGCCTTGACGCGGGACTGTTCCTATTTCAACTGCAATTTCGGCATCTGTCTCCCTCTCTCTCTCTCCATGTCGCTCTCCATCGCACTCTCTGCAAATAGCGACAATAAACAGTTCGTTTCTATAGACCCAACGGTATCCTCGACGAACTTGCCAACATTTTCGCAACTTGCACTTCGAAAGCGCGTGGGTCAGCCGGAAATAAGTGTGGTACGTGGGGCATGTAATAACCGGAAGTGCATTGAGTTTTTGAGGTTATGTCTGGCTTTCTGAATTCCCAACAGCTCTACACACTTTTCTTACGGCAATAAGTGTATCTTTCTAAAGTTGAGTGTATTTCAATCATCGCCAGTCGTTGATTGTCAGCCAGAAGAACTGCCTATCGACTTTGAGGTTATGTCTTAAAAATAATATTATGATTTGACTAGGCCAACAAATGCATTTATGATAATTAATCGAGTCGAAATTATCTTTATTCATTTGGGGAAACTGCAGTGAAATCATAATTATATATCAATTTTAATTTAATTCTTTAAGGACATGCCAGTCTGCAGATTTAATTCAGAAATAAATAAATATAATTTATCAAGGGAAACATTCAATCCAAAAACTATATAAAATATATATTAAAATTGTCTAAATGCATGAGGAGGATATACATATATTCAAGTTTACTTTATCTATTAATCTAGCCCAAGCATGTTCAACTCATAAATTTTTTATCAATTAACATATAATTAGGTACGAATGGTTAATAATGGTGCCACTTTATTGAGGTTATGTTTAAAAACTAGTTTCAATATATTGCAAAGAATTAAATTGCATAAATATATATCATACACATAATTCGGCATTTCTAGATAAAAGATATTTCTATCGTGTGCAAATATAAGATTGTCGTTTAATTACAAAAATAATTCAATAAAAGGTATGATATCAAATTAAAGTTTCCTTCTATCTTGATTTACATCTAAATATATCGAGTTCTGTATATAATGTATTTTTATTCAATTAAATCTTTCTGGCTTACCTTTTCGAGTATCTTGGGTGATATATAAATGATTTTGAACTTATATTTTCCTTCGATCTTCAGTGGTCTGCGGCTTGCTGAAGTTTACTTTGCGTTTCAAACAACCCCTCAAAACGATGTACAGAGGAATCTAATCCGAAACCTCTTCCGCGTCTCTTCGAAAATCGAAAATCAGTGAAATTTCATTGCCGAAAATAGTTTGAAGAATTGAAAAGTCTTGATCGTTGATGCCGTTGATGGCGATCTCAATAAGTCTCGTGCTGAAGATAATCTAATACCAAGTGATAAATGGTGTCATACGGTGCCTGTTTGTAATGATACTGTCGATATGAACGTTGAGTTAGAACAACTGAATTGACTATTTTAAATATACAAAGTAACTATTTGGCACTTTCATGGCTAAAACTGTTCTCAATTGTACTCTGACAAGTCAATCGGTTGTTAACTTATTAAGTTGTTTAGTGTTACAATTCCAACACAAGAAATGGCGCATCCAACACAAGAAATGGCGCATCCAGTACTTCATAAGTTGCATCAATGTGCCTTTCTTAATATATCAAAGAAGTGCTCAGAGAATAATCGATTCACAGAGCGCAGTGTATTAAAATTACAAAACTCTCTTCCGCAGTTATATTCTGGCTGCATTAAACATAATTTCAATGGGTTATCTCTTGCAAGTCTTAACGTTGCTCGTCTTATATCGCAGTGACCACTGCTTAAAGCCAGATCTCTCCTTGCCTGGACTAATGCGAAGGCTGTTTACGAGATTGGCTCGCCAAGTGGAGGAGCTGGTGCTTGCTTGCTGCCTTGGGGCTTATTATCGTACATGAACACACGTATATAGAGTCGCACTTGTCTACATATGTCGGACTCATTTGGCTGTCAGCGATGTGTGCGTTAACTACCTACGAAGCTGCCTTTGTTTAGACGGAAGGGGGAGTGGGAGGGTAGAGGAGATATAGCTAGTTGTTCTGGCGTTTATCTCGAGCTTGTAGTTTCTGGTCGCGTTTGGTTTCGCAACATATTCCCCAGTAGAGAAGACAAGAGAGATAGTTAGAGAGAGAGGGAGGGGAAGGGAACGCCTCTTGGCAACACCTCGACTGAACTTTGACCGTTTGGTAACTCATTTAGTTAGATTATTTACGGTAATCCAAGACGCAAGCAGGCCAACTAAACTGGGAACACACACTCGCACACACACCCACACCCGCCTCGATTGCTGCTGCGTCTGGTTAAAGCGAGTCCAGGGGGCAGAAGCCCATGGGCTAAAGACATGCAAGTTGTTTTGCTAAATTGTGCGTAAGCCAAGCTACAACAACAAACACAACAACAACAAGAGGGGGGGGAGCAATCCAGGGGTAGCAGGTACAACTAGCTAGGATCTTCTGACTGGAGAAGACTTTCGCAAGCTCTGCACGGCAATTCAAATAAGACTTTTATGTTGTTCTCAGTTGCCTTGCAACGACTGCGGCGACTCCTGAGGCTGCTGCTGCTACGTGCTACGTGTTTGCGGCGTGTGTGTTACATGATTGCCACGCCCCTGTCCCCTCACTCCGGACCCTTGCCCGGCTGCTGCTTACCTTGGCAGCTTGTGCGTGCGCTCATTAGCATTCTGAAACGGCTTTATAAAATTCAACAAGCAGCAATCCAACGAGCCAAACAGCAACAGCAAACCAAGTCGAGGCACTACCCACCTTGCAACCCTGCCCCACCGAACACCCTTCTGCTGTGCCACCCTTCCACCAGCACAGACTGCATGCCTCCAGTTGCGCCTCCCACACAGACTGCATGTCTCTGTTTGTTGTGCCTTATACCCTGCGGCCTCAGACTCAGCTGGCAAGGCGACTGCATATCGAAGTAAGTCTTGTACTGTGCACATTGGGGCTCCTTATATGAAGTCTCTGCTGTTTTGAATACATACTTAATCAAACATTTTGCCTTAAATATTGATTATGATGCTAATTTCATAGCAAAGTTATTCATACAGTATTGCAAATTGGCTCTGAAGGCAGCACAGAGTTGTGAACAATTTAAATTCATTTATTTCAAATTTTACTGATTAAAGCAACTATAGTCCATTCATTGCCATTATATGAGTTTTTATTTGATTTATTTATTCCTTTATTATCTCCATTTGTGTCATCTATTTTAACTGGCCTAAGTAAAATTCTTAGTTTGTTTTATTTGAACGCATTTCCAACTCGTTGTTTAATTAAGAACTTTTTTTCTATTCGTGCATTTCCTATCTCTGTGTCTACTCACTTCTACACATTCCCACTCCATGCCCTTTGCTTTTCATCCAAATTCCTTTAATAAATTCGACAGTATTTTATGTAGACTCCAAAGTATAATAAAGCACGTGAAGAAGGTGTCGATTTCTATATGAAAGCCCGTGCAGACATAGTAATCAGAACTGCATTCTAATAACACTCTGAAGTATACCCAGCAAAGCTTTTAGGTAAGAAATGTGAGCATATGTGCAAGAAGAGAAATAATGAATAAAAAAAAGACAAATCTCTCTGTAGAATTTAAAGGTATTTAAATATTTCCTTGACAGTAACCATGGAAAAAAAAGGTTCATATTTCAGGGACTGAAACAGTTTAAATTATAAAGTGTTCAACTTCGCGTAGACTGTTTTATTTTGATTGTCTTCCGGTTATTTTTAGCATAGTTATGCTAGTTTTTCTAGGCCTTTTTTCATATTTTATTAAACGATAGTTAAGGTTTATACATGAAATAAAAATTAACAGAGTTATAGATGAAATAGATTGCAACAATGAGAAACGCAATGGGTATCCGACAGTCGCCTGCACTACTGTCGATGCTGTTAGTTTTTGTTTTGCAAAACACAATCGGAGAGAGAAGTAGACAGAGGCAGAGGGGGATGGCAGAGTCTGAGGGAAGCACACACGTTCTTATGCTGTTGTTATCCGGTTGCTGTCTCTGCCTGACTGCCTGACTGCCTTCCCCTGCCCGCCCTGCTGGCTGTACCAGCCTGCTGCCTGCAGTTTGCTGCCTCAGCCCGGCCCAGCCTCAAGTTGCATAAATTGAATCTGAATTTGTGAGTAAATTGCACACAGGAGACACATTATTTTTGAGTTTTGCCTTTTAAATTTGTGGCTTTTCACTCTTCCAAAGAGGCAACAATGGGGACAAGGGGGGCGGGCGGCAGACAGTGGGACGGACAGAGACAAAGCAAACTCGGTGTGCAACAATCTGCGACTTCAACTTTGTGTCACATTTTGCGTTTGGCAATTTTTGTCTGTGACCCACTTGGGCAGCCACTCATTCTCTTCTTTCTCTCTCTTTCTCTCTCTCTCTCTCTCTTACTCTCACACCTTGCGTCTCTGTTCTGCCACCCACTCCACCCACATTTAAATCAATATTAACGGCGTAGGCCTCTTTTTCAAATTGCATTGCAAAAATTGCTCGTCTATAAATACGACTGAAATGTTTATTTAATACATGTGCCAGGCGGTGCTGAGGCCATCCCCTCTCAGCTCCCCACCCCCTTCAACCTTCTTCCCTCCCCCATTCGTATCTAGTTCCAGCTGAGGTGCACTGCACAATCCGATTGTGTGGCGAACCTTTACCATATGCAAATTGTTTTTATAAATTTGCAACCAGCTTTCCCATTGTTGTTGTTGCTGCTGTTACTGTTGTTGTTGCTGTTGCTGCATAGCAATTTGTGCATAAAGTTGCTGCAATAAAAAGCCAAGTGGACAAGCAGCAGCTGTCCGGCAGCGGGAGCGGAGTGGGGAACGAGTGAGCAGCTAGTGGATCCGAGTGGAGTCGGGGGTAATCAGAACCGTAACAATCGCCGCAATTGCAATAGAATCGTCGTTAATTACTGTCTGTGCTTGCGGTTGTTGTGTATCTGTCAGTGTGTGAGTCTCTGTGTGTGCAGCGCCTAAAAGAGCAAGATAAATACGAGAGAGCCCTGGCTGTGTCTGGAGATCCGTGTGTGGCAGGGAGCGGGCCGGGGAGGAGCCTGCAGCCTGGCAACGACGCCTGGCGCATCGTTAAGCGTCGCTGCCAAGTGGCAAAACTCAAATAAACATAAACGTGCACACATACAAAGTAGGCAGAGTGAGGGCGATACAGGGGGATGGAGCAGGGGATGGAAGAGTGGAGAGTAAAGTGGGGAGAGGGCGGGTAGCCCGAAAATCTCTGAGCTGGTTTGTTGTCTTTGGCTGTCTGGGTAAGCCAAAGCGAGGCGAGGCGAGTGAAGGCGTGCTGTGCCTGGGCTGACTCGCTGCCATGGGCGCCCGTCTCTGGGGGGGACTCATTAAAATGCAGTGCGAGATAATAAGCATTTTAATTAAATATTTAACAAGAATAAGTTTATCACAACACGAGGAGGGCGAGACGAGGCAGACGCGCTGGCGAAGCTTACGTGTTCAGCGAGAGAAAGCTCTGACTGTGTGGGCTCTCCCTGTGTGTGTGTGTGCTATGTATGTGTGTGTGTGTGTGTGTGTGTGTAATGGCTTGTAAGCGTCTGTCAGGTCGGGCCATTAGCGCGCACCGCTTGCCGCGTGGTTCGAACTGGTGCCGCAATCGAGAAAACGGCTAGACAAGTCGACAAAAGCTAAACCAGTCGACAGTCAGACCACCTCTCCCCTCCTGACACCCCTCCCTTTCTCGAACATGCCTCGACACGACGCGACTCGACTTGGCCAATATTTTGATGTAATTTGAGCTTCTAATTGCCGCACGTGCCGCACACAGCGACAGTTACAGCCGAAGCAAGGTAGCACGGAGTGGATATGGCCTGCGCCGACTCCTTGTCAAATATTTAAGCAACTTGTCTAAGTCTCTGTCTCTCTCTCACTCTCTTTGTCTCTTTCTTTCGCAGGGGCTTTGGATTTGTCACATTCAGCGATCCAAACAGCGTAGATAAGGTACTCACCCAAGGCACACACGAGCTGGATGGCAAAAAGGTATGTAATATATGCGAAAGAGAACCCATCGCTGAACTCGTAACTCAACTCCCTGCCTGGTCTCCAATGTCAGGAGCGTATTCAGGGCTCATATGCGCGTAGAAGAGAGATGCACTACCTGAAGTATTGAAGTATTATTGGGTATCAGCTTGGAAATAATCTCTGAAGAAATTGCAGCTCCAAATGCAGCCAAACTTACCTTAACAGAGACCTAAACATCTCCCAACATAGGTCGAAGTCAATCGACCTTACCCAACAGCAACTCGTATAAAGAACTAACTCTATTTAACTTTACCTTTAACTCGAATAATTGACTCAGATCTATCTTTGTTTCGTGTTCTGTAAACAGAAACAACTTTGATCCAATTTTAGGCCCATTTTCGAGCTGCAACTCTGGACTAAGCTCTTTTGCTCTGAATGCACTAATTGATTCATGCACTCCGTGCCAATTAAAACTCGAATGAGGCTTAGCTCAAGTTCAATATCAGAGTCAACTTTAGGTTGTTACTCGTTACTATTTTAACCCCAACTCTGTTCAATTAAGGTTCCAAATCTTTCTTTAATTTAGTCATGAAATCAAGTCTAAGTTCTATCCACATATAAGTCTACATTGGAACACCTACTGTATTCCAAGTTACTTCCAAACACCGGCCCGATTCAGGCCCAACTACGGCCCAGATCAGGACCGCACTCCTGCCCAACTTCGGGCCCCATTTCGAGTCCAGCTCACACGCCTTCGTTTGGCAAACAAAAAACTTCAACTGGCTATGCAAAATATTTGCACAAAGCGCAAGCGGCGCCGGCTTCATAAATTGCCTACACCTCCACCTCCAGCTGCTCCTCCCTCTACCCCTCCAGCTTCAGCCTCGCTCGCTGCTCGTCGCTATTGACAGCAATTAGAAACTCAAAGCGATGACAGGCAACTAACAAAAACAGCAAATCAGAATGGCAAAAAAATAAAAAGGAAATCCAAAAACGAAAAACAAAAAACTGAAAACAGAAAAAAAAAAAACAATTACCTGTCAGTTGAGGGCGCTGTTGCTAAACGAGATTTTTGCAAAAGCCAAACAATTTTTAATTACGTCATGTGTTATGTGAGAAGCAAAGGGGGAAGGGGGTTCGGCGGGGAGGGGTAAATGAAGTGGATCAGGCTGTTGTTTGTGCTAATCTTGTTGTTGTACTCAGCGTTGCTGTTTTTTCTACGGATGATGTAAGTGGTAAGGGTTTAATTTTGCTGCCGTGCTACCCTGTAAATTGAATAAAAAGTCTGAGAAATTAAAGCGTTATATCCATGAGATTAACGCATAAAGTCTTCTATGGTTCTAGAACTAAGAGAGGGGGACATACAGTATTCATATAAAGTATACATATAACATGTCTATCTACAGTATAACTCAGATTTAGGTTGATAAGAATGGAATTAAGTGATTGTCGTTCGATTGTAACCAGGCAGAATTGCTAACTTCAGCATGTCAAAAGTTTTATACCGTTGCAGGTTAATATATCTTCGATCGTTTCTATAATAGTGACATTTTATGGTGCAGATGATGTCTTACTTTAATTGGCAACGATATAGTAGGTAAAGTGATTTATTCATACAAAAACCTTCCTTTCGGCTGATTGATCCTATGGCATATATACGTAATAGTGATCCGATTTCGATGAAATTTTATAGACACTTTATAATTGTAAAAAGAGCCTGATAAAGTTAACTTGATAACAATATTTTGACAAAAAAAAACAATATTTTGAAAATTTGGACGATCGTTTGTATGTCAACAACAAGATATATCGTTTCGACCGGCTCGTTACGAACCAAGTCTCATCAAGATAGCTTCAAAATGCAGAGACAAGTTTCCGTTGCAATAGACGGACAGACGAACAGCGCAAGATCGATTGCTCTAGTGATGCTGATTCAAAATCGACATAAATACTTTAAAATGTCGGAGATATCACTAAATGTGCGTTGTTAACTTGCGGCCAAATTTAATGTACTCCCTGCACGGCTATAAAAATTAAACGGACGAGCACAAGCAGACATAAGTATCGACTCCTCGCTTTTCGACAGATAAGAGAAACTTTATAAAAAAACTTTATACGTTGTTGTGATAATATAACTTGATTTTAAGACTAGAATGCAATATGACAATTAGGTTTTCATAAATCTTATTGTACTGTTTTTGTTGGAGATTGGCTATCGATATTTCTATAGAAACAGTGGTGGCAAATTGTAGCCAATATAAAATAAACGATTTTTGTTTCATACTGTTGCTCACATCTAGTGATGCGAAGCGTTCCTTCATAGAGAGATCAGTTTAATAATTGGAGAAAGAATACCTGATTTACTAAGGCCGAAGTCTATTTAGTAAAGTTCTTCAATTCCCTGAACTTGATAAAAGTGATCCTATGCTTATTGTTTATGTGTGCCTACCGTCTTTTTCTCCTTCTTTATTCTCTTTCCCCTTTTCTCGACAAAGTCCACACTCATCTATCACAAAGTATTGTATGCTTTTCGCATTTGTTACGTATGTAAATCCCCTAAAAACCAGTAACCAAAACGCTCAACTATCCCAGTATCCTCTCTCCTATTCCCCTTTCTCTTCGGTCTCGCCATTAGCAACTGCATCAAATCGATGAATTCGCTTTTGGCCGCCCAAAAAGCCGAGGGTAAAGATGCTGCAGCAACATATGCGGCACAGCTCGCATTACGCATACGCCGCATTGGCATTAGCTTAATTAGTTGCAGCTTCTGCATGGCCAGGCAGTGTTAGCAGACTGTTTATCCCACTCCTCCTGCGTCACTGCCCCCTTCTGTCTGTCTCCCTCTCTCTCCACCGCTCTCCATCTCTCTCCATCTGTTCCTCTGTCCGTCTCCGTGTTTGTTGGTCATTCCTCTCTGCGTACACAACTGGCCAACTGTAAATAAAATGCACAGCCATCATTTATTCTATATATCATTTTTTAACCAACTGCATTTGCTCCCACTCTGTGCGTGTGTGTGTGTGTTTGTTTGTGTGTGTGTGGCAACTCGTGCAGCTTTCCATGTTTCCGTTTGGGTGCACAGCAGAGCAGCAAACTGGCAAACTGGCAAACTGAAAACGATGCGAATTCATTTCATTTCATTTCGTTACGCTTTTTCGGGCCTGATGTATTTCCAAACAACTCAACTGCGACGTCGACAGCGACGCCGACTGCGACGTTTGCCACTCAGCGCTGATTAGTTTTAATTTTAATCTAAAAATCAATTTCCCGCCTGGGCCAGGCTTGGGCCCAGCTCGTTGTCGGTTGTCGCTGCTTCTTGTTGTTGTTGTTATTTTCGTTGTTGTTACCAGTTGTTGTTGTTGCTGTTGCTGCTGTTGTTGGTGCTACTGTTGCCGGCTGCCTGTGCTGTTGTTTTTCGCGCTGCAAACAGGAAATCAACACGGCAAACTGTCGCTGCTGCTGCCTGCGCTGCTGACAATTTCTGCGCGAATTATTATCGCCAGAGGATATTGCGTTGCTTGTGCTGCAGCATGCTCCCCAGTTGCCCCTTCCCCGATCCCCAGCTTAACTTCTGCCTCACTTCCCTCTCTCTTTCTCCCCTGCCCGTCTCATTTTCTGTCTTTCCAGTTATCTTTGCCAATATCTCATTTTATTTGCCATTTTATTTGCGGCATTTGGCTTAAGTTACTCGCACTTGCAACCAAATGCAGCTGAGATTTAGCTAGCTTTCCTTTCCCCCCCTGCTCCTCTCCCCGTGTCTTCTCCCTCCCCCTAAGCAATCGCAGTGCGCCAGTTTCACAGCGACTTCCCTTGAGGTTTAGCCTGAGCTGCCACGACGTGCTGTCACTCGTGGCATTGAAAAGGCGATTGCTGGTGGCAGGAAGAAGAAAGAGGGGAACAGCAAAGAGAAGAAGAGCAAGGAAACAGCGGAGGGGGAGGGGAAGGGGCACCGAAAATAACTAGCAAGCACTTAAAATTGAATTTTTATGATTTTTAATTATTTTTAATGACGCTGCTTATTGCGCAAGGAGGCTTCGTTGATTGCCTTGCTCCCTGTCTGTGCCTTACTCCCTCTCTCATTCTCTCCCTCTCTCCTTTCTCCCTCTTCTCTTCTCCCTCGCGCTGTCTGTCCGCTTGCTGGCCGCGCAATTTGTTATGCGATAATTCGTGCGTACTCAGCGCAGCCTCCGCTTCAGCAACTCCCTCATCAGTCTCCCTCTCCCTCCCTCTTCATCTGCCCCTCCCGCCCTGCATTTGGGTAATTCCCGCTTAATGCGCACTGCAGGCTTATGAAAGATTTATGCGGAGCTATTAATATGAAGAGTTGCTGTGAAATGCGTTTTCATTTAAATGTCATTAAGCATACGATGTCCTTGCCACACACAGCACTTCCCCCTTCTCCCTCCCTCTCTCTCTCTCTGTCTCTCTACCACTTACTCACCTTCTCTTTCTTCTCGCTGCAGGTGGACCCGAAAGTAGCTTTTCCGCGGCGAGCACATCCCAAGGTGAGTACCCACTCAGATATTACCAAAAAAAGGAGACAAGTTGAAAAAAAACGAACTCTGATCGGCCATGGGCAGGGGTGGGCGTGGGCAGAAAGGATGTGTCATAAGTAGCAGTAAATGGCAGATGAAATTAAAAACGGAAGACGGGCAACAACAGCAGCAGCAACAACAACAACAACAACAGCTGCAGCAGTGGCAGTGGCAGCTTCGGTAACGGGCACATTTCGCAAAAGTGGCAGCCAGATAACTTTGTGGCTGACAGCGCTGGCTGCGGCCACTTCAACTCCATCTTGCCCCCTCCCCCTCTCTCCCTTCACCATCCTCTCCCTTGCTCTGTCGCCCTTGCAAAGTGATGATGACAACAAAATTTCCACAGAATGAAAACTGTGCGTGTGTGTCTGCCCAACAGTGTGTGTGAATTTGTGTGTGAATGTGTGTGTGTGTGTGTGTGTGTGTGAATGTGCGCCACTTTTTTACCACTGTCTCTATCTCTATCTTTGCTCCCCTTCTCCTTCCGCTTTCCCCTTCCTGTAGCTGTCGCTGTCGCTGCCTACTAAATGCCACACGCACATTTCGCTGCCTGTCGCTGCGCTCGGTTTGAGCGAGTTACAAATGCGCCTTCGCCACTGCCACTGCCTCGGCCTCTGCTTCTGCCTCTGCCACTGCCTCTGCCATACTTTTGGCTACGCGGTTTTTTCCGTCAACTTGAAATACTCTCAAGAAGTGAATTCGATTCGCTAGAGAAGAGCATGCTATATAACACGATTATAGTTTTGAAATAAACCGAGAAAGGTTTTTTTTCCTGGCAAAGTTGGAGAACTAATGAAAACTTTGAAATGACTTAGAACAGGTTAGAGGAAGAGACATCAATACACTAGATAACATACATTAGTCTTTCTGAATTGAATAGAATAGAATATATATATATATATATATATTAACCAATAGGAGCGACGCACATTTCCTATAGAGTTTCTCCACAACCTGTTGAAACAGCTATAACCCATGCATACCATATGTCATTATTTGATATTATTGTTCAGCAATATTAACTATTTAATCATACCAATCCACGACGCTTAAAAATTATTAAAATGTAAAGCTATTTTCAATGGGGCTAGTTTAAGTATTTAGTTAATAGCAACAAGGAAACAACTAAGAAAATGCTCACCTTATCATGAATATTGTTTCTCTTACTGAAACAAAGGCAGTTGTTCCACTTATTGAAAGTCTTCTTGCCAAGCCCAAGACAACTAGGAAATAAGTATTATTACTGGAATCATTATAACTTTAAACATACTTGAAGTACAAATATCGTAAGTTACCTTCTAGAAAACTTAAACTGAATTCCTTTTAACATTCATTAGAGTTATTCATTTGCTCTCAAACATAATTAAATGTAATCTTTCAAGTTTCTATGACTTCTGAAAATGCTATAAATAAGTTTTCTTACTGTCTATACTACATAAACTTATCACTGGCCCATGTTGTTTTAGTAGTTATAAGCTTATGAAAGCATCTCAATAATAGATTTTCTTGCTGAAATATGAGCAGCAACTTTAACTTATTTTGTAGAATGTTTCTTCAAAGTAAAATCCTTAAACATTCTAAGCAACGAATTCGAAAAGATGCAAGATAAAAGGTGTTAATTAAGCTACTATGGTTACCATAAATGTTACACACAAGACTTTCCGAAGTGACTATATAGAAATTCTCAAACTTCCTAAGCTCTCCCAGGGATTTCTTGCTTTTCAAAAGGCAACGCCTTCTAATCTCAGAGTATTTTCTAATGCGGCTTTACGCAGTTTCTAAACTGTTTTTCTTGCTCCTGTGGCTGCCGCAGACCGCAGCAGCAAACCATAATACGCACCCAAAACGACACTCACTCGCACGCACACACACCCCCCACACACACACACCAGCCACACACACCCGCAGCAAGCGGAGGCGAGCTCCTTCTTGGCGCTGCTGCCTCCTGCTCAAAGTCTCCGCTGGCTACGCTCTTTGCTTATCAACACGCAGCTGATTTCCGTTTGCCTTTCCTGGCGATGGCGGCGTGTGTTGCTGCCGTTTGTTAGAGTGGGCCCTTCCCCTGTCCCACTGCCCTTCTCCCCACTCCCCTGCCGGCAGCAGGCAACAATTATTTACGTAATGTTATTATTATAATATTTTTTTAAACGCATTCTCACTGGATTTGCTCATGGCGCGCTAAAGGACGCGCGACTAGGACGCGCGACAAGGACGACGAAAGCGAAATGGCTACGCGGCATTTGCCGAGTGGCTTTGTGTAGGTCCCCTCCCCCCGCCCCCTCTGGAATCTCCTGTTCCCTGTGCCTGCTCTTGCTGGGTCTGCCTGGGCGCGAAGATCCTCTCGCATATTAAAAGGCGTTTAAAAACATAAATCCTGCGTCTAACGGCTGCTTATGAAAATTACGAGAAAAAAATGAGTGACGCAGCAGAGACAGGGGGGAGGGGAGGAGGGGTGTGAAGTAGAGAAGGCAGGCAAGCTGTAGACGAGCTTAGCAGGAGCTAAATGGCAGGACAAGCAGCAGGCAAGGCTGCCAGAGCTGGAGACACCCAAAGGAGTTCGAGTGAAAAAGGGAAGCAGAAATGGCAGGCGACTTCAAAAGCAAGAAAAAAATAAACGAAATATAAAATAAAATAAAAAATGACGAGAGGACAATTTCTCGCACCGTTTGCAAGCGGGCAAAGCGGAAGGTAGAAGGGAGAGGGGGCAGAAAGGAAGATAGGCAGAAGGATTTCCCCGCAAAATGTGCTTGCGGTTTGCAGCGAGAGTTGTGTGTGCGTTCGTTTTTTTCATATTTTTAAAGTAACCATAGGTAGGGGGAGGAGCAAAAGGATAAGGAAGGAGGGGGACAGCATAGAGAAGAAGAGAGCAGCAGGCTGCGTCGGGTACTCGAGGCTGGAACTGGGACTTGGCTGGGGCTGGGGCAACGGGCTATATAATGAAATGAAGCATTCTAAATGAGCCTGCTAAGTTTTCGCTGTGCGCCACGCCACACACACACACACACTCACAATGACACACACACACAGAGATTGCCGCACAGCACATTGGGAACATAATGAAATGCGAAAAAATGATGATGATATTTTTGGACCATAAAATGCAGATGAGCCTGAGCCGACTAAGCACAAAAATAGTGTGTGGCCGCAGCGAATTTCGGCAGCGTAGGCGTGTAGGCGTACTACGCTACAGCTGTGTGTGGGTGTGAGTGTGTGGGTGGCGTGTGTAAGGGTGTGCGTGTCGCATCGACAACTCGACTGCCAACTCGCTTGTGCAAACTTTTGTGTGGAGTTAATTTCTTTTGCTCTTAAGCTCTTCCGACTATGAATATGAAATGTGTATTTGCCTATGGTCAGCGGGAACGGGGAGGAGGTTGGGGGTCTGGGCAGGGGTATCGAGCTTACATATGTCATGTGAAAAAGTTTCGCTTTTAATGTGCAAAATTTTACGTCGCTGGGCAAAGCCGTCAAAGTGCAATGGGGGATAAGTGAAATGGATTTTGTAGCGCGGCCCTCGCACAAAAGTAGGCTATAAAAAGTTGCACAGCAGCAGCAGCGATAGGCAAAGGCACACTCTAACACACACTTATACACACGTGCATGCACACTCTGTCACACACACACACACTGGTGTGCAGTGTACAAATCTCAACTGAACTTGGCGAAAATTTATGCGTCTATTTTACACAGAATACAAGGCAAATGCACCTTCCAACTGAAGTGTATCTTGTATCTTGTGGATACTGCTACAACTGAAGATACTTTAAGCAAGGTGTGTTGCAGCAGCGGATTATTACAGATTCATACTGCACTATGCAAGCTTTAATTCCAATTTTAAATGTATCTTTAAGATACATTGCGCAAATATCCCCTTGAATGGCTGCTTATTATTGATTTTCAGCATCGTCCTGAGCCTAATAAGTTGCCTGAGCTCATAGTCAATGTGTGGATTCCTAATTCAGGACTCAAACTGAATTGTATCTGGCAAATGAATAAGGCATCTTTGATTCCAGTTAAAGATACTTTAGGCAAGTTCAACTGCTACTCATAAGTACAGTATGACTTCAATATGAATATTTGATTGAGGCTGCAGTGCAAATAGTATCTGACAGATATTTTGGGCGAAGTGCTGCTTCTTAGATTGTATCTCTGATTTACCCAATAACAAACGCATTCCTACAACATTTGACAACATTAAAATCACGTAATAACGATTTAACTGAAGGACTAGAGCCGTTAAACATCAATGGAAGACCCTATCGATATTTCCATTGTTGTAGTATCTTGAAGATACTTTAAGCAACTGCAGATGCTTTAAGAAGCTTCTATAATGAGAAGAGATTTTTAGCATGTTAACCCTCAAATTACTGCCCAGCAGTTTGCCCAAATTATCGATTCAAGGAGAGAAAGAGAGAGAGAGAGGGCGGCGCTTTGAGGTCTGCCCCGATAAGTATGCAAAGATAAAGTATGCAATTAAGGCTGAAATCCTTAGTTGAGGCTCTGCAAAACAATGTGGCTTCGATTGCATGTGACCATGTGACCATAATGAACCAGAGCTGCAGGGCGAGGGCCACGCAGGGACTGTGGCAAGGCTGTGGCAAATGACAGCTATCGCTCGCAGAGAGTAAGAGAAATATCTGCAGGAGACGAAGGCATCAAGCTCAAGCTCAGTCTTGTTGCCATTAAATTAACACGCTCGAATATGTTTGTGCGAGTGTGCAAGTGTGCATGCGAGTGTGTGATGTACATGTGTGAGCGTGTGTGTGTGTGTATGAGTGTGTCTGCTGTGTACATTGTGCAAACTTTTCTAATTTAAACCGGCAGTTTCAGTCAATTGCCACAGCTTACCGCTCTCGACATGAGTTTTACTTTTTACTACCTCAAGAGAGGAGCAGAAGAGAGCGGGAGGGGAGGGAGGGGAGGTAGGAGAGTACTGCAGTATGTGAGCGAGACATCAGATATTTCCAATACATTAAAAGTTGTGTGAATACAGTTGCCAGCAGCCATTACAATACGCCAGACGAAGACAGCTCGGTGGGAGTTGGGGCCGGGGCTAAGCCATAAATCTAATAAATACGTGTATTTTTCGCACTCCTCCCCTCCAGCCACCCCTCCCCCTGCTGGGCTGTGCAATAACTTGTAAAATATGTAATCAATCAAGATGAAACAGTCGTCGAGGCAGCCAAACTATGTGGCAAGAATGCGACTGACTGCACTTGCAGACGCAGCTATGCGATGCAGGGGCAGAGGACAGTGGAAAGTGGAAAGGGAGGGGCAGGGGGAGCCAACGACAGGAATGGGCGATTAATTCAACTTTTGCACAGACAATGGCAAACGGCACTCAAGAGAGAGGGACCAAGAGAGAAAGAGAGATAGAGACAGACGCACCCAAAAGGAGCCTAGCTACGCGAACTGACGAACGACTTGGATAGCTGCGCTGCTCGCTGCTTGCTGCGCTGCTGCCCGAAAAGTCAAAAGTTGAAAGTGCAATTTTGTCGTTATTATTTTACATTTACAACAAAAGCGAAGCCCCAGCAAAAAAATACCAGCGACAGCAGAAACAACAACGAAAAATGGGCGAAAAGTGAAAAGTTGCTCAACTATTTCATGCAGCGGGGGCAACCACGGACTCTCTCCCTCGCACGCGCTCTATCTCTGCCACTCTGTCTCTGTCCGTGTGGGGGTGTAGGCTCTCTGTGGGTGTGTGTGTTAGTGTAATTGTCAGTTAGTTGGCGCTGTCAGTCCGAATGTTGAAATTAATTTATTTCAATTGAAGTTGAACTTTTGTGGCTTTATTACTTTGCCAGAGTTGCCAGGGCTATGTCAGAGTTGCGCCCGGGCCACGCATAATAAACGGCACTCGAGATGGCGGACAGCAGCCACGGCAGGGCTGCCAGGTGGCAGGTGGCAGGGAGGCGACAGCAGCTGCACTCGAACTGCCTCCCCCCTTCGCACATCTCATCCCATCCCATATGCACAATATATACTCCCTGTATACAGCATATATATCCCATATATATCGTATAACCAAAAAAAGGCTGCCAATATTCTCCGCCCACGCCCTGTCACTGTCGTCAACACTATCATCTCTGTCTCTGTCTATTCTGCCTTTACCTTCTCCCACTTCCTTCCTTCCTTTCACTTCATATTTTCTATTTTCGCTTCCTCGATCGGGGCACCCGACGGGGGCAGTTGCCTGGATGGTTGCCACGCTGCAGCAGGTGCCGCTGACGTTTGTGCTGATAATTTGTTGCGAGATTTCTGACAGTGACGTCTGACAGTTGTGCGCCCATTTGATAGTTATTTGATATGCATATTTCCGAAATCAAAAATCACACGGCAAAATAAAAATATTATTGAAATTCAACGAAATTATGGAGAAACAGCTGCAAGTGTCCCCGAAACATAAAGAATGATGTGGAAGTACCTTGAACTACGATAACTTTTACGCTACGTTACAGTTGGATTTTCAAAAATATTAACTATATAGCGTACTTCAATAATAGGTTAAGCTGCTCTTATCTTTTTCTATATATTTCGACCCTTGAAAATGGTCATAAAGGGTATATTCACTTTGTGCAAATGTATGTAATGTAGGTAAGCTATATATATTCTAGCTTACTAGCTATGTCTGTCTGTCCGTCAAGATCTCAGCTATTACAAGAGCAAGAGACTCCAAATGTGGCAAGAACGTTGCTGTTCTTGTTGTCTGTACGAGCGAGATGGAAATATCTACACCTTAATTTAATTGACCAAACACTGTTAATACTTTTCAAGAATATTTGCATTTATATCTTTTAATAATCTAATATGTAACATAATATGTTATATGTATGAGTAACTATCACAGGGGATTCAAACGAACCTTGTCAATTTGTTGTCCATCTGTCTGTTGAAATGCAAAGTACTCTTTCCAAAGTACTCTTTTTTTTTCTTTTTATGGAATTATTTCATAAATAACACACACACTTGTTTTTGCTGCAGAATGTAAAAATTTCAGAGCAAACTGGATTGGGTCTGATTATCGTATCGTTGGCATAACACCCATCGCAACCAAATAACAATAATAACATTGCCATATTGATATTGTCTTAATAATTCTCATTCAAGAAATTGAAACCATTTTAAATGAAATTTACTATTAGAAAAGACGATTTGTGTTGGGTTCTTTTCTTGAAAATCGGCCTTATCATTACCTAATAAGTAATTTAAAAATGCTTTTCTTCGCGTAAATATTTTAAATTATTCGATAGAATAATAAGATGGAAGTAAAGGTTTGCGAAAATAACTTATATGCTTGCCGTAATGGCAAATAGTCAGGCAGGGATAAAAAACAAGTAAATGTGTTCTGGGTAAAAAATAATGGGCATGTCGAAGATATACTCGGAGGATCATGATGGGTTGGCAATGATTAAAGTAAAGTTTGATTCAACACAAGGGCTGTACGAAGAATCAGGACAAGGTGAAAGAGAGACGTTAAAGTGTTGTGACGCGATGGATTTGAAATTGATAGTTGATTTAAAGTTATTAATGTGTTGTAATGAAAATCAAGATGAACAGGAGGAATATTATGTAAATATTTAGAATAATTAGGTTTGAATCCAAACCGAACTAATGGAATAATTCAAACGTCAAACTAAAGAACTTGTCCTTTTTTTAACTTATAAAACAATAAATTGGCTGCAGTGAGAGATCGTATCTCTCACATTGAAAATAATACTTAATTGAATACAATAGAATAGAATTATATAGAAAGGTGAAAACTCATTCCAGAAACTAAAATGAAATATTCCTTCTTGTTATTGAAAACACGACATTTTATATAATTCTTCCTGTAAAAGTATTTTATGTTTTTGGAACATGTTTTCACATATCTTCACGGAACAAAAATAGATTAAGAAGATGGAAGAATAGTGAACCAAGTCAAATATTTTCGGAAACACTTTGCAAGTTGCTATAAACTTTAAACTGTCATCTTAGTGATTTCTCATTAATTTCATTTCAATCATTTAATTTCGGAAAACATGAAGACCCCTTTAAGTTAATAACAGTTGTTCTATTTCGATTTGCCTGGCAATCCCATCGCATTAGCGACTTGAGCTGCTTCTTTAGATGAGCTTGAATGCTGCCACAATTTGCTTGATTCGCATAATATGAAACTCTAATGAGAGTGTGTGCGAGTGTGCGTGTGTGTGGAATGCAAATTGTTATTGTTGTTGGCATTTTAAACTCGAATCAAAAATCAAAATCCGCACAAGCTGCAAATGCTAAATCCGCAAATAATTGACAAAGTTTAGGCATAAACGTGGCTCTGTCTCCAGTCGATTGAGAGGGGAAAGTGGGGGGGAGAAGATGGTTGAGATATGCTGTTGTTATTGTGCGGGCGGGTGTGTAGTGATTGTGTGTGTGTGAGTGTGTGGTGTGGTGTGGTGTGGTGTGTGTGGTGTGCGGCACACGCTGGGGCTAACTTCAAAATATGTTGGCCACAAATGGCAAAAGTTTGACAGGTAAACGGAATTTGCCAGAATGTGTGAGGAATAGAAGCGGGCGAGGGGCGGCTAGGAAGGGGGAGTGGGGTGGAGAAGGGAAGGAGCTAGAAGGGGGAACCCAGCATGCATAGAGACCAAGGGAAATTTCAATTGTGGCATAGTTGCGCTTTGATTTGGCGGAGTATCCATTATATCCAGTGCGGGGCATTCATGTTTAATGCGAGACAGAGAGAAAGTCAGGAAGAGAGAGACAGTGAGAAAGAGAGAGTGCGAGAGAGGGAAAGAAAGAGAGCTAGAGACTTTTTAACAGCCCCATAAATGGCTATGATAACCACTTAATGTCGAGCTGAGTCGAGTCGGAGCGGGCAACAAAAACAATTTACATATTAAACTTGCTCGCTGAGTACCTTCCTCTCTTGCCTTTCCTCCTCCCCCCTCTTTCCACCTTCCTCCTGTTCCGCACACATCCTGGACGTCGGCGCATCCTCGGCTCGGCGCGTGCGAAATATGTTCGCCTGCGGCGCATTCACTTTAATTTGATTAAATTTTGAACATTTTCACGGAAAAGTTGCTCCTCAACTGTGGCTCAGGCAGCTCCTCCTGCTGTTCCCCTCTCCTGTTGCCCCCTCTGCCCAACGCCTGGGCTGCTGCATACTCAGCTGGATTCCTGCTCAAAGCTTGCCGCAGAGTCGCCGCCGATGCCGGCGTTCGCGTTCGGCCTGAGTCCGTCTCTGTTTCGCTCTCTCGCCTCCGTTCCTCTTCTTCACTCTGTGTTAAATAGTATTCGTATTTTTTGCTGTTCTCTCTCCTCTCTCTCTTTCCATTCTCTTTCTTTTTCTCTCGCTCTCGCTTTGCCTACCACTTTTTGTTGTATTTCATAATAAATAGTTGTTTAAACTTTCGCCCATATCCCTCGCAGCCGTTTGCCACCAATGCGGTTGCCTGCGCCATCTCCCTCGCCTTCTCCCTCCTTCTGCTTCTCCATCTGCGTCTCCTGCTGCTGCTGCTGCTCAACTATTTTTTGTGCAATCTGCTGTCGGGGCTCAGTTTGGCTGTTGCATTGTTGCCTGCTTCCTTTGGCCGGCCGCACATAGTTCTGGCCACGATTTCGGCTTTTCGGCAATGTGCACAGATTCGCCATTCGCCTTGGCCCTGTTCTGCATCCCCTGCTCTGCACCCCTCCGCCAAGTATCGCCAGCTGACAATTGCCTAGCCACGGGCCACGAGCCCCGATCTCGGCCAGGTTGCATTGGAAATTTCCAAAATTAATTCACATCATTTAAATCACTGACAGCCGAGGCATGAACTGGCAAGGCAATGGGGAAGGTGAAGGCGAAGGGAGAGAAGGCTGCAGGAATCTTTCTCCCCCTTTGCAACTCTTTCTCGGCAAATCGACAACGAGTCAAACTCGTGTCGTGACTTTGTTTCGTGCTGAAGATGACAACGTGACATATATTACTAAGTTTATTCGTGGACCAAATTTGTTGAAATGTTTTTGGGCTCAGAGTATGATCTTTTCACTTTATTTGATATATTCAATGTGTGCTTATTTGCAAATACTGCTTAAAACAAATCTAAATAAGAATCAATATCAATATTTTTTGAGTTGAGTTAAGTGAGGTTTAAGTAAAGGCGGCTAAATCTCTTTTGTTTAAATTTTCATTAATCCCACAACTTTAGCACACATTTAATTTATTAAGGTCTCTATCGGGGTTGAGTCTATTACCATTCAGGAATAGTTTTATACATTGATTGCTTACAAAAAGCTCAATTTTCGAAACCTTTAACATGCAAGCAGAAACGGTATCATTAAGTTTTTAGTAGCTATAATATGTTCAAAGTCTTTTAGCAAGTAAAGCACTCAAAACAGGAAGATCGAAAGTGTTTTCATTGTTCCACAGCAATTTATCAAAATTTATTTTATTCCCGTCCTGCTTTTCTGGATAATGGTCTCATAAAAATATTCTATGCTCTCTCCACATATATGTTCTATACATATAAATATTTTGCAGTGTACCGTAGTACTTTCATACTGGCTCTTTTTCTGCAATATTTCTGTGTTTTCACTTCTGAAATTCTATATACGCCAAACCTGTTCTATAATTCTTCTATATGTTTTCGATACTCCCGCAATACTTTTTCAATAATTGCTATGAATTTCTTCATATAGTTCTCTCGTGTTCGAACTCATCCTACGTGATTCGCGTGATTTCCCATGCCAGCTCTAGCTGTTGTTGCTGTTGCTGTTGCCGTTGTTGTTGCTGCTTCTGCTGCTGGCGCTGCGGGTGCGACCATTTAAGTTATGGAGCACATCGAGCTGAGCAAACGAACAGATAAACAATAAGTAACTGTGAATTATAGTGGCCATTACTTTTGTCTTCTGCACCGGCGAGGGTGAATCGCTCACGTTGTGACCTCCCTTTCCCCTTCCTCTCCCCCCTCGTTTCGGCCTGCCCCAGTTGTCTCCATTGTTGTTGTTGCTGCTGCTGCTGCTGCTGCTGCTACGTCTGTTAGTTGTTTATGGCAGGACAATAATTAGGACAATGGCGCAACGCATCAGTTGTCGTGGACGATGAAGTTGACCCACCCCCGCTCCCCGGCCTGCCTCTGCCCCTGTTCGTCCGATGGAAATGATATTTCGATTTGAGAAGGCGCTCTCTCCCCCTTCTCTCCATACCAAAATTAGTTAATTAGGCGCCGGCTCTGCCAGGCAGATACATGCAGGCGTAGCCTCTACAGCTCCATCTCCAGTCTCTGTTCCAGTTCCAATGGGGCATCCTTCCATCGCTGCCACTTGATGCGACACGGCGTCAACAGTTGGCAAATCGAACGCACTGTCGCCGCGTAAATTGCTTATAAAATTGACAAGCAACGGCGACAACGAAGCATTCGCCTCTGCCAGGCACAGCTCCCCATCCGATCCCCGACAGAAGCTTGCTCCCCGTTCCCGACTTCTGCTGTTGCTTCTCTGTCTGCCGGAAATGGAAACAGCGCTAATGACGAGCCAAACGCAGCCGCACACACACTCTGTCACACACACTGGCACACACACACGCTCGCACAGTCGGGAGTGTGTGTATAACCCACATAATTGGCAAATCACACATTGATTTCAACGTGTGCTGTCGCTGTCGCCGCTGTGCTGCCTCTGCCTCTGCCTCTGCTGCTGCCATTGCCGGCTCAATCGTTCATTTCGCACTGGCAACGCAACCGCAGCTACTCTGTTAGCCTACCATTCTCCTACCCCCCTCCCGCCACTTGTCTGGCTTCCACAATCCACTCGGCTGCTGCTTAGTTGGAGGCCACACCACATCCGACATCCGCCTAAGCGACGAGAGCCAAAATGCTGACAGAAAATATGGCGCATAATTTTAAGGCAATGTGTAGCAGGCCACGCCCCTCTTCCCCCGCTCCCACTCTGCCCACAACTTCAGATGAATCACAGGCAGGCTTTTAGGTGTATCAGAGTGGCAGTGGAGGAGGGGAGGAGGAGGGGTTTAAGTGTGTGCGTGTGTTTGTCTGCCTCATATAGGGCATCATTAATAACACTGAAACATAGCCGAGTGTCTCTCTCTCTCTCCCCCTCTGTGTCCCACTCATTCCCTCCCCCTCTTGTAAGAGAGACAACATCATTATCAGTGCCTGGCCTGCGACTCTGTGCGACCCAAAAGCAGATCCCATCAGTCGCAGCTCAGACTCGCGTTCAATTTTCATTGTTTGCGTTTTCATCTTCTTTGGCGTCTTTCGGCGCTTTTCCTTGTTTCCCCGACTTGAAATGACGCGCAGGCAGCGCCAGCATTGATCTTAAATAATTAGGCAAACTTTGTGTCTGCTACAGGTACACACAGACAACCCACACACACACACACACACACACACACATCGCTTACTCCGCCCTGTCCCCACAGTCATCAACGTCAACGATGAGGAAGGCAAAGGGCGAAGGCAGCCGGCAAAAAATCGCTTCGTTCGTGTAATTTATAACGTTCGCTTGTCATTAACAGCAATTTTAATCGCTCACATAGATGCAGCCTGCCTGCGTGCGTGTTAGTGTGTGTGTGTGTGCGAGTGTGTGTGCGTGCGAGGCATTTAAAGCGTGAAAATATTAATTTATGACCCTTTAAAATGAGCTCGCCATAAACGCCAAATGCGAAAATAAATAGCAGAATTTCGAGTCGAGTCGAGTTAAATGCCAAAACACACACACGCAGAGAGAGAGAGAGAGGGACTCATGTGTGTATTCATATAAATGTGTGCGCAATATATACTCAATCAAAAACAACATAAATTCCACAATAAATACCGCATTAATGGCAAAATGAATACCACATTCACAGTCGACATTCATTTGATGTCGCCCTGAGCCGACCACGTGAATATCGTATGGCGATTACGATCTGCCAGTATTTTGAGTCATTAATGAGTGCTTTGGAGAGAGAAGTCAGTTGACGAGGGTGAGCTAGCGCAGCTTGCTTGGTTTTCAAAACTAGTGGGCTCATTGTGGAATTGTGGGTTGGAAATATTCGAATGATTTCCCTTTTTGTTACGTGTGTGATGGGTTTTTACTCAGATGATACAAATATTATTTTATTGCTTTAAAGCGAACTATGAAAGATCTGACAGATATTAAAATTGGAAAGAATTTAATTATAAGCATTTAAATGAGTTGTACCACTTAGTTTTATATATAAAATGGAGTTGAGGTATTGCGGAAAACTCAGAAGAACCCAATGAGATCAGGAAAGTTAGTTATAAGAAATGAGTTAAATATACATGCCCATTCGGCTGAAGGACAATGTCGCAACTCAACCGACCGAGAGTGACTGTCGCATTACGTACACCTGAAAACAGGAGAAGAATACACATGTATGCAGATACGTAAAATCAAAGTTAAGAAGCTGTTTCGAGGAAAGTAAGTTTTACTGCTAGATATTGCTAGATACGAGAGAAAGAATGGTGTTAGAGATTGATAGTGGCAACTAACATATAAAATAAACTTGATCTGCGGATAGTATACAGGCTTCTTCTTGCCAAATTTGGTATCTCTAGCTTTAAAAATGTCTAAGATCTGCGTTCACACAGAAAGACAGACAAGGCTCAATTGACTCGGCAACTTTAGCAACAATATATATACCTTATAAGGGCTCCCACGCCTCATTTTGCCTGTTAAATACATTTGCACAAAGTTAGTATGTATGTTTCTACGGTTCGATAAATGAGGTAAATGGAGTTACCTAAGTCTTGGAAGACGAAGGGACTCTTACATGTACATCCCTGTTCAGGCTTCGTTAAACAAACATTCAAAAATCTTTTTGTACAAAATGAATGCGATCCTTATGGGCTGTATATTGAGGGCACTATATTTGCGATCCATACTCAAGAATTAGATTAACAAGTGAGGTATGAAAAGCCTTATGATAGTTTTGTTTTACATTTATAATTTGCATTACTTGCGATAGCTTTAAACATAGTTAAATAATTTATAGCAAGTATAGCTAAGAAATGCAAATGAATCTGATTGATGTTCGTAAATATTCGATTTGTTGGAGTTGTTTTGTAAAAGTTTTAATAACCTAACTTTTTTATAGTTCATAATTCAACTTTACTTTATGCAAACTTTGCTTAGTAGATTACATGACCAACTCAATCCAATCCTCATAACCAAATGGTTTCAATGAGCTCTGTCACATAATATCTGACTTGTGTATATGCAAATATCTACTGCCTTATAGACTTTTTGGTTCTTTCCACAACTATCTAATCTGATTTTCACCCGAAATATTATTAATGTCTGGCCGCAAAGCCAATTCGCCTAGGGCAGTTTGAATTCCATTTCCATCGCGAAGGCATTTCAAATGCGCGCAATTTGCAGCGTTTGCAGCCGCAGTTAGTGAAACTAAACCAGCAACAGCAATAACGGTAATAACAGAGGGAAAGACAGAGATAGAGAGAGAGATAGAGTCAGGGAGAGGGAGGAGGCGAAATCTATTTATGCCGCCTGCTCAAAGCCCATAAACCACAGGCGAAATCCAGTGGTCGCGTCGCGTTTAAGTGCGCCGGCAACCACCGACCGCCGTTGCCGCTTCTTCCTCGTCACTCTCTTCTCCCCCGTCTTGTTCTTCTTGGAGAGCAAATCCGCTTCAGCTTAATCTTCACTTGCTGCGCGTATCTTAATAAACTATTAAATCAAACTCAAGCTTCGCTGCACGCAAGCACACGCACACTCTCTCGCACACACGCACACACACACACATGCAGACTGGTAAATAAATAAATGAGTTATATGCGCGTTTCTCGCATTCACATTCGCATTCGCATTATTCTCCCCGGCATTGGCGCTTTCCTGCTCTGCTCTGTGGTTTGCTGTTTTTGGCATTGCCCGTGCCGGCCCCGTCCCGGTCCAGATCCCGTTCCCGTTCTCGCTCCTGTTCCCGTTCCAGTTATATTTTATTTCCCGACTTCGCTTCTCTCCTGGCTTCAGTTTTTTTCGCTTCCATCTCTCAGGAAACCGATACGACGTGGCCATTATTGCTGCGATGGCCTGTTAGTAAGTAAGTCACCCAGCAGGATTCAGGAAGTGAGTTAAGGCTCAGCAAACAGAAATAAATTGAACTGAAATTGGCTCGATATGTGAGCAGAACGGGAGGCCAGCAGCCGAGGGGAAGCCATGTACTGTGCAGGCATTTCTTGCGTAATTTTAAATATTTTCCTGGAAAACAGAATTATGTTATGGGAAAACAGTTAGTTTTTTGTCTTCTCGACTGCTGCAGCTGCTGCTCTTGTGTGTGTGTCTGTGTTTGTTGCTTCTTTCGGTACTTCCACATGGTTGGCAAGCTCAAGAGAACTGTTGCGTGTTCTTTCAAGGGTCTGATTAATTCGTGGCCTTGCTTTTCTCCTTACTTTTTTAATGTTTTTGATAATAAAGAACCATGCAATGGAAAGTTTTGACACCGGATTTTGATCAGAAAATTAAACTTGTATCTCAGTTTTACTACTGTCTTCATGAAACTTATCACACTAACTTTTTATTATTGCTGTCGGATACAACAGCGGACTTACTCAGTTTTTATAATATGAATATAAAATTTCATGAAAATCTGACCTCTAGAGAACCTGGCTGCCATAGGAACAATTGGCCGAAATGCAGGCTTTTGAATGAAGAACTTTTTTGATTTTAGAAATAACTAAACGCTTCAGGGCCAATAAAAGTGACATATAATATTAGATATGCACAATACCATTTAATCCTGCACTATTATATATAACTAGTATTGGAACGATCGGAAGAGATACCTGCAAAGGTATAAAAGTTTAGCCACGCCGAAGTTAGCACTTCTTCCTCAATTAGGTAATTTAAAGAACTAATTTATTGTGAAACATCATATTATTGTTGATTACAATCAGCTTGTGAATTATTTGTGTTGAGAACAAAAACGCTAGAAAAATACCTTTCAATTACAATGATCTTATATAAGAAAAGGAGAATCTGTAACGACAAAAAATTGTGTGAGATGCGACTTGAGGCTTTCTTCTGAGCGAATGTTGAATCATCAATAACTCTTAAAGTTTTACAGACTGACAGATTTGCTTGCATTTCATATAAGCTGAGGGATACACAATTAAGTAATCAAGTCTTCTGCACTTGTTCTCGCTGTGATTCAATTTATTACACAAGATAGTTTGCCTTTTTCAGGCATTTCATGCGATTTATTGAGTTCTCAAAAACTGTTGCCTACTTTCAAGGCAGCCAACTGATTTCAGTTTGCTCTGCTAATGGCTACTGCTGTGGCTGCTGCTGCTGTTGCTGATGCTGCTGCTCCCGCAGCAATCTCGTGCTGCTCGCGGCCTCCGTTGCTGTTGCCGTTGCCTGCGTTGCCTGCGCAGCCTCCGCTGCTGTCGTTATTATTTATGTTTTGTTATCCGTTGACCAGAGCGTTGGCGCTTGTTTTTTACACCCACACACACGCACACACACAAGCACACATGCATGGCCGCTGCTCACCTATTTTACGATAGAATGAATATCTTGCGCTATTCTTGCTGCTGCTGCTGCTCGCTGGCTCGCCGGGGGGTAAGCGGCACAACACATGAGTGTATAAGCTCGGGTGAGTGTGTCCGTGTGTGTCCGTATGTGTGTGTTCGTGTATAGTTTCTGCCACAGTATTTTTCTATTTTTCGTAGTTTTCCCAGCTCAGCGCCAGGCTGTTTGTGTGTGTGTGTGTGTTCTTGTGTTTTGGGCTGCTGCTGCTTCTATGTACTTCCGTTTTGTAGTGAAAAGAGCTTTGCGTGTTGCGGCATGCGTGTGTGTATCTAGCGAGTGTGCCAGTGTGCGTGTGTGTGCTGGTCTGCTTGTGTGTGTGTGGGAGTGTGTGTGCCAGTCTGCGAGAGTAGGTGTGCGTGTGTGACTCGCCTGTTTGTTTGTTGCTTAGAGAATTGATGGCAAAAGGATGTGTGTAATTTCGCATATGTGTGTGCGCGTGTCTGCCAGTGTGTGTGTGCGAGTATGTGTGTGCCCTGGGAAGTGTGTGGCGCTATGTTTTTGCCACTACGCCCGGCTTTGCTGCTGCTGGCCGCAAATATCTGCTGAATGAAGTGGCATTTGTTAGTGTGGTTTAAAGTAAAGTGCGCGGCGTAAGCTTTTAACAAGCGAAATTGCTTAAATGTTGCCGGACACTGGGCGAGCAGGGACTCGGAGGGGAGAGAAGGAGGAGGAGGAGGGTCAAAGATGGTGTGCTGCTTGGCAGACTGGCTTAGAGCGAGGCAGGGGGAGGCTGCTAGTTGAGTGTGGCCAAGTGCGGGAGAATGTTAAGTAGTCATGTAGATGTCTGCTCCATGCTCTGCTCTCTGCTCTGTTCTCTGCTCGCTGGAACGACTAAATAAGTTATTCATATCAAGTTCTGTTGTGTGGCTTAATGTAGCTTTTCCTGCTCGCCAGATCTACCTCACGAAATGTTTCTTGCTGAATTACTTGCTTGGCAGCCAGCGGAAATTATTGTTTGAGGGCCTATTTCTGTTTACTATCGATTGGTTAATGGGAGAAATACATTCAGTTGGCAATGAAAATCATCTTCAGCAGTTGATGATGTATCGTATGTATGATATATACTTCATCAGGACATATGTATGTAATTCTTCAATTATGATCGGTTCATGTTTGTATATCATATATTCCCAATCAATATCAACAATTATGTACGTGGACGAAGGTACATATCGATTTACAAGGTGCTATTGCTTAAAAGTTGAGTTATTTCAATTTAATGGATTATTACTCTTTATTGGTTTTAGAGTTTAAACAAATACTCATGTTAAAAACGTATAATAAAAATGTTGGTATATTCATTTTTGGTATACAAATGATATCCTAAACCATCGAACATGGGATTTAAATCCAGCCAAATAAATATTTACCTAAGAAAATAGCTTACATGGGATTTGAATCTCTTATATTTTCCTCAATTCGGTCCGATCTTAATCAAGTTATCACAAATGTCACATTAGAATATTTGTCAAGAGTGTTACACACTTTTGTAGGTTTGTTTATATTTCAGATGTGAAGAAGCTTTAAAGTGGATATTACTGACAATCATACGAGTATTTTTACTAAAGTTGCTCGCCCTATTCAGTCTCTGAAATAATGTGTTCATACAGACAGACGAACAGGGAGACATGGCTCAATCCACTCGGCTGTTTATGCCGATTCAGGATGTATATGTTTTATATATACATTGCAAACTTAACTTGAAAAAGCCTCCCTCAGCCTCACTCATAAATTGCGACACATTCGGAAGAACATATTTTCATGCGAAATCCATTATTTTGTTCATTAAATTTTTTGTACCATTTGACCATTGAAAATGGTTAAAAAATGATTTACTAGCTTTGTGCAAATCTATGTTACAGGCAGAAGGAGGCGTGGGAGACCCCACAAAGTACATATATTCTAGCTCAGCATCATTAGCCGAGTCGATTAAGCCATGTCTATCTGTCTGTCTGGATGTCCGAATGTCCGGATGACCAGATGAACATACAGATTTCAGCTATTATAAAAGCAAGAGACACCAAATTTGGCAAGTCTGCCACGCATTCTTCTGTATGGAAAATACTTTTCATCAAAGTTAAGTTTGACCATGTTCAATGGTCGTGGGCTACAAAAACAAACGACGACCTGCATTATTTAGAAGAAACAACAGAATATCATTTGATTATAGAGTGCAGTTATCAGAAACCAAGTTAAGACAGGTCAAAGAGACATACGCGTTAGCCGGTCGGACTGAAGATCATGGTTAGCTCAGCTCCACTACTGTTTTTGATTTAGAATATATTAATGAACTTTATTAAGTCGAATAAGAAATGCAAACAGCAACGAATCAAGCTCATGTACATATGCGTAAATACCCTCGATCAATGGTCACTCCGAAGCTATCGAGTTCCTCGTAAGCCTCAATGTTAATGCCTCAATTAGTTTCTCCAGCTAAGGCGCAGAGCTCATAACACTTGCCCCTGCAAGATATATTCAGGGAATTGCGCTTTGGGCAAAACCTTGGTCGATTTTCAAGAGCCAACCCAGGCAGGCTACAGACATGTCGGAGCATGTCGGAGCATTTCAAAGTTGCCTCGCCAAGCTGGCAAGCAGCACAATTGTTTTTCATGCAGCGCTCGCATACAAATCGTTTTTCAAAGTGAATTTAGTGGCTGCTCCCCCACCTCCACTCCCCACTCCCCCGGGTTGCTGTTGCCACAAGATTGCTCCAACCCTCGTGCGTATCGCACACGCTTACACGCACACACTCGCACACACACATGCACACGCACGCACACACATGCATAAAATAATCTTTTTATGTGGCTGTTTTGAGCTGCTCGATAGGGCAATACGAGCAGCAGCAGCAGGTGCCGGGGGAGTGGGAAGGGAATGATGGGGATGAGGGGAAGACGTTCAACTAGAAGAAGTGCGACCGTCGAAGACATTGCTCGGCGTCCATTGTTTGATCTCGCTGACTGACTTGGCAGCCTGGCCGGCTCCGTCTCCGTCTCGCCCGGCAAAGCGTCCCCACGGAGTCGTCAATAAATGCGATAAAACCAAAACATGTTTCATTTGCAATGTGCCCAGCTCACGCTGTCCATCTTCCTCTCCCGACTCCCACCATCCTCCCCGACTGCACTCATCTCTCGCATCTCTCTTGCAGCGCTCTCCCAATCTTATCCCGGGCCAGGCACTCATAAAATTGTGGCAACTCCTGTGTGAATTTTGACCCATAATTGACTTGTACACAAGCCAACTCCCCAGGCAGCTCCTACTCCGCTCCGCCTCGGCTTGAGATGCGTGTCTAGGCGGCGTTTGGCGTAGCCCACTAGGAGGAGGCGCTTCTCCTTCTTTTCCTCCCTCTCTCCCTGTCAGCTTTGACATTTTTAATGCCCCCATCGCAATCATTAGATGAGCGAACAAAGCGCAGTCCAAGCGAACAAAGCCAATAGCAAATAATCAATACAAATTTTATAACCTCCTCCCACACACACACCACACACACAGAGCACACACATTACACACACACACGTAGCTAGCACAATGAAATACATTACAAATCAATTGCAATCGCTCGCAAATCGTCGTACGAATTTCCATAGACCATGTCTGGCTTTGGCTCTGGATCTGGTTCTGGCTTTGGCTTTGGCTTGGCTACCATTTCCCGCTGCCCAACTCCGTTTCCAGTTGCAGCTTCAGCTGCTGGCTGTTGCTGTTGCTGGATGCCTGGCGCAACATTATTATCGTCATCATCATCGAGCGCACAAAGTTAGTGCCGCCGGCTGCGACGGCGGAGTTCGATGGCTGGGGAGGGGGAGCGGGGGAGGCTGTTTCAAATCGGCAAATGAAACAAACCAGGATTTACATGTACACAGTTATTGCTGCTCACATATGTGTGTGCGTGCGCCTGTTTCTGTGTCTGTGTGTGTGTGTGTGGGTGAGTGTGTGTGCAGCATTTCCTTTGGGTTATTTTCCGGGAACAACATTTCATGGCACTGATAAAGCTGCCATGGCAGCCGCCTCGGCAGCAGCAGCAGCAGCCGCGTTTGCCGACAGTGCCTGCGTCGCTGCCGCGGCTGGCGTCGCAGTTGGGGCTGACAGCGAGCTGGGGAAGACGAGTGGCCACAGCGACGGCGCAGAGAGCAGGCACCGAGAGCGTAAGCGAGAGAGAGCGAGCGAGCAAGGGAAATTTCTCTCAGCACGCGGCTCGCTGCGAGCGACGGCAGCAACAGCAGCAACTGCCCCCGGGGCGGTAGGCAACAAAATATTTGACGCAAGTTGCCCCAGTCTGCGTGCAGGTATGTGTGTGGAGGTGTGTGCCTGTGTGAGTGCGCCTGTGAGTGTGTGAGGGCCTGCCTAACTGTGTGCGCTGCTACCTGCGGCCTGCTGCCGTCGCTGCTGCTGCTGCTGCCGTGTGCACTCTAGGCAATGTCAAGTTGACACTTTCACCAACACCAGCAGAAACAGCAACAGCGGCACCAACACAGTCACAGCAACACACACACACATATACAGATACAGATACAGCAACAGACTCAGGCAAACGCGTCTTGCAATGCGCATAAAGACGAAACTGGCAATTAACATGCCGCTTTGATAATTAGCAAGATCATAAAGCGTTTGCCTAGAAATGGATGCAGCAAATATGCTCGGCATGCCCAGGCTGGTGAAGGCTCCCCGGCAAGATCTGCCAGTCAGGCAGGCAGTTAAGCAGACGGAGAACACCCTCTGTAGAGGTTACAACTTGCTATTGTTGTTTGTTTGCGCCATTTGCTACGCCATCGCCGTCGCCTTTGCCATCACCATCGCGCCATCTCTGCTCGCATCTAGCATCTCTTTCGCGCAGTTGAAGCCGTGCTGCGCCGTGGCGTGCTGTGCTGTGTGGTGCCGAGCTGAGGCCACCCACGAAAACAAACATAAAGGTGCAACAATGACGCGCGTAGATTTTTCTCAGCTCTCTCCCAGCGGCGCGTGTTCTCCCCAATCTCTCGCTCCCTCTCACTCTCTCTCGCACTCACACCGGCAGTGGCGCTCTCTCTCTCCCTCTCTCTTTCTCTATCACTCTCTTTGCGTGCCTCTCTCTCGTGCTGCAATTAGCGCGCGCTCTCGCTCTCGCTCTCTCTCTCTCTTGCTCTCTGTTAAATCATTTCGGTTTTGTGAAAGTGAATTTATAGAGACGATTTTGTATGTGATTGCAACATTGTGTATCAGTTAGTGAGCCGCCTAGGGGGTGGGGGTGGGGAAAGCACAGGGGCTTGTGAGGGGAAATGTACTGCGAGGGCGGGGAGGGGGCAGTTACTGCTTTGCGCTAGCTAACAGAAGCGCGCAGTGCTAACAGCATCGATCGATGCAGCTGAAGCTGAAAAGTGTTGCATACTTAAGAGGGCAGTTGCAATTGAAAAAGGAATATCAACGGAAAAATCAGAATATTTCAACTATTGCTTTTAATGTTACATGAAATAAATTCATATTTTGCTGTAAATAAGGTTTACATTGTAGAAAAAGGTTTTATTTATATTAATTGCAAGCTACAATTTATAAATAATTACATATTTCAAAATTATATTATATATAAACTAAAAGAAGTTATTATTAATAGAGAAAAGATATAGAAAATTTTAAAAATATTAAATATATTATATATTATTCCACTTTGTATCAGATATACAATTTATTTAGCCTTATGTGTATCTGTCATAGTTCTTTTCCCCAAGACTACTTTTAAGTATTTATAGTGATCTTATTAGTATTAAAACTTAAAAAAAAACAATCATTTAAATTAAATTATACCAAAAAATTATTATACTTCAAATAAAAAAGTATAAATAGCCCCCTTTGATCTACCTTTATTGCATATGAACATATTGCATCTGGCTTTGGCAGTAAAGGATAAAAAGATTTGCCATAAACGGGAATTAAAGAAAGAAAATAAACAGAATATAAACTGCCTTTATAATACTGTCCTACCTTAGCTGATCAGTCTCACATCAACCCGCATAACTGACTATTTGGTCTAGCAAGCAGTAGAAAGTTTGCCTACGTTGGCAACCCTGGCAAACTGGCCCGCATATACGACAGTGTTTAACAGATTTCGTGTCGGGGGTGTACGCAGTGCACAGTACGAGAGCTGGCGCTCCTTCTCTCTTTCTCTGTCTCTCTCCCACTCGCTCCATTGACTTGGCCTGCCTGTGCTCTCTCTCGCTGCGTCTCTCTGCGCTCTGCTGTTAGTTGCTTCCGTTGCTGCTGCTGATGGCGCTGCTGTTGCTGCTGCTAGTGCCGCTTGTATTGCTTCTGCGCTGGCAGCACGCTACCGCTGCCGCTGTCGACGGCGACTGCGACGTCGCAGCCAGAAGGGAACTGGCGTCGTTGTCGGCTGCGTTCGCTGGCTTTGCTAAAAATCCTACGCATTTCGCGAGAGTCCTTCAGTCGTTATCAGACAAGCGAGTCCAGCAGTCGTTGCGTTCTGTTCCTCATCCGTGCAAATAAAGTAGCCTAGTGAAATCAACAACAACAGCCAACAGCCAACAGCAACACAACAAGCCAACAAGCCAACAACAACAAACACGACAAGCCAACAAGCAACACACAAGACAACAAGGGATACACGAGAGAGCGACAAAGGCGACACGAGGCAAACCCAAACGGAAAGCAAAGCAAAGCAAAAGTAAAGCAAAACGAAATCAATTCTCCGACTCGAATTCGTTCGAAGCAATCATCAAACAAACAAACAAACAAACAACAAAAATAGCAACAACAAGTTAAAGTTTATCAATTTGTTGCATTGAGAATTTTGTCCGGTACGACGAAGTGTTTTTTCTTAATCGCGTTTGCACTCTGCACGTGACAACACCAACAGCAACAGCAACAACCGTTAAGCTTTAGTAGTGTAATTTGTAAACATAAACAAAGTAGAAACCGTTAGCTAAGCATCAACAAACTCACGAGCTTCTCTCAGTCAGTTGTGAAACACAAGCGATAAACAACGAAACGAACACCAACAAAAACAACAACAACAAGCAAAGTGACAGTAAACAGTTGCAACAACAACAGCAGTGACAGCAACAGCATCTGCAAGAACAACAATCCAGTGAAGCCGCCACGCGCCACTTGCCTCTTGCCACCCGCCACAGTCCTCAGCTCTCGCTCGCTCGCTGCCACCCGCTGCAGCTCAGCTCCGGCACAGGCTCTCAGGCCCGTCTAATTCCTGTCGAAAGTGTTGCTATAAATTCAATCAAAATTTCACACTTTGGAGTAAATCTGTTTTACGTGAAGCAGCCAGCGGAGTTATTTCAGCAGCCGCCGCCGCTTCCGCCGTTGCCGCCTCAGCTGCCAGCGCCGACGGCGACAATTAAAGCGATTAGTCCACCCGTGACGACAACAGCTCACGCAGCAGCAGCAGCAGCAGCGCAAGCAGCAGCAGCGGCAGCAGCAGCAGCAGCGCCGCAACAACTGACGACGTCGACGCCACTGTCAGCGATAACCGCCACAATTCCGACAAAGAAACTCGTTGTAAGTAGAGACCTTCTCCATTCCTACCTTACCCGGCCCCGCCCCCGCGCTATTCCCGCCCCCTTGTAGACCTTGCTTAATTATTAACGTTGCTAATGTGAGCGAAAGTTTTTGCCCCAAAAAGTATGCTATGAATTATTTTCGATGCCATTTTCCTTCTACATATTTCCCGCTCGGCACGCAATAAATTAATTTATGTCCAGCCAGCGCGCAGCACGTTTTGCACTCCAAAAAAAGAACACCCCAACTGTCCACCCGCTATAAGTCAGAAGCCCCTGGTTCCCCCGTCCCGTCCTCCTGCATGGCATCTCATTCGCCGTCGGCTCGCCGCGGGGCACGTTTCTCACCTGGGCCCATTCATTACGACGTGTCGTTTAGAAGATTCTGCGAGTAAATCGTTTTAAGTGCGGCGGAGAAATTAAAATTCCAGATACCCTGGGGGGCAGGAGCGCGACTAAACTGAGCTTTAGTTGAGGCTGCCCCTCGTCCTCTTCCGCCTCCCTGGCTGTTTATAATATCGTTGCTTATAATTTGCTTTTAATTTGTTTGGCAAACGGCAACACTTGAACATGGACAAAGCACCCGCCGGACACAGCACACAGGCACAGCACACAGCGCACAGCACGGCAAGAATGTCATAAAAATAATTACACTGCCACAGAAAGGCAGGAAAGGTAACGCGGCATGGCGATTCGCGTGTCTCCACGCGAGAACTAGTCGTGCCTTGGCTCTCGCTTGCCATAATTTTTATGGCAGCGCGCGGCTCATCGAATGCTCGCCCATAAATAAGTCGACAGCCGCCAAGTGTATTTATAGGCGTGCCCCGAGCTGTTGCCACCCACGACTCTATTTAACCCAAAAAGTTGTTAACAAAAACGACAACAAGGCAGATAGGCAGATAGGGAGAGAGAGAGCGACAGTCAGATAGATTGGGCCATAAACGAAATTTGTGAGCTGGAAGCAAACGGATAATGCGCGATAAGGATCGAAACGATGTTGCTTAGAAATTTTAACTACACTTTAAGGCCAAGTTTGCGAGGGCTTCAGCATTTTGTAGCTGTTTTTAGAAGACTGCAAAACTACTTTCGATGGAAATGTTTCACTCACGTTTTGATTGACAGTTCAAAACAGTATTTTCAAGATTATAAAACTGTTTTCTCTCTGAATTGCTCAATTCAGTTTGCTTGGAATATATTGCCAAATACATTTACTTAACTGTGGAACGATTTATGATTCAGCTAAGCTCTGGTTCATCATTCTTAAGAGTTTTTTAAAGATTTCAACTTGGATTTGAAATATAAAGAACACTCAAGATTTAATATTGATGAGTGTTCTATACGGACTCTGTAACTACTTTGAATTTGATTGCTCAGTGCTTCGCGGATCTGTCAGCTCTCTATCCCCCACCATGTGCTGCTATATATAATGTCAAGCACTTCTCGTGAGCCGCTTAGCGGCCGAAAATTCGCTCAGGTTGTCAGTTAAATTGAAGTGGGAAAAACAAGCTGAGCAGCCTGACTAACCTGACTAGCTCGTCGCAGTTTCGAGTAGTTGTCGCAGCAGTCAGCTACACCTTTTGATGCCTGATCACATACGCTCTGCCATGCTTGTCCCCGTCCCGTCCCCTCCCTTCGCTCGCCTTGAGTGCTCTGCCATCATCGGCTGTGGGGCCTGTATAACTGCCAGTTTAGATTTGTGTCTAGTGACTTTGGCTTGTGGTAAACACTTCAGTTTAATGGTTTGTTGACTACCTTCTCCGTACGGCAAGGCACGAGGCATGGGACACGAGGCGCGAGGCACGGCAGGAGCACAAGCCTGCTGGCCGAGCCTGAAGCTTGATCCAAAGACGCTCGTTCCTCGTAATAAAACTCTCGTCTATTGCGCCGGCCATAAAAGCTGGTAACGTAAACGAGCATTAAACTGCCAAGCACTTCGACTCGACTAGACTCGAGTCGATTCTTCTCTTGACTTGCCTCGACTCTCGACTGTTTTATTATTAACTAACTATTTTATTTGATTTGATTTAATTTTGCCAGTTGCCAGTTGCCAGTTCCTTTTATGCTCTATATATCAATCTACCCCTCTCTCTTCCCATCTCTATCCCTCTCTGTCTCTTTCTGCCCCGATTTTAAAGACCTTAAGTCAAGCAGCCAACCGCAAAGCCAATTTTCAGTGACAAGCCAAAGCAGGCGAAGCTGCCTGGATTACACAAGTTTATCTCCCTCTCTCTCCTCCTCTTCTTCCCTCTTTCAATATCTGTTTCGTCCATAAAATCTGAACAATCGAATAATGCAAAGCGAACGCTTTTAGCTATAGTTATAATGGCCCAAGCGAGCTTAAGTGACAGAAAGACAGCAGCGAGGCAGCGAGGCAGCGAGGCAGCAGACAAGGCACACATGCGAAGTAAATGCGAACTGGCGGCGAAGAACGATGCATATTTGAATGTCTCAGTTAGTTGAAAGTAATTTTATACATTCGATAATCTATCGGACTTACTTTTGTCAATTTGTTAGTTCTTCTTCAATTCAATCTCATTGTGTGCTTGACAGCAAATAATCATAATGTTTTTTACGTAAGTAAAGTTGAAGAATATTAATAATAACTGACTTTTTGTGGAGTAGGAGATATGTTCAATACAACAATCTACTTATGACGTGGGGAATCACATTCAAATAGAATTAAATGAGAATGCTAAAAGAAAACTGAGTGAAAAGTATATTTATCATTTATATATGAATTTAATCTGTAAAAGATCACAGTTGATTTCAATTAAGTTGAGTTATTTGTGGTATATATTTATCATTGAACAATTTGCTGAGCAGAGTGCCCACATCGCTGAGACTACAAGAGCTGGGACTGTCAACTTTGTGCAATAACTTGAAATTTTATTGAAAGAAGATAAAAATTGTTTTTGAATATAGGCGCAGCAATCTACGCCCCAGTAAATATATAAAATTGAATTGAAATCAATATCTATCTCGTCAGCTACTCAGCTTTGGTATGAATGAGGAGGCAACATCTTCACACTGCAGATTGCAACCTCATCGACAAAAGATGTGCTTTGTTTCATTAAGGAAGCAAAAGGGCTTTTGTCAGGCTAGGGAGGCAACATAACTCCTCTGTGCGAGACTGCCTTTCATTAACACTTATAACAAAGAGCTAATTTCTTGCTCGGTTTTGGTGAATTAAAAAGTTAGATTCATCAAATCTTTTTACACCCAATTGAAAACAGCTCTGCTTTATTCCTTCTTCTGTTCTTTATCTTAAATATTCGGATCCCTTAAGTTTCCTCTGTGAATTTGTTTTTGATGCTCTCGTTCTATTACGCTTTGTGTTGTATTTGCGAGTGGATCAGCTGTGGCATAACACAACTCATCCGAATGCTTACACAGAGCCAACAAGTCACTCAGTCTTGGCTCGGCTCAGACTGGGTCCGAGCTGCCTTTTGCAGCTGCCTTTTGGAGCTGCCGTGAAGCGCTGCTTGAGGGGCTTAGGCAACGCCTTGTCCCCACACAAAACTGGCACAATGGAGCGGAGAAAGTGGAAGAAGTGGCGCAGGAGCAGGAGGAGAGTGGGCAGCCACAGGCAATTAGCTGTCATCCATATGGGAAAGCAGAAGAAGGCAAACAAAAAAGCCAAAGCCGCAAATCAGAAGCATAACCCAAAGAGCAGGGCAACAGAAAAAGGAAGATGGGAAAGAGAGCGGAGAGAGAGAGAGAGAGAGAGAGAGAGAGAGAGAGGAACAAAGCCAAAGCAATTGTCAGGCAAATTGGCATTGGCATTGACTGCGCTGAGATTTGATTTATCAACATGTTTCACGTGCAGCACAAAAATCGCTGGCATTGTCAGCCCAGCTGGCGATGGTGGGGTGGGGGGTATGGAGTGAGGGGGGGGGGGGGGCAGAGGCAATCACACAAATACGACGTTTTCGTTTTACGCGTCGCCGCATCGAAATGTGCGTGCCACACGAGGCACGCTGCCGAGGTGACGCTTTTCCGTCAAGTGCAACAAGCCGAAGAGGCGGAAGGGACAGAGGGCGGGGAAGTGAATGGGGGAGGCGTGGCAGCGTGCGTGGGTTTATTAAAATTTTAATATCAACGGCAAAGTCGACTCCGGCGGCAGCAGAGCAAAAAATGTGTGCGGCGCGGAAACTTTTTGCGCCACAAGGAGAGTCACAAGCGAGAGAGCGTCGAGGACCAGGACGAATGTCGACGCACAAGCAATCAAGCTGGCAGGGCACACATTCAGACAGTCGTGGCACTGCGACGGAGTCTGCCAGGCTGCTTGAGCTGCTCGAGTTGAGTTCGCTGAGCTGAGCTGCTTCAATGTGTGCGTAAGAAAATAAGTCATTTTCCCTTAAGGGGAAGCAGCTTTGACTGCGTGTCCCCCCTGCCCATGCCCCGCCTCTCTCGAAGTACCAGCTTGACTCTGACTTTGCTGCAGAAATTCATCGATTGAATACAATACAAATATGTCAACGAGCCGCTTGAGATGTCGACGTCGACGAAGACGACGACGACGACGGGAGAAATCTCAGCGAGGAAGTTTCCAAGACAGACAGAGAGATGGAGCGACAGCGCTGCTGCGCTGCGATGCTGGCTCATTTCATTGTGCCCGGGGGAGCGAAGGCAGGAGTGTAGGATGGGGGATGAGGGAGTTGAAGTCGGGGATGCGCGGCATGGCGAAACCAATCAGTCAGGCGAGTGGCTTTCGCTGAGGGTGTTGAATTACGGGTATTTTGTGTGAATTGAATTTAGCATGCCAGCGGGGGGAAGGGAGATGCTGCTGGAGAGGGGCAGGGGCAGGGGATACCCCCTTGCACATACTTGCGCTCTAAGGTACAAACTTGGCCCACACACCTTGCGAAATTATTCGCAAACGCGAATTCCATTTGAGTCTCGAGGAGGTGACAAGCAACGACGGCAATCAACGCGCCAACAACAACATTACAGCATGTCAGGCAGGGAGGGGGGAAGAGGGAAAAGAGGAGTGGGAGAGCAGGGCAGGGGAATTGTTATTTTATGAAATTGCAAACACAATCAAGTTGACAAGAAGCCTTTGTCTTTAGCCGCAACTCCTGCGATGGCTTTGAGAAGGGATGAGATAGGGAGCAGGGGGAGGCAGACTTAGTTGAAGAGAGGGGGGGGTGGTGGTTGAAGGGATTGCTGGCTGCCAATCGTCAGACAAATAAATTGCACTAATGGAGCTGTTAACGGTTTTTGCTCAGCGCAAAACTTATGGCTAAGCCGAGGCAAAAAGATGCTTGTAAAATATTCGAATTGAGTGCAGGAAACTAGAAAATTGCAAAAACTGCAGAACCGAAAATGCCCGAAAAGCCCTCGACAAGTTGGCAAAAAGTGCGGGGGACATGCACACAAAGACAGCAGGAGAGGGGGGAGAGAGGGAGGAAGCAATCCGCTTTGGCGCAGAAAGTTGCAACTCGCAGCGTGGTCAGAAACTATTGTTTTTGCTCTGTCTACGGGCGGGTTATGTACTGTGTGTATAAGTGAGTGTGTGTGTGCGGGACAGTGTGTGTGTGTGTGACAGTGTATGTACTACTGTGTGTGTGTGTGGACAGCCAAGTTATTAGATTCATTTCAAGTTGTACGGAAAAGTGCACTCCAAACACAGCGACTTGAAGATGCAGATGGAGTGCCAGCTGTGGAGAAGGGAAGGGGGGGAGGATGCAGGGAAAAGAGAAAGAATAAGAGGTAACAGGGAAGACAAACGAAGACCGAAACCGAGACGGCGACGGAGATTGGGACTACTTTGCTATTGCGACTGTGGCAAAGTCAGTCAAAGTAAAATTTGTGCGGCAAAAGGCAGCGGGGGGAAGACGAAGCAGAGCAGCAGTACAAGAAGAGGAAGAGGAGTGGTGGAGCGGAAGGGGGAGAAGAAGGATACAGAGAGTGGGGCTGAGGTGGAAAAAGTTGATGGCACACCCACGAAACACACACACACCGAGAGTGAAAGAGTGAGAGACGCAGCAAAAAGAAAACTGGGGCTGCTGGCGTTGACAACACAAAACAGTTGATAAAGGGGAAACTGAACAGGCAGGCTGGGAGAGGAAGGGAAAGCAGGAGGAAGACAGGGGGAGGGAGGGGGGCTACCCAGCTGACAGAGCTACAAACAGAGACCGCAACACTATAAATGTGGGTAGTTGCTTCCAAAACGAGAGTGCGGCACAAAAGAAACCGCAACATCAGCAAACCTTGTTGGGGCAGAAGAGGGGAGGGGTGATGGGGGTGGTAGTGGCATATCATGGGCCTAGGCCAGAGGCAGAGGCTGCAGCTGGAGCGGAGGCAGAGCTGGGGCAGCACTTATTTCAAACAATTAACTTGATATTGTAACGGCTTCTGTAAAAAGGGAAACGAGCAGCGCCCCCTGCGGCGACTCCTTGACCCCTCGACCCTCAACCCCCAACCCCGCTAGACCTAGTGCGAGTGGCAACCCTCAAACCTCGAGTAAGGTCAGAGCAAGGACCAGCTTGCAACTTGCCTCGTCAATGTAGTCAAATAACAAAGCAGCAAGCGGCAAGAGAACTTGGCAGCATGTGGCCAAAACCAGAGCAGGCCAGTGCCGGGGACGGGGACGGGGATGGGGGCGGGGAGGGGGAGGCTGGTGCTGCTTTGGTGGTGCCAAAAGAAAAACATAATAAAATCAAACTAAGTGAAGCTGCCACCGCTGCCTCAGTTGCTGCCTCAGTCACACGAAAGTAAAATAAACTCAAAGAAAAACAAAAACTCACGAAAAGCGCCGAACGAGCTCTCTCTTCCCCCTCCCGCCTCCCTCCTCCGCCACCCTCTTGCTTGCGCAGCTGCTGCTGCTGCTGTTGTTGTCTCTTGGAATTGCTATCAGTGTTACAGCTGGCGGCTCTGTCGCCTCTCCCCTCCTCCCGCCAGCAGCAGCAGCAGGCGTCAACTCTTGTGCTACACACAACTTGAACACGAAGTTCATCAACTAGCGCCACGACGCCACGACGCTGCAGGAGCTGCCCGCAAATGGCAGCGTCCAAGAGTGTTATTATATTTGTTGTAGTTGCTGTTGTTGTTGCAGTTGTTGTTGCTGTTGCTGTTCCTGTTGCTGTTGTTGTAGTTCTTGTTGCTGCGTGTTTGTTTGCCACCAGAATGAATATTGCCCAAGTTGCCGCCCTGCGGCTCCGGCGCTGGCTGTTTGGCTTTGGCCCCGCTTTGAGTGCGCCGAGACGAGCTGCTGCTCCTCGAGGCGACCACCTGTCCCGGCCACGTGGACAGCTGTTGTTCTTGGCGCCTCCCCATCGCCATCGCCAGCGTCATCCACATCCACGTTGTTTGTTTGTCTTATAAATTTACTTACGCTTATTTGCCCTGGAAATGAGCTGGCAGTGGAGCAGCGACTCCGGCTTGGCCCCGAAAGTGCAAAGTCGCAAAGCTTGGCAAAGCACAAACACACAACAATAAAATACCAAAAAAATACTTATACAATGCATACAAAATACGCAGGGAGAAATAGAAATATGTACACGCTGCGTATGCGCAATAAATTACAAAATTATTTTGCCAAATATTTTATGAAAACAGGAAGAGCAACTGGGAAGACAAAGGTGGGGAGAGGGGTGGGAGGAACGAAGCTGCAAGGTGCAGCAGCTTTCTATATGATTAGTTGACATTACCAGAGGAAGAAAAAGATGAAGAATGGCAAATATTAATAGGGCAGACTGCCAAGGCAGGCAACATATTGCAGAAGCCACAGTCAATTTGGGATGAGCGAAGGAACAACGATGTAAATATTTAATATATGAATATATGAGTATTTTTCGGGTAACTCGAGATCAACAATTCAGTTAGAGTTTGAAGTGTTTTGTCAAAATAAGGTACGAGAACGGGCTTGAACATACATATGTTTAGCGAAATAAGCCAAATTCGATCGTCGGTATTCATCGCTAAGCTCACATGGTTATCGAAGACAGGTTCATCTCTTCTCTGGTTGGGAATTCCAACAGCCCCAAACGAATAAACTGATTCGTTCTCTGAACTTGTCTTGTATTATAATACTACGTATGCACTGGCTCAGACATATCGGTCTAATGGACAGAGAAGATTCAATAGAAAAGCGAAAGGGCAAGATGTAAGGACCAAGTGAAGGAAAGTCTTTTGACGATTGGTATTACCAATTGAAGAAGACGCGTGGGAAGTAGACTCGCCTGAAAAGAGCTGATGAGATCACTATCTCACAAATTCACATTTAACATTCAATGTGGGCAATCTAATGTAATAAGGCCTGTTGGTTTTTAGTTTTCTTATATATCTACTTAGAAGTATACTAGGCAAAGAAAGGCTTGTTTGCAATCCTAACCAACTAACCGTACACATTTCTATGTGAGGTCATAAGACTTGACGGTTCTGTCGCATGAAAGTGATCACTGCATGAGACGATATCTCTGATACCTGATTGGCGTGCCGATAGCACTGCAGTAGAGTGTAGTACAGCGCCGTGCTGCACAGTGCAATGCATGTTCATGATAATGCTTTACCAATAGTAATAAAGGTATTCTTTGTTGGGCTATGAATTTCGGAATAAGAATCTCTTTCACCCCTCAGGGAGGTTATTATCTTTCCTCATCCTCCATTCTCAACTATCAAGCTGATGTCTCTGCCTTGCATAATGCTCTCTAAATATAAATCTACTTATTGTTCTAATAACAAACTTGTTGTGATTCTGTGATCTGTATAGTACTCAGTGTATACTCTACAACACCAAATTAAATGTCACCTTCAGCTTCACCTTTTAGCATTTCTATCGGAGCCAAACCATTCAGTTATTCAATCCACAACCCAGTTGATCTTTGCATGTTCCACAGTCCCCTCTCTCCCCTTCTCTATTCCTCTTTTGCTCCCTCGAACAGTTCATTAGCTCTTTGTGATTTTCGTCAAATGCGATGCATATAATTTCGACACACAAATCCCATTCCCCTCCCTCTCTTTGCTCCCCTCGTGCAGTCGAACAAAAAAACGCTGTAATATTCAGCTGGAATTCTAATTTGATTGCAAGCTAAATAGAAATAGAAGTTGCCGCTACGCTTCAGTTGACTTCGGTTTCGGTTCGCTTCGCTATCTGCAGCCAATCGCCAATCAATGGTTGCCCCCCTGCCCCTGCCCCTTTGGCATTTCGGAACCAGAACGAACCTGGCCTCGCTGCCAGGCTGCCCCATGCTGCCACATCCTGCTGGGCTGCAGGCAATGCTGCGTTTTGTGCACAGGAAATGTTAAATGATAATGCGTGGCACGCATAAAATGCAGTTGCACATCGCATCGCAGCTCGCCAGTTGTTTGTTTGTGCGTTGCGCTGCATGCACTGCGTATACGTAATTTTTATTGCGTATTCGTAATGCATTTTGATTTCAGACAACACGCGAGCAGGCAACCGGGTCAGCCAGGCGACGGAAGCAGAGGGGGACGAAGAGAGGGGGCGCCTGGAGCGACAATTTAAATCGTTGGCGGTCATTTACGTGCACGCCATGCAAAATTCACAGCGAGGGTGCGCCTCTGTGTCTGTGTGTGTCTCTTTGTGTGTGTATGAGTGTGAATGAATGCGTTGTCTACTTTGCGGCGCGTGGGCCGTTATTTCCGCTTTACGCGCTGCCACTAATAAAAATCGTTTAAAAAACCGCATGACAGCAGGAGCAGCAACGTTAAATAATAACAATCATGTGTAAATTCCTGCCCGCCCCCTCCTGAACTCCCCCCCCCCTGCCTGCCACTCCCACGCCTGCCTCTCCTTGCTTTCGCTGCACTGATGGATTTATGTGGCTCGACAACTTGAAACTGCTGCAAGGTGGCGCAATAAATCTCAGCTTCAAGCGGCAGCGGCAGTTAACCTCCAACCTACCCTTGCTTTCTCTCCCCCTCCCCTCCTTCTCTACTTGCCTGCTGCACTGCTGGCTAAGCTTATTTGTCTCTCCGTCTGTCTGTCTCTCCGTCTCCGTCTCCGTCTCCGTCTTCGTCTCCATCTTCGTCTCCATCTTCGTCTGTCTGCCTGTCGCCTGGCGTCGTCTTCTGCCTTTGTCTTCCATTACGAAAATTAAAATCGCTTTGCGCGCTGCGCGTCTTGCGCGATTCTATCACACCATCTCCCAAACATGCCCCCTCCCCCTTCTCTACCGCTGTCTTCTGCTGTAACTATTTTCCTGCATCGCCCCCCTCCTGTCTCCCCTTCTCTGCTGCTTGTTTTCCCATTTTCCAGTTTGGCTTTTACACTTTTTTGTGTTTTTGTGATTTCTCTCGTCTTGCGCTTTGGCATACGAAAAATACGTTAAATTAAATTATGATCTCAGTCAGCGCTGAGAAGTGCCCACTCTCCATCTCTCCCTTCCCCCCTCCCTCTCTTTCTCTCGGTCTCTCCCTCTCTGTTTTCATATTCGTTAAATTCATGCTGTGTGTCGCTGTTTGTTATTTTTGTATTATTTTTTCACTTAGCTCCTTGTAATAAAATATTTGCCTGCCTGCGCACGTCCTGGCCAAGCTGCTTCCCCCACCCCCTGCTCCCCCCCCCCTCAGTCACTTAGTCAGTCAGTTAGTCAACAAGCGGCTGCCGCTCGGGACGACCGCAACGAGGCGTGTGCGTGCCCAGGCCCGCTCTCAGGCCGGGCCTCCTTGCCTGCTCTCCTTGGCAGCTCTGCTCCCGTGCTGCACGAGGAATCTGGCACTCTCCGGCGCCGCAATCCCCAATTCTCGTTGCTGCGCAAATTTTGTTATGCGGCTGCAAATCTTCAACAATTGCCCTGATTTATAATTTCTGCTTAGCAATGCAAAATACTTCAGCCGCAGTAGGCGGAGCTGGCGGGGCACAGGAGCAATGCCTCGCCTGGCATCGCTGGCTCTGGCTCTGGCTCTGGCGCTGGCGTCGCATGTGTTGGCTTAGCATACAAATATTTTGCTGTTTGTTTGCTTTAGTGCGCATAAATGACAGACAGAAGGGGGGGGGGAGAGGGAGCAGTAGATGAAGGCAGGAGGGAAAAGCTGGAGAGGGAAGCGGGCTGGCTGTGCAGTGGAAATGTGATGAGTACGTTGACAAGAGAGCTGCCTAACCGCCATGCACACGCTCGTCTCTCCCCCGCCTCCCCCTCTCTGCCCCTCTTCTAGTCCCCCCTCCACCCCTACTGCTGTCATGCATAATCCTCGCCGTCGCCTGCTGCATCAGCCTCGCTATAATGTCGCTGGGTAGTGCGCTTATGCATAATTTACCCGCTTGTCAGGCCACTGCGAGAGCGACAGCAGCAGCAGAGAGTAGAGAGGGGAGGGAGGGGGAGAGAGGGGAGAAGAACGCTTCACCAACGGTAGAGATGTCAGTCGCTTTGACTTTGTAAGCTGACAGAGACGCAAAGTCTTCGCATGTCCGCATCGTAGTTAGGTTCGCGCAGTTCCATTTAATGCACAATAAAAGCGAAGCGCTTTACAATAGATATAATAAATATTTAGAGGAATTACATAATGGTATACGACATACTTTATATACAATACATTATTTAAATATACAATGATTTAGAGTAAAATATCTATGAGAACTTTAAGGAACTCGAGAATGTTTTCTGCCCTAATTTCTTTCTGGTTTCTGAAGTCAGTTGGGCAATAAAGAAAGTCGCATATAAGACTGTAAATACTCAACTGAGTTATGTGCTCTCTTATCATATCTTAATATATCTTCAGCGCTGAGCTGGCTACACTAATTGCCGCAGTTCCGGAAGCAACATTTGAAATTAACCTAAGCCCTTTAATTCGCAGGAGATCAACCAAGCATATTAAATACAATCTACAACGACTTGAGGATTGGAGAGTAATTTAAGGTCCTTTACAAGCGGATTCGAGCTGTGAACGTAATTTATTCTTTAAGACAGGCAATACATAAGAAAAAAATATAGGAAAGAAAATAACTGCTTACTTATGACTTTTAAGCAATGAAAATAATACACAGTGAGAAGTTATGTCGATAACTATTTGTTGAGAATACCTTCTTCATCATATTCATGGTGTTATCACCGAAATCCCAGTAAACATACTCACGGTAGGGCAGTCGTAAAGCCTGGGATGATTTCTACTCATGCTGATTAAGAATTTTTATAATTTGAGGGATCTGAAACGCCATCTTCTGTCTGTTACATACAGAACAGTCAACCAATAATCTTTTATGGAAGTTTTTAAAACTAAGTTTGTTATATCTCAAAAGAATGTAATCTCATATATGATATATGCAGTTGGTCAAGTAACGCTTTACACATATATATTACTACGTACATTTGTATAAAGATTACATATAGTCAGTCAGTTTGTGTATAGTCTTCTCATTTAAATCCAATTATTATTGTATTAAAACCGTTTAATAAATAAATAGTATTAAAGTAACAATATAGTTGCCTTGAAAAGCTTAAAACTTAGGTTTTAATTGTACAGTTAATCTATAAAATTAATAATCCCTTTGCTTTTTTATCTACCAGAGGTTCTAAGCATATAAGTACATATTGTGGAGATAATCCTTTTATGTGTAATTATTTTATTATACCCTTCAACCATTGAAAATGGTCAAAAAAGGGTATACTAACTTTGTGGAAATGTATGTAACAGGCAGAAGGAGGTGTGGGAGACCCCACAAAGTACATATTTTCTTGCTCATGATCACTAGTCAAGTCGATTAAGCCATGTCTGTCTGTCTGTCCAGATGTCTGGTTGTCTGGATGTCTGTATGTCCAGATGAACACACAGATCTCATCTATTATAAAAGCTAGAGACACCAAATTTGGCATGAAGGTTTCTGTTAATCCGGGACAGGTGAAGTTTATTTCAAATGTTGGGTGCCACGCCCCCCGCTCACGCAAATCAATGATTTCATGTTTTAAGCTGATTTGCGAGCGACATATAAAAGATACAACATTCTGAGTAAGACTATACCTAGCTAATTATAATACCAATATAACGTAAAATTTCAATCCGATCGGACAACAAACACAGAAGTTGTTAAACAAAAACCTTGTTCGCTTTGATTTTGTGTACAGACCAGCAAGCTGTGACGTTATTGCAATGCTCATGTAGGAAAGAAAAGGAAAGAGAATGCGAGCGCGTAGCGCCATCTGTTGTTCTTCTCTTCTTTTCTATGCACACGCATTTTTTGCATTCAAACGCACACACACACATACATACATATGTGCTTGACCAATGAAATGATACACGCACATACACGTATTCATACACAGACGCATATAAAGGCTTAAGTTACGATTTTTAGGCCATGGATTTTAAAAAAATTCATGGACTACTGTGTTTGTCGGAACGCAAATGTGCGTAACAGGCAGAAGGAGGCATCTCCGACCCCATAAACTATATATATTCTGAATCAGTATCAACAGCCGAGTCGATTGAGCCATGTCTGTCTGTCCTTCTGTCCGTGTGTATCGTGTATATCCAGGTGTCTCAAAGTTTTTATGAAATTTGGCCACGCCCCTTCCCGCCTCTGTAAATCAGTAATAACTATTTAATATACACAATATACACCCTACAACCAAAGTTAAACATCTCACATGACAAATACCTTTTCACGGGTGTTTTCTGAAAATTTTATTTAAGTCGGACTAATAATAAGTGAGATATGATCCGAATTAAACTCAATTTGAACGTATACTTATGCGCATATTAAGACCTAATTTACGCATCATACCGAAGTTCGAATCGTCGGACACACAGCAATTTACACAACTTTTTATTTGCATAGAATGGTAACAGAATTAGCTGAGAATGCAACTTTGCCGATCGATTAAAAATGAGGCGGTGGCTTAGTGGTTTGGGTGGCGGACGGCGGTCCTGCGTGCGCGAGTTCGAATCCCGTGCAACTTATTATTTTAATTACTTTTTTTTTTTGGTTATTTTTTTATTCTTATAAGCTTAAAGGAAAACTACAGTTATTTAATTAAATATCAATAAAAATAGTTATCAAAAATTAAATATCATGTTTTTTTTGCAATATTTAAGACAATCAATAAGTTACGAATGTTAGAGCGGGACGCCGATACATGCATGTCTGCAGTTGCACATTTATGTTTCGGCGTCCCGCTCTAACACACATCAATTGCCGTATTCAGCGTAAGTACGCAACTGACAGATTTGTACAACATTCGGCAAAGTTTATAAAAGTGTTCTACTTAATTAAATATGTTGCGTACCAAAAAATCTAAAAACTATTGTTCTGTTGCTGTTTAAATTACTTAATAGAAAAGAAAGAAAAAGGGAAAACTCGTCACACATTGATCGCGGCAGGAGTCGAACCCGAGCACTGTCAACATCATTGGTCTTTGAATCAAGCACACACTCCGCTACGCTACTGTACAACTTCACATAAATTTATTGCCCTCTCGCTCTATCTAATGCTTATACTTCTTGTCTATTCGCTTTTGCATTGTTTATGTGTTCTTTTTTTGTCTTTCAAATGAATTGAGTAATAAGAATATAAAATATTTAAAATATTCATTTTAAATAACGGAATAATAATCCATGGCCTTCTACAGTCAGCACCTGACTGTAGCGTTCGACTGGTTTATTAAGTAGAAGAATTGTACAGTTATTGACTTTTTACGTTTCAAAAATGTCGAAGGGTATCCCACTGTCGCGTGCCGCTCGACTGTTGCTTTTCTTACTTGTTTTTCTCTATTCCACTTAACTGTGCGTTCCCTCTCTCGCTTCTTTTGCTTTATTCAAAACTGTCTAAGCAATAGGGATATCGAAAGGGTTTTCGATAACCTAATAATCTTACGATACAGAGTGTTAATTGAATATTATTTACTAGTTCTGCTTTCGAGTTCTTGAAATATAAGAAGCCTCAGATTGAGTCCCTCATATTATTCGTATCGTTTGCAGGGAATACTTGATTAACAGTGTTTTCTAATAAGAGTTCTGAGTATTTCTGGTTTTCTCAACTCTCCCCGATGATATTATTTTCATTTTTCCACAGTTTCCTTGCCCCAATTCCCCTTTACTTCTTCACCACAATCATCCACAGAAGTAACTCACATTTCTCGAGCTCAAGTTTGGGTTCACTCGGTTTTCGGGGCTAGCCTAGTTGGGCCCATTTCAAGTTACTCGCTGACTGATTACTCCGACAGTTTGCAGGGAGAAGAATGCGAGCTCTGAGGCGAAGCCTGAACACAGCAATGCGTGCGCCATAAATTAAAGTAGTTTTAAGTTGTTGTAGCCATTGTTGTTGCTGCTGCTGTTGTTGCTGCTTGTTGCCATTTTCCTGCTATTCAGGCTGATGGTTTCGGGTTTCGTTGGAATGGTTTGTTTGAGTTCGAGTCGCAGTCGCAGTCTTGGGGTTTTGCCTCCTAAAAATAGATACCCAAATGTGTTTTAATGGTCGCTCGGTTTTTTCGTTTGCCTCGTTTCGCTTTCGCCTTTGCCATCCCTTTTTCCCTGCCTTCACTCTGCCTGCCTTCTCCTCCTTTCCTTCTTCCTGCTTCTGCTTCGTATCGTCCCCAATCTGTGCGCTTTGTTATGCCGTTTCTGTCGTTTTTCTATGTGACTGAATTTATTTGGTTATTCTGCTTGCTCTCTTCCCATTCTCTTCCCTCTCTCTCCCCTCTCTCTACCTTTCTTTATCCCCTCTTCTTGTGCTGTATCTGTGCGTGTTTGGCCGCCATTCGCAAAAGTTTCCTGTCTCCTTGGTGGACGAGTTTCGAGTCTTTGCCGGGTGGCAAATGGTTTTGATTTGATTAATGAATGTTCTAATTAAGCAAAACCGTCACCTAAGCCTAGTCAGGCTGCTCTTTGACCTTGGCCAAAAACAAAGTTGCCCCGCCCCGCTTCCCCTCCACGCATAAAACTAAACTAATCGCCCAGTGAGAGCACAACTTGCTGCCGCTCGAGCTGTTTCCCTCTCGAGTTGTTGCTGTTTCACGTTTGTTTTGCGGCGGATAAGAAGACAAATTATTTTCGACCAAGTCAAGAATTCCATTTTCCATTTGCCTGGTTTCGTTTCGCCTTCCCGCTGGGTTCAGGGCCTTGGGCTTTGCTTTTCCTTTTCGGTTTTGGTTTCGTTGCTGCAAGTGATTAGCAGCTAAATGAAAGCAGGAGGAGGACAACAGGGGGGAGAGAAGGAGCAGGGAAGAGTCATCACAACCACTAAAACTTTATCGAAATTGACTCCAAATTGTTTTTCCCCTCCCCCGCTTGGCCTCCCCCTCCCTGCATTCTCTTTCTGATTTCAATTATTTGGCCCACCTCGTCGCGCGCTTTCGCTGTGATTGCGTTAATTACGTAATGGCCCCCGCTGCCTAATGATGATTGTGGGACGACGACGCTGCAGCTTATGAGCGCAATAATTGCCGTTAGTGTAAGTGGACTGCCCCACCTCCCTCCATACCCTACCCCTGCCTCCCTCTTCCCCCTCGAACTTCTGGCTTGTCTTTTTGGCTTCGCACTCAGCTATGCAAATTTAAAACTTTAAGCACAACTTGCTGCCCTGTCCCGTGTGTGCCGTGTGTGGCAGCCTGCCGAGTGTGTCTGTGTGTGCACTCTGTCTGCGTGTGTGTGTGTGTGTGTGTGTGTGTGTGCAGTGCGTGTGTGTGCCGTGTCTGTCTTTGTCGTGCGCCCGTCTGCCATATAAATTTAAACAATGTTGAAAACATGCTGCGTTGGCACTTTTTAACCACGCGCCGCAGACACACACACACATACACTCACGCAGGCACACTCACAGTGTCTCACAATCACAGGCACACACAAGCTGAGCACACACGCTCGCTGCGACAAGCATTTTGTGCTGTAGTCGCAAAAGTGTTGCAGCCCGCAGACAATTTACATACAAGCGAGCGATGCCTGCGTGTGAGAGAGAGAGAGAGAGAGGGAGTGTGTCTGTGTGTTTGCTTGTGTCTGTGTGTGTGTGCGTCCCGTCTGTGTGTGTATTTAATGTCGAAATTATGGACGACAATTTTAATGACAATTCAACTTAACATTAGAACGACAACAACACGAGCAACAGCAGCAGCAACAACAACAATGTCGACACACGACCAGCTCGACAACAACAACAACAACAATAGAAACAAGAAGAAGAGGACAACCAGACACTGCTGGTCGTTAGTCGCTGCTGCTGCAGCAACAACAACAACATCGACAAGAGCAACAACAATGACTCTGCTTGGCAGGCAGCATCAACGGCAGGCAAAACAGTTTCCGCATCCGCCAGAGCCGCCATTGTGCGAGCCACACACACACACACACACATGCACACATGCACACATGCACACACGACACACACACACATGCTCACATGTCGTTGCTGTCGTTGGCAATGCGTGTGAGTTAAATGTATGCACATAAATTAATAATTAATTACACAGAATTACATTTCGGGCTTGTTGTATAATATTCATTATTGTTATGCATAAATAAGGAGAGGCTGCCCGACCAGCCAGCCAGCCAGTCCCCATTCCACCTTCATCTCCAACTCCATCTCCCCCAGCTCTCCTCTCTTTCTATCCTGTCGCTCCCTCCCTCCTTTAAGCCTGCGTTAGTTTTGCCTGCGTGCAGCTCATTAAAATGCCGAAGCAAAGCGCTGCAAGTTACTCCAGCTGCCTCTCCCTGTCTCTCTGTATTCCTGTCTCCCTCCCTAGTATCTCCGCTCCCCTTTCAACTCTTTCGCATCAATCTTCAAATGTATTTATGCTTCGCTCCGTAATATATTTCATTTGATTTACAAGCTCGGTCCGACGACAGCACTCACTCACGATTTGCATTCCTTTTGATGCTGCTCGGGCTGGAGATGGAGCTGGTCTTGGTCCTGGCCGTGGCGCTGGTCCTCGTCCTGGCTCTGGTCCCCGGGGCATATTCAAAATCTGATTTCCATGCCCTCTTCCCCGCCCGAGCTGTGGCAGCAGGAAGCCCATTATCCCTTGTCAGTGGCACAAAACGTGTTTATTGGCTTCGGACTCGGGGACAGCAGGGACACACAGGGATGCCACACAGCGCCGCATAAATATCAACGAAATTAAGGCGCAAAATATTTGCCAGGGCAATAAATCAACAGCGTGTGCGAGTGTGAGTGCGTGTGAGTGCGTGTGTGTGCGTGTGTTTGCGTGTGTTTGCTTATCTCTGTCTGTGTGTGCGAAGGAAATTGACCAAAAAGTATTAGTAACGGAAATTGCACAAATTTTCGGTCAAACAGCAGGCAAGTGAGGGCAGAGGGCAGGGGGCTGGAGACACGAGGAAGAGCCACGCCCACACACAGGCACAGGCTGACCCACCCCTGGTGTGCGGTCATTTTAATTGAAAGCAAGACAAAGGCCACAAATGGCATTGATGGAGCAGATCGAATATGCATAGACCCCGGAGACAACAATGGGCAACACAGACAGGAAAGGACACGCATGTCCCGAGCAGAGCATGCCAAGCGTGTTCATGCCTGTCTCACTGCCACTCTCTCTCTCTCTCTCTGTCTCTCTCTCACTCTCTATCTCTGTCTCTGTGTCTCGGTCTGTCTGTTTGCCTGACATTGTCATGCATTACCTTGTGCCTCTGCCTGCGAATCGTTTCTCATGTTTCAAATGGCGCCAAGGCGCGCTCGAAAGTATGCAACACTTTTTCCCACGCGCCTTTGGCCACCTTCCTCGTCTCCCCCTCTCTCTCTCTCACTCGTTCTCTAATGCCTGGCAGCCATTTTGTAAAATTTGCATGGATAATTTGTCACTTTGAATGATGTTGAAGCGCTCTTGAGTGGGTTAGACGAGCTGCCTCAACCCGAGCGTGTTCCTAGCCCCCTCCCGCTCCCCCTCCTGCTTGCCTTATCGCTTCAAAAATATTTGCGGGAAGTGCGGCAAATGTTACAAATTGTTGTCGTTGCCTGACAGGCAGGGGGAGAGCAGTGCAGAGGGAAGGCCCGTAATGGAGTTGGTTGTGTAAATGCTTCAAATTTGGGTGCACACCCCCACTCACACCCACACACACACGCACACACACACATACTCAGGCATATAGCATAACATAATAGGAACATGGCGAGTCGCAAAACAAGTTTAATAAACCCGCCGCCTGCCTACTAATTTGAAAATAAAAACCAAATGCTTTTGGGCACACAGCGCACATATAAAAAGGCACAAGCTGAATAAAGAGGGAAGGGGCTGAGAGGAGGGGAGTGTAGGCGCAGCTAGCCAACCCTTTTTATGGCCCATATGCGCGCTAACAACAGGTTTAAAAATTACATTTAATGACAATTGGCAAGCGAAAGCGACTGCCCTCAGTGCCCCGCCCACCACTCCCTTGTCCTCCGCCTTTTTATCAAGCTGTCCCTGGCCACAATCAGATATACAAATACGACAAACCGTAAGCAGCATGTGCAGCCCGTAAGTGACTGGCGAAAGTTGGCACTTTTGAATGGGGATTGGGATCGGGATCGGGATCGGGATCGGGCTTGGACTGGCAATGGGATTGGGCTGGCACGACAGGTTCGCGCAATTTCCAGCCAAGTTGCTCCCATTAGCCACATAATTTTAAGTGTGTGCGTGGAAAGCGCAAGCCGTAGTGAGTGGTGGGGGGAAGGGAGGGGGAGCTGGGCGGGCAGGAGAAGGAAGCGAAGGCAGAACGAGCTCATTTAATATTAAAAGGATTTATGAGACATTTTCCTTTTATTTTGACAACCAAAAAGGACGCACGACTGCAGTGGCCAGGGGAGAAAGGAGCAGGAAAAGAGGTGAGGGGACAGGGGAAACCGACAGTTGGACGGACGCAACGTCGCGCACGTCTGAATGAGCGAATGGGAAATTTCTCTCGTTGCCGTTGATGAAATTTTCGCTTAACAGAATTTGTGACGCTTCGCTTCGCGTGGCGCCGCCGCTGCCGTCACCCTCGCTGTCCCCTCTCCCCCTCGCTTGGTTAAAGGGTTTTACTTTTTAGTCTCAGTTCCATTTTGCCATATAAAACGCCGTTATCCCCAATCCCCTCCCCCCTCTCCGCTGCTACCTTTGCCACGGCCCAAAAACGCGGCAGCGTTTGCTATTGTTGTGCGCAGCGTGGCAACTTTTGCGCTGGTTTAGCTTACGCCTGGGAATTATTTGAGTGCTTTTTGCCCCTTCCCCCTGTCCCCCCATCTCCCTCGGCCAACATCCTACCCTCTTTCCCCCATTCGACAACTCTATCACGATGCTAAGCGTGTGAAAGTGCAGACGCCGCTGAACAACACAACCGCTGAATGTATCAAATAAAAGCCTTACAATGTGTGTGTGTGTGCCCGTATCTCTGTGTGTGTGAGTGTGAATTTTGACAGATTTGAAAATTATTATGCAAAATGAATAATTTAGTTGAAAGTGTTAAATTGATTTTACCCTTTCACTGCCGCCTTGCGCCGCCAGCTCCGCGTCGGAGATGATGGCAATGTCGAGTTGATTGCCACTGCTGATGGGCACTTCCTCACAGACCGCTCTCGCCCACACCCTGGTTTCCACTCCCTCCATCCACCCCCATCCCTGGCACCTGAAGGGCCATTAAATCGAGCTTTAGCGGCAGCGAAAGTACGTGGATGTTTGAGGGCAATGTGAAGGCAAAGGAAAGAAGGAGGTATGAGAGGGTAGACCAGAAAGGGGAAGAAGCATGTAAAGAAATGAGTTGAAAGTGTTACTGCAGGCTAGTTGGCAAGATGTACATTAACATAAACATATATTTACATATAGATATGTTGTAAAATATAGGATAATAGACTCTTATAAAATACCTTGAGAGTTCTTTTGTTTAAGGTCCTCCAATGCCATTACTTGTTTGACAAACACGAATCGCAATTGTCCTGCGAAATCCAGAAAACATATTGTCAACGAGTTGCAATCTTATAAGGGAAACTTTGTTATGGATCAGAAACGATCTTTGAGCCGATGCAATTTCTATTCACATATTGAGCATGCAGACTTTACCATAAGTATCCCTTCTTGGTCAACTTGGCAAGTTCGGCTTTTGCTTTCGACTTTCTTGACAACTTTTGCTCTTTTTGAAGACTTCGTGCATTAATTCTAACTATCGATTATTGTCTTAGTCAATCCACTCAATCCATACTGACAGAGTTGCCAGATTACTTATATTTTCTAAATCAGCACCAATAGGGAAGTCCAGTTTACCATGTCCGTCTTCTAGTCACTCAGTTTTGGATCTATCTTTTTCTTTTTTTTTCTTTTTTAACTTTATTAAGGCATACGGGGTAGCTGAAAACCCCTTTGTCACCTTGGTCGCTATTAATTCAGCCCTTGCAGGCGCGCCGGCTAACAAAGGTTAGCTGTAACAAAAAATACAAAAATAACAATTAACAAAAAACAATTATGAGATCATCTTCATCTCCTGGTTCTCGTCAAGGGGGACCGTAGGATGAGGTCCTTCGGCTGTCTCCTGTGGAGCCTTCTTGGTGGGCGAGCTCTTAACAGTGCCTTGGCTAGGCGATTTCTGTGGCGCTCAAGCCTGTCGTGGTACCGGCTGGAGTGCATGTTTATTGCCTCAAAGACAGTGGCTAGCTTGAGGTCTTTGTGCAAGGTTGTGTTCCGAACGTACCATTCGCAACCGGTAATCATCCTGACGATTTTATTTTGGGCAACCTGAATGCGACGAATTTGACTGTCGCAAGCCAAGCCCCAAATCTGGCAGCCATACTTCCATATTGGAGCTATGATTTGCTTGTAAATTGTCACTTTATTGGAGAGTGACAATTTACTTCGCGGATTTATCAGCCAAAAGTGCTTTGACGCTGCTGCACGTATACGCACTCTCATCGCACTCACTTGCTTCGAGAAGTTGAGTCTCCGATCCAGAATTACGCCAAGGTATTTGGCAGAATTTGACTGGGGGACAGGGGTACCATCTATGAGCACAGCCGGTGGTGTTCTCTGTTTCAGCGTGTAGCACACATTCGCTGATTTGTCTCCATTAATGCCAATGTTCCAGCGTTTTGCCCATTCCGCAAATGCTGATGCGAAGTCCTGGATGCCGTCGGCAGCATCATGCTCGCAGCAGGACCTGTAGGTGACACACACGTCGTCAGCAAATGTGGCTAGCATTGACGTCCCGGGTAGGCTAACGTCTGGCCGTGGCATGTCGTAGCTGTACAAGCAGTAAAGCAGAGGACCAAGTACACTTCCCTGTGGTACTCCGGCTTCCACATCATGCTCGTTTGAGAGAGCCGAGTGGAATCGTACCGCAAATCTTCTCATTTCGAGATACGACCTCAGGAGGCCGAAGTATGGTGCAGGCAGCGTGTTCTTGATTTTAAGCAGGATACCGGGGTGCCACACCCGATCGAACGCCTCACGTACATCCAGGAAGAGTGCGTTGCAGTACTCCTTGTTTTCGAACGCCGTTAAGATTTGCTCGACCACTCGGTGTAGTTGTTCTACCGTACAGTGACCAGCACGAAAGCCAAACTGATGCTCGGGCAGGATACCCTTCGCTTCCATAATCCTGACCATCCGGACGGCAATCAGTCTTTCAAACACCTTCGAGATCGAAGGGAGGAGACTGATTGCCCGGTAGGACCCAGGGTTCTTTTCAGGCTTTCCAGGCTTGTGTATCATGGAGATTATACCGAGCTTCCACTGTGAAGGGAAGTATTGCAGCCTCACCATAGCGTTGAATACTAACGTAATATAGAGGATCGCACATCTCGGTAGTGCCTTTAGGGTGGAGTTGCAGATATAATCATGCCCTGGAGCTTTTTTGGGGTTCTGTGTTGCGATGACGTCGGCAATTTCGCTGGGGGTGATCGGTTGCATCGGCAGATCCATTTGGAGCGCTTGGGACAGCTCGTCATTAGTCGCGTTAACATCCTGCGGACTGGCGAGGTTCAGTGGTTGGAAACGCTCAGCAAGGTGGACAGCAAACACTTCGGCTTGTTCCAAATCGGTCCGGCACCATGCACCACTACTGTCGACCAATGGCGCTTTCCTTGCACAGCGCCTTTTAATAGCGCGCGTAGCATTCCATAGCGAGTGCGTCGCATCGCATTCGGTGCCAGTGTTAGCAAGCCTGTCGTCGAACCAAGCTGATTTATGCTCGACCAGGGCGCGATGCAGCACACACTTTGCTCTGTTCCAATCCGCTTTGTCCAGCGGGTGGCGAGACCTCATCCATCTTTTTCGCAAACGCCTCTTCTCAGCTATAAGGAGCAGAATCTCTCTGGTGATCGGGATTTTAGCTGCTGTGGGCCTCTGCACCGGGTTAGGAGTTGCCAGTCTGGCTGCCGCCTTGATACTATCGGTGAGAGTGTCAACAGCGTTTTCTATATCCCTTTCTGAGTTAATCGCCGTACTCAGGTTCAGGGAGGACTCAAGGTGCTCATGGAATCGTTCCAGGTCAGTGTGCCTAGCGATTAGCCGCTCCATCTTGGGATACGCTGTAGCTGTTGCATCAAGTGTAATTATAAGCGGTAGGTGGTCGGAGCTCAGCTCAGCAACCGACCGTATCTCAGCATGCATATCCAGTATACCCCTGGTGACAGCGAAATCAATATAACCTGGGGAGCCTCTACTGCCGTACGGAAATCTTGTGGGACCTCCGGTAGCTAGGGAGCTAATATCTGAGCTTAGGACCACATTCGCTAGCGCACGCCCTCTTCGGTTGCATCTTCCCGCTCCCCATAGCCAGTGGGATGCATTCCAGTCGCCCGCGACGAGGAGCTTGGGACCTTGTTGATCCAGAATGCACTTAAATTCGTTCGTGTCCCAAATGAACCTCGGAGGGCAGTATATCGCACCAAAATTGATAGGGCCATGACCCGTCTCGATTGCTGCAGACGCGAGTTGCACCTTATCAGTGGCTATTGGTGTAAGAGGGAAGTGGACTAGACTAGATCTGACCAGGATCGCTGCACCACCTTTGGCGTTACCGTCGCTCGGGTCGTTGGCAGTGTAGGACTCAAATCCAAATATTTTGGGTGCCTGTGCCTCCTTGCAATGAGTCTCGCTGAGCAGCAGGACATCGATCTCGTAGCGCTGCACAAAGCATTCCGCTTCAGGCAGCTTCGTGGACACGCCATCGGCGTTCCACACTAAGTGGATCTATCTTGATAGACCTGCCATCCATGCTTCGTATTTCTGCTCGCTATAAGTAAATCGAGAAGAGCAGTATCGAATCGTAACATCTTTTAGCTGGCATACAATCTGTCAGCCAATTTTTGTTATTTTTCAACATATTACAAACGATTATTTTTTGCCTTTTTCATACATTTTATGCTTACAACATTTTTTAAAAGTCTGAAAAAATATATAGCTGGCCGAATAATGAATTATTATTCAATTATATTATATATGTAAAATAAGAATATTATCGTATAAAGAATATTATAGCCTCCCGAAATTATTTATTCAATTATGAATTGGCTTAGCCAAAGGAGGCTATCAAAGTAAAATCCCAACAATCGCACTCTCTTTCCAATTCATTAAAATCGGTCAATTGTGCTCTGCTTGAAAGGATCATTATAAAGCAGCTAGAGACTTATGCAGTTAATGAATACATTCAACATTATTAAATTTTGCTCCATTTTATTAAGCGAGTATAGCAAGAATCTAAGGAAATACAAACCTCAATCTGAAGGTAGCCTTTCTTTTTCAGCTTTATCGCTTTTTAAGTAATACAAATATCTTCATATATTGCCAAATAAGTCAGGAGAATCAACTTGCTATCATTATGGCCTGAAACAAGCTAATCTACTTCCCCTGCCCCATTAGTGATTTACAGCCATAACACGCCCAATTCTGACGTCATTTGTCGCAAGTTTTTCACACCATGCCACATTTCAGTGGCACAGCGAAGTTCTCCCACTGCCTTGCCTCACGCAGTCTTCTATCTCCAGGCCAATATTGACATTCCTAATCTGTGTTGCTTTCCGTTAAAGTTGCCGTGTCACTTGGTTAGTATGCGTGTTCCTTGTGGCTCCATGTGTGGTTCCATTTGTGCTGGGTGTGTTTTTTTTGTTTTTGATTCATGTCCTGCTATCAGCCCTGGGCTGGGCCTTTCCCCGCACCCCCCTCGCTCATTCATATTGCTGATGATGACATTGCCAAGTCCAACGCGCGGGACTGAACAGTTTATTATATTAAGTAGCCGCCTCGTTGGCAGTGATTAGCGACTGCCAGCCCGAGGGGGAGTCTGAGCTACTGCAGCAGCAGCAGAACAAGCAGCAGCTGGAGAGGGAAGTGTGAGTGTGGGTGTAAAGGAGGGTACAGCGATGTCTTGGACTTGTCATGTTGTCACCTGCTTGCAGCGCACTCGACGTGATTTCTTTTGCTGCCCCAACACGCTGCGACCTCACGGACCTTGGCCAAGACCGAGTCCAGGGCAGGCCAGGCAGGACATTTCCGGGTGCAGACCACGGGCGACTGTTTGAGCAACCTGTGTAAAGTGCAGTTCAACTAAACTTCAAATACAGCAAGTGCCAGAGGGGGAGGGAGACACGGGGAGAGTGCGAAGGAGGGCTAAAGCGATTTGCCTGGACTGCAGGACCAACTTTGTTGTTGCAGCTATAACTGGTGACTGCAGCGAGTGTGTGTTTGTGCTTGAGAACATGTGTGTGTGTGTGTGTGCCTTGCGACAGCACAAGTGTTTTAATTTTACGACATTGTATGAATTTTACTGCTGGCACAGCAGAAACATCAACGCCGCTGTTACATATCGTTAGTTTCCTTAACGGACGCAAGCCACCTTCCAGCAGGCTGCCCCCTTTCCCCATCTTTTTCTCTTTCTCCCTCTCCCTCTCTCTGCTCCTCCACGAGCTGCGCGTTGTCTGTGTACTTTGGCGTGCTCATAAATTGCAGCTTGCAAGCTTCAGTGCAATCAGCGTCATCAGCTTCATCCGGCCCAGCAACAGCAGCAACCATGGGCCAACGAGCTGCCTCAGCGAGCCGATGTTGCGTGCTAAGCGCTAAACGGTTCACAGCATCTCCCCCCCTCCCCATCCTTCGCACTCCTCTTTCTCATCTGAAAAGAAGAGACAAAATAATCGTTGTACTCTGTCGTAACAACTGTTAAATTTACTAACGAACTCGCAATTCAATCACGATTTAAGCAATTCACGAGTCACTAAAATCACAAGCAAATCAAGAGAAAAAATCGGTTGAAATTCTTCGTGGATAGTCTGTTGGAGTAACTTGAGTGGAAGAGGCTTCGAACTAAATTATAATGAAATTGAACAGTATATACATTTCTATATATTTAAACCTTATTATTTTATATGCACTTTCGAAACGTGCCTATTATTCTATCATTAATTTAAGTATTCAGTACAATTAACAATTCCTTCTACTATTAATTTTGTGCTTGTCATATTTTAACATTTCTTTTTATTTATTAGATCTTATATATACTATTCTTATATTTCTTTAAATTTTTATTCAATTCTATTTTATTCAATTCTATTATTATTTTACTATTTATTTAGTTACCAATATTATCTCTCTTCGTCATAGTTTTCTAACAATCTTCTATGCCATTACTTCCTCTATTATATTTTCAGTATTTTTTATTTTTAGTCCTTATTTCTACATATTTTCGTGTAAAATTATACCATGTGTTTCTAGTACTGCAATTTAGTAATTCATTTGAAATATTTTAATATTATTATAAATAACTTACTTGGTTTTGTATGAGTATTCACCTTCTTTATAATTTCATTTAATTTTATTTCCTATTTGTCTATTTCAATGAGTTATTTTATTATCATATCTCCCATGATCTCATTCAGCATTGAAATCCGCAACTCGACTCCGCTTTCTGTCAACTTTGCTGCTTCCTATCGCCACACTTTTTTGACCCACTGTGCGGGCTTAACTGCCGTCACTTAACGTTAACAGTTTACGCTTGCCTGCGGGCTAAAAGGGCTGGCGTTGCAGCACACACACACTTACACGCACACAGAGACAGGGATACACTCGTTCACAGTGCATGCACATGTGCAGTTTGCCCGGCTGCTGTTCGCTTTCTCTCTCTCTCTGTCTCTCTTTGTCTCTCTCGCCTTTCCTGGCGTCTTTGGCTCGTCATCATTTTTGGTGCTGGTGCTGCTGTTGCGCTAACTGCGTAAAGTTGGCACTTGAAACTGTCAGCTTAAATATGCCAGCTGCACACACACTCGCACACTCACACACTTACACACACTCACACACTTGCGCACAGGGGCACACACATGCGGCCACTACATAAAGTGCAGCAAAATGGTGGACGCAAGGCGAAAGTTTTGGGTCGTAAGTTACAGAACTCGGTGACTCCTGCTCGACGGGCTCCTTGCAGTCTAGCGGGCCATAACTTTGGGCAGCCTTCCTCCCTCGTGCCCCTGTCCTGCCCTTCTCCAACTTACCATAAATGCATTTTTAAATACCCGACTGCAGCTAAATTAAGCTGCATTTTCGCCGTTTTCATGCGCCTTCTTACACGTTTCTCTCTCTCTTTCCTTCTTTCTCTTGCAGATGGTGACGAGAACAAAGAAAATCTTTGTGGGCGGCCTCTCGGCCCCCACCACGCTGGAGGATGTCAAAAGCTACTTCGAACAGTTTGGTCCGGTGAGTACAACCCTTTTTCTCTATATTTATATATATATTTCTCTGGGAATCTTTATATATCTGCATATATCGCGTATATCTGCCAATGTCGGTTCAGCTGTCTGACAACTTGCAAAATAATCGGAACAGCAAATCATGCAAGTTGTTGCCGAGTTTGCTCTGCTCCCCCCTCTCCCCCCGCACACTGCACCCCCGCCTGTTCTAGCTAGAGTCTGGTACCTGGCAGCTTACCTACTTGTGAGCAATGACACCTTCACTAGCTGCCACTTGCAACGTTTTGTTTGATCAATAAAAACGCCAAAAAACGAGTACGAGAAAAGCCAAGCGCAAAATGCAGAAAGGCAAAGGCAGGAGGGCTGGAGGGGAAGAGGAGGTGCAGAGCAGGAAAATCCGTACCAAATTCAATCTTGACAAGTACTGCAAAGCCCAGACATGCCGTCTTCCTGTCTCTTTCTCGCCTCGCCTCGCTCACTCATCATTTTGACCGAATTCTCTGCCTACCTGCAAACTCCACTTAAGCAGCGGCTTTACACACATGTGAGTGCGAGTGTGTGTGTGTGCGAGTGTGTGGCTGTGTGTTTGTGGCTGAGTGCTGTTCGAGTGCTCTTTAAGTTCCCCAACCTTGTTTGCCAGCAGCGGCAAAGGCAGCTGCCTGAGCGAGCGCGAAGTAGACACGGCAGAGAAGAATTTGAGGAAGGGAGATGGGCAGAGAGGGGAAGGAGAAGGGGGTCTTGTTATAGCACACAACACAAATTTTTAGCACGAGAACAAAGAATTGTTGAGTTCTACTTGCTGATTACGATACTAAACGAAAATCGATTGGTTTCACCTCGCGCCCTCTTCCCGCCTCTCGCTTTTTAATGAGCGACTCGAAGATCCTTCAGGAAGGGATTCCATTAACGACATGCAGTGCAAACCGCAGGCTGAAAGGCCAGATCTCTTGAAGGTGCCAGCAGCGCGTTCAATCGAAAATCTTTAATGGGCAAAGAGAAGGAGGGAGGGGGGAGACCCAACGGGGTGGAGTGAGCAACGACTAAGGGCCACATTAAAGGCAAACAAAGGTTTGCACTGCAAAAATGTGCTACAAAGGGGCACGAATTGATTTCTATGAGGTTATGCAAGTGTTGAGCATATCGATTCATCGATGAGAGATAGGACCGATAGTTTGTTTCAGCTAAGACGAGAACAGAAGGAATGGAACCGAGAATAGATGGTAAAAATCAATCCTTATAAATTAATCACCTTTTTAAATGGCAAATTGATTGTACCTTATCGATATGTTATCGACCTAAGATGCGACAAGTTGAAGTTATGGAACTAAAAAGAAAACAAGGCACTATAGACCGGCTATTACTTCATGTGAATCTCACTGGCTAAGCTTTGGCAACCTGAAAACTGCCACATTAGAGATATTCGATAAACATATTTCGATTTCATATCGAGAACTAGTCTTTACCTTAGTCAACGATGCCTGCAGCAATTTAATTGTATTTTATTGATAATTGATGACATACTTTTGAAATATGCTCCCGAATACCTCCAATATCTTTGCTAAAAATCTTATCTTTAGTTTTTGAAAGCGATTATTATCGACTCACTCCACAACCTTGAGATAAGAGTACTATCGGTCATAGCTAAAACTAAAAAAAAGAAAATCAATGAGAAAGATGATGACAATAAAAGTAAACAATTCCAAATGAGTTATAGAATGGTTTGAATCGACTATAGCTTCGAAAAGAATAATAAGCTTATTCAGAAATAAAAAAATACACACAGCACAAAAATATCATCAAATGCGAGTGACTAGTTCATAACAATCACACCTTAGAAGACTCCCACATTAGAGATATTCGATAAGCAATATTCGATTTCACACTAGTCTCTCTCCTAGTAAACATTGCTTACAAAAATCTAAAATTATTGTACGCATTTGCTTTTAATTTATTCCACTGAATCCCTTCAAAATCTTTCCCAAAATCTAATCAAAGCTTTTTAAAACCGATAATTATCGACTCACTCCACAACCTTCAAGGTAAATCCCGCGTTGCCCAGGCTGCTCATCATTTTGCGCTTTAGACGGGTCCGAATCTCTCAACGGATTTGCAACTTTGCGCTCAGGTGAAGCCCGACTAGGGCAGTGGATTGCTGGAAGGTGGCCAAAAGGTGGGCGGGGCAGGGGCTGGGCTGTAGCCTGCTGATAATTGACACAAAGTGGCGCAAGTTTTTGTCAGCTCTTCAAACCGCGACTACGTCAACTCGCATTTGCGATGCCTCATTGCGCGTTAGTCCGCCCGCGCCCAACGTGGCGAGCTCAGTTGAGTCGAGTCGATAATGCGAATATAATGACGACTACCCACCTGCCACACCCACCCCCCACACCTTGCTCCACACCATAAACGCCCATCAATCAAATCAGCGCGCTGCGCAAAATGCTTTTAAGTAATTTTCATCATAGCGCGCGTCGCGAAATGAAGCTGTCAAAATCTATAACGATCATATAAACTCGCAACACCTACGAATATTATGTGGCACACTCTGTGCAGGTGGGCGGTGAGTGGAGGGCGTGCCAAGTGGACTGCCAGCAGAGAGTGAAACAAAGGCGGCGGCTTAACCAAGCGCGAATTCCTAATGGAAAACTTTTCAATTAATCCGCATTTGCAACGGGAAATTATAATAATAAAAGCGGAGAGGGCAGAACAAAGCGGCTGAAGTGGAGGGGGAACAGGGGAGGGGGAAATGCTATAAGCCTGGCAAAAGTTTCGACAGGCCAAGCAGAAGTGCCTGCCCGGCTGAGTGGATCCACATACTTGGCCAAGTTATTGATTACAACTAATCCCCACCAGGCCCTGCCCCGCCTCAGCAGCAGTGAGCTGCTCGGCCCGGCAAAGAGATTTTGCGCCGACGGCCATAAACAAAATAGCAAAAATGGCCGGCAGCTTAGAGCAGAGCCCTTCCCACCCCTGGTGTATCCATGGGGCTATCGATAGCCTTCTCTGGCCACGCTGTGCAGGTGGGGCTCAGTCAGGCGTTAATGACTTTGGCGGAGATGGCCCAGAGATTGTGCTTGGCCGTGTCATTGTCAGTGCCCACGTTGGAAGATTGATTAGCCAGGATGACACAGTCAGACACTGCCCCGCCTTCGTTCCCAACTGCTCTCCTGCCCCTGCTCCCCACTGAGACCATTCAATATGATTAATAGTTGTTGCATGTTGCGTGGAATAGCGACAATCGCAGCGAACACAACAAAAGGCAAATGGCCAAATGGCAACAACAACGAGGGCAACAACAACAGCGAGAGCAGCTACAACTGTCCTGCCTATAGGGAAATTTATGGGCCGCACAACCGGCACAACCAATTTCATGTTGCCAGCTCAAATTTAGCATGGGCGACTCCCCTCTCTCTCTTTCTCTCTCCTCTTCCCTCCTGCACTTTTATTATATTTTCCATGTTCACTGCAAATTGTTTTTTCTTTCGTTTCCCGTTTCATTTTATGTGTTTTAATTGTGTATTGCAGTGTTTCTTTTGCCAGATTGAAGATATGTGTGGCATGAAAAACTGAAATACTCTTTTTGGGCAAATAAAATCACGATCAAATTTACATTTTGAATTCCATGAATATCGTGTTTGCTTAAACATAAAGCCATCATCTGCTCGTAGGAGCTGTCCATATTTGTGCAGCCTAATGAAAATTTCTAAAAATAAATATGTCTTCTATAGTAATCACTGTGATTCTAAACACTTTTCCAATAAGAAACCCAGAGAAACCAGGAGAAATTCAGAGAAATTCAGAGAAATTCCAAATAAAATGTCTGAGATTGTAAATAAATTCGTAATAAACTTAAGAGCTCAATTTCATGAGCGCAGCTGCTGAGGCAGCCCTCTCTCTTCTCCTCTTTCCACACTTCCCTCCTTAGATACTCGATGAGGCTGTGCCCTAATCCATGGCACATGCATAAGCCCGATAGTTGCCACACCTTTTAAATGCAAATCAGTGCGATGTTTTTGCCAAATGCAAAATAAAACCTGACCAGACCTGCAACAACAACAACAACAACGGCAACAGCAACAACAAGTGCAATAGAAACAACAACAACATCAAATGGAAAATGGAAAATGGCCAATGGAAATGGCAACATTTTGGAAATTTGCACTGTGCAAGTTTTTAGCCAAATGCTTTACATTTAACTGGCCACACACAGAGAGAGAAAGACAGAGAAGGAGAGCGAGGGGAAAGGGGATGGGAGAGTGAGGGTCATAAAGTGTACCCCGAAACTGACCCCAGCTGGTTGCTGCCTGCAACCTTTGCCACTGATTTTATTGCAACTGCTGCAGCTGCTGTTGCTGTGATAACGAAATTTCACATGCAGCCCGAGAGGGAAGGGAAGAGAAAAGAGTGGGGAAAGACGAGGAGGAAGGAGCAGCAGAGTGGAGGGAGAAAGAGAGAAAAATGCAAAGCTCTTTGGCTAAAAAGTGCAAATAAACTACACATTTTGCAGCAGCCCCCCGCCTCCGTCCCCCCGACGACCCCTAGAGCGACCCTCAAGTCCGCCCCTGTGCGGCTGCCTGCCCCTTGGCCGCTCCTGAACTATGGCTCAGTGCGTGGAGCAGTATATGGAAATTGCCATAGTATCTCTGTATCTGCCTGGCTGCAGGCATCGCCCTGTGGCTTTTAAAGGTGTTTACTGTGTTTCGCCTCTCGCCTCTCGCTGCGCCCCAGCTCGCCTCTGGCTCCGGCCAGGGCCCAAGGGTTAGTTAATTTAAGCGCTTTTCATAAGTATTTTATGGGCGGAGCCAGGTCGGAGAGGGCAACTCGGAGGGGCACCTCAAATGGGCCAAAAGTGCAGTCGGAGTCACTGCCTGAGGAGGCTGTCGAGCAACTGCGAGCAAAGTGTGCTCACAATGGAAACAAAACAGTCTTTTGATAAAATGCCATTTGAATTATGCTTTAAGTCAACTGAAATCTGGAAGATACATGAATGAGTTATTGTTACTGAAAAATCTCTAAGATCTATTGCACACTTGCTAAGCTTAGTATAATAGAGATCAGTGCTGCGGCCTTTAACATCTATTGTTGAACTGCAGAGCTTAATTAATTATCAGTCTAGTATTTTTTATGATATCTAAGACTTTAACTGAACTGATTCAATTCATTTTATAAGTTTAGAGAAAGTTCTTAGCTCGTGTTTCCCATCTCATACGGGATAATGGGGGAATACTGTGTCTATGTGTTCTGGCGCTTCAGCTTATGATTCTCAGTTTCTTCATATTGGTTCCTAGTTGATATTTCTTTCTAAGTTTACAGTAATCTGTGAGCAGTCCTGTGAGAATTCCCAAATAGTTCTTGCTTAACTTTATCAATACTCCACATGACTTTGGTTTTCAGTCGCTGAAGTTAAATCCCAGCCCGCTTGCTTTATTTATGATCTGATGAAAATCTTTCATTTTCTTGCCGTGTATAGAATGAGTTATTAACGAGTCTCATTCCTTTCGATTGATACTGTGATATTTTGCAACATATACATACATAAACGTATATGAAGGCAAATTTAATTGAATTATCTACAGCAAGTAACAGCAACTGGGACTTATTTTGTTTACAACATATTCAAAGACTAAACAAGAGCAACAGTCAAGCGGCACGCGACAGTGGGATACCCTTCGACCTTTTTGAAACGTAAAGAGTCAATAATTGTACATTACTTCTACTTAATAGAAATATCGTAACGTAAGCCTTTATATGCGTCTGTAAATGAATACGTGTATATGCCTGTATCATTTCATTGGTCAAGCACAAATGTATGTACATATGTGTGTGTGTGCGTTCGAATGCAAAAAATGCGTGTGCATAGAAAAGAAGAGAAGAACAACAGATAGCGCTACGAGCTCGCATTCTCTTGTATACAAAATCTGGCGAACAAGGTTTTTGTTTAATAACGTCTGTTTTTGTTGTCCGATCGGATTGAAATTTTGAGGTTATGTTGGTATTATAATTAGCTAAGTATAGTCGTACTCAGAATGTTGTATCTTTAATATGTTGCTCACAAATCAGCTTAAAAGATTAAATTATTGATTTGCGTGGGTGGGGGGCGTGGCATCCAACATTTGAAATAAACTTCACCTGTCCCGGATCAACAGAAACCTCCATGCCAAATTTGTCTCTAGCTTTTATAAGAGCTGAGATCTGTGTGTTCATCTGGACATCCGGACAGACAGACAGACATGGCTTAATCGACTTGGCTAGTGATCCTGAGCAAGAATATATATACTTTATGGGGCCTCCCACGGCTCATTCTGCCTGTTACATACATTTGCACAAAGTTAGTATACCCTTTTTTGACCATTTTCAATGGTCGAAGGGTATAAAAATAAATAGGAACACAGGCTGGAAGTCTTGCAGACTGGGAAATATGCAGACAAATTCGAAGAAATACGCTGACGAACAGAGTGACTTGAATCTAAAGAAGTATTAGAAAGGTATTAGAAACTTTCGTTACTCATTCGAACTATAGTATTTTTTTGATTAAATCCATTGTTCATGAGTCTTCTCATTATCAAGTAAATCTATAAGAGCGTTCTCCATCAGATTTAATATATATTTTTCTGGATTGTATATATTTATATGTATTTTATCTATTCAAACCCTAACTATATAGATTAACCCTTTACTCCTTAATAAAAGTATACTTAGTGAGCTGTAAAGAAGCCAAATCGTGTGATATTTGGAAGTTGTGCGTGCTGCCTGGCTATGATAGAGTTCCAAGCATGTTTACACACCTGACCCAGGTGGAAACAGCCCTCTTCAATCTACTGCCACCCCCGCTGTGCTTGGCTCACATCATTCTGGGGGCAATTTTTGAGGCATTGCGCATTGTGAAGTGTCTTGTGCCGCCCCCTCCTTGGCTTGCCTCCCCCTTCGGGCTGCCTCCTCAAGCTGCATAAATTATGATGAAGCGCAAATCTTCAGTTAGCCGTATGTAAATGTAAATGAAGGCTTTGTGTCAGTGTGAGTGTGTGTGTGTGTGAGAGTGTGTGCGTTCGACTGTGTGTGTGCACGATGAGTGGCAGATTTGCATAATCCTTAGCAAAAGGTTTCATGACAACGCTGCTGCCGCTCGACATGTCAATGTGGGCGGGCAGTGATGCCAAGGGGGCAAGAAAGGCGGGCAGAGGGGGTAAGGAGGAGGCGGAGGGGAGTGCGGTGTACTGACAAGCCACAAATACTTCAGCACCTGCACCTAAGCTCGTAATTAACAGCACACACAGCGTATACATTATATTTATGTGTGTGCCTGCCTGTGCATGTATGTGCAGGCAGAGGCATGTACAGACACGCACACTCGGGCTGTCATTTACATAGGCAATTAGTTGTATATAGGTAAATCAGGCAGCAGCAGCAGCAGCAACAATGGCGATGGCAACTTGCAACTCGTTGCTGCAGCTTAATCCCCACTTGGCCGCAACTAATTTAATTGTGCTCAATTTGGCATAAACAGGCGGTGGCACATGTGAGACCAGAAAGTGACCTGGCTATAACACACACACACACACACACATATATAATATATATTTGCCACGCCCCGCCTCCCTACTCCCTTCTTGGCCTGTGCAAAGAAGCGGCGGAGGCGGAGAAACTGCAAAAATAACGAGACGACGAAGACGCTGCTCGTTGTTAATGCTTTGATAGACACATTACTTCCGTCTCAGTGGTTAAGCTGTAGCAGAATGGCCAGGGGGAGGGAGGGGGAAGAAGAAAGAGGAGCAGGAGAGGCGGAGACAGGCACAGCAGGAGCCGCAGCAGCAGCAACACCAGCAGAAATCTAATACATCTTGCCAAGCGAAGGGATAACTGTTTGTTTACACAGACCGACAAAGATGGTGGAGAGGGGGAGGCGGGGGAAAGACTACGACGACGGGGACTATTTGCCCATGGCCCCTTTGGCCCCGGCTAAAAACCTGAGCCTCGGCCTGGACTCGATTTTCATGCGCTGCGCGCTCTGCTCCGCTGCCGACTGTGCCTGGCTTTGGCTCTGGCAAATTGCGCAAAAAACATTGCAAGAGGCAACGGCAACAGCAGCAGCAGCAGATTTCCATGCACAACAAATTGTCATGCGGACAGGCAGGCAGCCCACACACACACAGACACACACATAGACACAGACAGAGCGAGAGAGATCCACAGACATGCAGCTCTGCGGTTGGTCTGCCCCTGATCCCCCGTCCCCCGCTCGCTCTGCACGTCTCCAGTTGCTGCTCAAGCACATGAAATCCTTACCCGGGCGCAAGTCAAGCAAACAAACAAACCGCAATGACATGCAGGCACAAGCACAGCACGCTGAATCTTCTGCAGCACTTACCCCCTCCCCCCACCCCCTGTCCTCTGGCCCCTCTCCTCGCAGACTTGCCACAGTTGTAACCGGAAACTGTCGCTACGCGCTAGTTTCGCATATTTCACTGTCAACTTGCGGTAAATAGACTTTAAACAAATATGAAAATAACTCGCAAGCAGCACACACTCACACACACATGCACGTGCATATAGATCTGTGTAAAATGGGCAAGAAAAATGCAGAAATCAGCAGAGCGAAAGACGGAGAGAGAGAGAGAGGGAGAAAGAGGGGGAGCCGGAAAAAAGCCAAAGAAATTTGCAAACGTAAACGCGGCAAGTTGTAAACTCTGCGCCAGCTCGTGCTGTGCTGTCATCGTGCACGCTATCTCCCTCTATTCCACTCAGTGTCTCTACCTCTCTCCCTCCCTCTCTCTCTCACCCGCTTTTCTCATTCTCTTTCTAACCCTCTGCGAGTCCAACCACGTACGTAATGGAAATCAATTGTTTACTTTATATGAGTTTTTCAAGTGCTTATTCAATATCATTAGATGAAGACGAGTCGCCTGGCTTGGCTGCCCGGGCTGCCATGGCTGCGCCATGTGTGTCCTATTTTGGCATTATCCAATAAGGCATGCGACTAGGCATACCCTGTGAACTAGCTGGCCAAATCAGTGTGCGCAACGCAAACTCAGTCGGAATATATCCGTGAACTGCTTAGGCAACGTGCAGGCTGGGAACAGTCCCTCGAGTGGGAACAGCTTAGCCGAGTACTGGGCACAGTAAGCCGAAAGTTTCGAGCTGGGCAAACAACACAAACTCCAAAACGAGAAATCTTTCCAAACGCGCTTCTAACTTTTCTCATTTTCCAACATTTTCGTTTTCATTTTGACTGCTCCCCCTCTCCACCTCCTTCTCTGTGTGTGTGTATGTGTGTGAGGCACAAGCGAAATCTTAATTTAAACGCGCAGCTGTTGAATCAAAGGTTAACCTTTCAACCGACACACACACAGGGGACTTGCCGCAGAAGAAAAAACTCATTTTGTCAGGCTGTTTGTCTCGCCTCAATCTCCACCTGGCACACACACACTCAGTGTAACCAGTCACAGCGTATGCTAACTCCCTTCCATCCCCACCTCTCCCCTGGCTGCTTTACCCTCCGTGGATGCAAATAAGCGAATATTCATTTGATGATGCGAGTCGAATGCGAGTGCCGACTTCGAGTGTTGTTGCTGTTACACGTGCCCTGTGCGAGGACACCCCAAAGGGGAGTCGACTGCGGACACGCTGCTGCGGATCGACAGCTGAGATAGTCACGTACAACTCGCTGTTTTTCTGGCTTTTTTTGGCTTTTTATGCCGTGGCAATAGCGCGCCTAATTAGCGTCGAATCGCAGCGCAGCCAGCGACGGCATCTTTGCAATTAAAACGCACTTTTCGTGCGTCGAAACAGACCGGGACGGGGGAAGGTTTGCAGGGGGATGGGCTGAAGTAGGCAGAGAGGTAACTGACAGGCAGGAATGTCTGTAAGCAACAACAACAACAGCAACAGAGGCAGCAGCAGCAGTTACAAAATGGCGCATGTTGCCGCCTTCGAAATTAATTTGATTTATGCCGCTTGCTATTTGCCTGTGTATTCGTGTGTGTGCGTGCGTGTGCGTGTTGTGTTTTCTGTGTTTCCCAATTGCTGTAGCTCCCCTCTCCCTCTCCTGCAGTCACCCTCTCTCTCCCTTTGCTGACAAGGGCTGCCTGCTTCGGTCAGGTAACGAATTTCCGACTAACAACGAAAATGAAAATAAAACATTGCAATGCAGCCTGAAAAGTGTCGACTTTTCGCAGAGGGCAAACGCACAGATGTGTGAAAGTGTGTGTGTGTGTGTCCGTGTACAACATGCTGCACACCTGTGCCGGGCGACATATTGCGCCTATATCTGTTACGGGCGCTGCTTGAAGCTTACCATTGGCTTTTGTCCTTAGAGAGTTGTTGGAAGATATGTTCTGAAAACTTCCAGGTGGAATTAATGGGAAATGCAGGAAGAAGACTTCAAGGAAGAAATGGTATTAACATGTGATATAATTAAAAATAATCATGAAGATAATTATAAGAATGGTGGAAATACTAAAACCGATGCAATAATATAAATATATAATTATAAGCAACAATATCGACATGATAAATGTTATTATAAAAGTATGTAGCAATTCAAATAATAATAAAAATTAAAATGAAAATCATGCAAATTCTTTAATAGTATTAAAAGAAATATTATATTCTATATTAATATTATATTAGTATGACTTATGAATGAAAGCAATATTATAAAAAACAAATAAAATATTTAAATTAAAAACAAATAAAGAAATAATGATATCGCTATGCTAAAGACAGTTCAACTAATAATGCAAGTTCTTATATCAATATCGCAAATACTTCCTTAAATAATAAGAATAATAGTTATTAATACTTATAAAACTATAACATGTTTGGTATGAGAAGCATCATATCAGTTATTCATGGAATATTTCTAACCTCTAAAGATTTCCCTTGTCAGTTTCTGTCAGGGTTGCCCCGCCTGGGCTTATTATGAAATAGAACCGCATGAAAACTCATCGCTGGCTGCTGCGGAAACATATTTTGGGCCGGGCACGCAAAAAAGCGTATTCCAACAACATGAATTTGAAAGTACCTCAGACCCCGCGCAACACACACCCTCCCCTCGCACCCAAATAGCGGCAGGTACGAGCAGAACAGAACAAAACACGACAGAAGCCGCTGCTGCCTCTCGCACAATGCAAATAAAAAGCCATAAACTTTCATTTAAGTTTAAAATGGCATTTAAATGAATGAGTGGCTGCCACCACGTCCGCACTTGGCTTCCCCCTTCCCTCTCACACTTCATTGCTGCCACTTTGTGCCAGTGGCACAGGCAGTCCCAGTTTGGTGCATGTTGAAGGTGTTGGGGGTACGGGCTGCCGTTGGGGTTGACTGCGGGCCAAGTAACACATGTATCATAATTCATTTCCATGTTTTATTTCATTTTAACTGCACTTGCTCTGTCGCCGTGTCGCACTTCTCGTTTATTTGTTGCCGCTGCGTGCGACAATAAATACGAATCAAAAACAGCAGCTAACGGCGAAATGGCAAACGGGAGAACGCACACATAAAAAGCAAAACCAAAACAGACACAAACAAAACCATAACAATTTGCATATATAAAACATGTCTGACTCGGGCAATTGGCTGCAGCTGACAACAAACGGTTAATGCACAACTTATTAGGCGAACAGCTTTCTTTAAAATGCTTACCTACCTTTTATCAAACTCTGCAGGTCTTCCGTCTTTGAGGTCATGCCGTTCTTCAACATCGGAAGCCATATTTGTGCCGCTCTATAACTTACATATTTCACCTTTTCTGTACAAGTTGCATATACTGATGTTTTTTTCGTGGATTAACAACAAACAAATCATTCAAAGAAGTCTCATTCAAAGCTAAACTACCTCTTGTCAGTGGACATATACAAATATATTATCAAACATCTGAAATAATCTTGATCACAAGAATACAAATTCATTTTGGCAAGAAGTTTGCAATTAAGCTTAGGCCGACGAATGTCGAAAACGAATGTTTTCGGTCCATGCAGTAAACGTTATATCATTGCCTATTTTAGGAGCTGCAAAAAATGTTACAGTGTCGAGAATTTAATGCATATTTTTGCGCTCAATGGATTTTACGTTTACAGTGAAATGTTAAATTCGAAAATTTCCACCGCCCCGCCCTCTGGCGCTTAAAGTCGGGTTTAAAAAGGGTTTTCATCTAAAAGAAACAAGAGAAACTCAAAAGTCAGCATACAAAAGTTTTTCCTTTTCCTGGGCGATCTTTTACACTTGGAGGCGGTGGGTACTGATCATTGAAAAAAGAAGAACAAAATCGAAACAGCCCCAAGTCGCTATCTGCTCTAGTTTCGTTGCAATTTCCAACTGAAAAACGAAAAAAATGCCGTTATTCGAAAAAATTGACAGCTTTGCCGCTAACAGAAAATAGGCGCTGCTCGGTATGCAATACAATAACACATTGTTATCTGGGAATTATTCTGTTAAAAGAGGGAGGCAGCGATAGATTTTCATGTAAACATGCTGCTAAACAACTAAGGCTCTGTTAATAAAAGCCATATTACGTCCAACGCTGACCTCCGCCATCCAAGTGTGGGGTACTGCCTCCAAGACTCAGCTTTATAGGCTGTTTCGCGGCTTAGCGAAATGGTTTTCCATGAGGCTTATTTTCTCTCGCGAATGAAGCGTGTCAGGGAGAAATCTACTCACGGTTTCGCAATGATTTTCCCTCGACAGATTTCCCCAGCGCTTTTCTATAAATAATAAATAAATTAAAAAGCAAGCTAATTGTTAATCTGGTGCGGCTTGCGGCTTTGGCCTATGCGCTTTTGTCAGCTGCCCCGGCTGCAATGCGACAGCGACAGCATCAGCGCCCTCTACCGGCCACTAACAAGCTCTGCCTCTGAACACGCCCTGTCCCACTCCCGCCGTCCGGTGTGTTTAAATGTAAAGCACTTGCTGTGGTCGCTTTGACCGACCCGAAAGTTAATCTCTGCCAACCGCCGACAGAGCCAACTGACTGCGCCCCCAACATGAGCTGATCCTCTCAGGGCAGTCCCCGCCAGCCTTGCTTTTTAGCTGGTTAGATGCTTTGCTTTGCCATTCCCTACTATCTCCTTTCCCGCCCCTCTCTCTCTGTCTGTCCCTTGCGCTTCTCTGATTCGCTTTCGAAGCCAACCACAACTTACGTTTTTCACAGAGAGCGCAGGTTGTGTTGTTTGTTTGCCCGTTTTGTTTGTTTGCTTATTTCTCTGCACACTTTTTATGCACTCTGTATGTGTGTGTGTGTGCGGGGGCGAGTGACAGGGTTTGATTTGTGCCAAGCAAGAAGTCAACCAGGCAGTCCAAGATAAATCGCCTTTCAACGCAATCTGGGCGGGCTGGCATAAAAAATACCACGATCAGTCATTACACACACAGCCACACACACTCATACACACACCACCACAGCATGGCACATAAGTGCTTATGCTGTGCGTCCTTCCCAACTTCCTTTTTATGGCGAACGCTTTAAATTTTTTATGCAAGCTGCAACTGCTGATTTGGCGATAGTGTCCCTTCCTCTTTCCCCCTCTCGCTCTTGCTGTCTCTCATGCTACGCTTTGTACACCCCTTCCGCTTGGTCCCTCTCCTGCTGCACTCTCTGTTCTTCCTCGTCATCGTTGCCTGCAGCACATAAGTCATTTCGCAGCGCACTTGCAAGAATTCACACGAACTGCGTCCCATCCGTCCTGCTGCTGCTGCCTGCATCCTGCCAGTCACCTCCTGCCTCCGCCCCTCCTCCCCCCACTTCTCCCTCATTTTAGCGTCTCAATAGTCTGTTACTAATACGTTTGTGCAGTGTGCTGCCATTTTAATGCCTCTCGTGCAGCACCAGCTCCAACAGCAGCAGCAACATCGGCAGCGGCAGCAGATTCTTTTCGAGTGCATAAAGGAGCCGCAGCTAAGGAGCTGCTGCAGCTATCAGCGAGCCCCGCTTCGCCTCGCTCCACCTCGTCTCGCCTCGTTGCGCCTGCCAAGCTGCTGCTGCTGCGTCACTGCATCAATGCGACACAGGATATTACCGCCGTCATTCACAGCGGGACGGGGCAAGACGTCGTCGCCTTGGTAACAGTCGTATTCCTTGGCACGCACATGTTCCGCAGGGGGAGAGAGGAGGTTGGCAGTGTTTGAGGACCTTCCTTGCTAGTATTGCGGGTGCTGCTTTCTATGGCTCTCACTGCCGCTGCCTCTGCTGCTGTGGCGCCTCAATACTCTGACGCTTCCGGTATTTATGACGCAAGTAATCAAATTGAATGGCGCGTTGCAGTTTCTTTTGCCTTTTATTTGCACTGACGAAGGGGAAAGAGAGCAGAGCTCCTTTACGCTCGTCGTCCTCGTCGTCGTGCAGTGATAAATTCTTACATTTCTTCATGCTATTGCCCTCTCTCTCGCTCGTTTCGCCTTTGTGCACGCTGCTGCTGCTGCTGCTGCTTCCGCCGGGTGCATCATAAAAAATTGTGCGAAACTTTCAAGCTTTCTACACATTTTCATCGCTTATCAGCGACGGCTGCAGCAGCTTAAGAACGGAGCGAAGGATGGCAGAGCGGGGCTGGGAGGGGTAGAGAGGGTGCTGGGCAATGATAATAATGAACGTGCATGAAAAATTGCCAGCTGACTCAAAAAGAACTTGCAACTTGGGCATTAGCCGAGGCGCAATAAATAATAAGCACCGCTTCCAGTTGCAGTTGCAGCTTCAGCTTCAGCTTAGCTGTAGTTCCTGTAGTTGCACTGCCACTTGCAACACTCGTGCCAGAGCTGTGCCCAGGCACAGGCACAAGCACAAGCTGCACAGAATGGGCGCATAATGAACGACTTCTTAAGGGATCTCAGGAGAACGCGCGAGGACGTGCGACTTGGCTGACTTGCATAAAGCTGAATTAGTGGCTAATGGCGGTGGGATATGGGATATGAGGTAGAGGTAGAGGTAGAGGTAGAGGTAGAGGTAGAGGTAGAGGTAGAGGTAGAGGTAGAGGTAGAGGTAGAGGTAGAGGTAGAGGTAGAGGTAGAGGTAGAGGTAGAGGTAGAGGTAGAGGTAGAGGTAGAGGTAGAGGTAGAGGTAGAGGTAGAGGTAGAGGTAGAGGTAGAGTATATGTAGTGCTAGAAGCAATGCCAGACTAATTGCTTTACGTAATAGTGAGGCTCAGAGTGGAGGTGATACAACTGTATTGGAGCTTTAGTGAAAGCTATCTTAATTGATTAGAATTTTCTTTGATATATACTGGAAGATCTGGCTTCAATAAAACACGCCTTAACGATACAAAAATAAAACACCTCTCTGTTTCATGTTGTCAATAACATAACGTATTAACCTATAACGCTACAAAAGATGGAAACCAAAACAAGTAGAAGATTTATTTCAATGTGTTGTTGCATGCGTAACTTGGCGTAATGTGAGCATCTTGTGATGCACAGCAACTCCTCTTAATCGACTTCATCGATAACAAATAATAGTATTTTCTAACTACATTCAACAAACGATAGTGTGTATTCAAAGGACGGCAAGGCTTGGCATTATCGAACCCATAACACTGGCAGTAGAAAAATCAATAAGAATCTAGATTTTAGATTGATATTATTCTTGATTTACAATTTTGGAAGTAATGAATACACTTCGATTGTATAACTGTGGAAATATTCCAAAAACGAACAAAATAAAATATTCTTTCTGACAACACACAAAAGGTTTCCTCTTATGTTAACTTATTTGAGACAGTTTCACAGTTTCTATTGTTTCATTAAGTTAATGGATTGTAACAAAGAATCGATGAAGTCGCTTATTCTCATCATATCTAAAGCAGAGCTCTCAATGAAATGAACTTTGCTCTTGAACCTTATAACCTAGGGTACTCTACAACCCCCAAGTAAAATGCAAGTCTGTAGATGAACTAGATCTAACAGCTACCTGATACTAACTCAGTGGCTCGATAGCCCATCATTGCAGACTGGGGCATCTTTTGGCACTTTGCGAACCTCAACGAGAAGGCAGGGAAAAGGGGGGCAGCTACTGGGATAACCGAACAATGCAGCTCGCCCGCTCGCTTGCCTGCTGCGCTTAAGCTCTTCAGGATTATGGCTCGCAATCTGCCCATTCATTCGACGGCCGCCACGAAAACTGCAGCTGCTGCTGAATTTGCCACTTTTGTCGACGTTGTTTTTCACGTGGGTCAGCAAAAAAACCGAGGAGGAAAAGCGAAAAATAACGAAAAATTATTCGACTTGCTTGATTTATGTTTTTGTTATTGTTTTTCATAATCCGCAAGGATGTGGCAAGGAGAAGTAGACGAAGAAGAGGGAAAGTAGAAGGAGCTAGAAGAGCGTCTCGTTCAGGCGTAAATCTGTTGGGAAAACTTGCTGGCGTTAGAAGATAACCCCAAAAAAGTTGACTAGAAGGATTCAATCAGCGCTAAGCTAAGGAGGGGTAGGTTAGGGAAAGAGTGAGATGGAGATTCCTCCTGCGTGTCCTGCAGCAAATGAACAAATTAATTAAGACGGAGGCAGCCGTGAATTGTTGCACAATTGCTCCACGTCGTCGTCCACGCTGTCCACCTTGCCTGCCCTCGGGCTGGCAATGTCAACGCAGGAGACATGAAATTAATGCAGCAACTGGACAGTGGACAAGTGGACAACAGGAGAAACAGCTCTGGACAGGAGCCAAAGGACGACAAAGGCAACGTACAGAAAACGTTAACGTTAACGCTTCACTGCATCCTGGCAGCGGGCAGCCGGCAGCCGGCAGGTAGTGCCGCTCGCTCCCTCTCTCCCTGTCTCGTTCTGTCAGTCGGCTTATCCCTTTCTAACTATCTCCATGCCCAGGAATGGGCTCCAAAGCAGCTTAGCCTGCAGGTGACGCGAGCGACGACGCAAAATCAATCGAGAAATCCATTGCCATGCATAGGTGGAACCTCCTCCCCTCTTGCCCCTACCCCTAGCCCACTGCTGGACACGCTCATCCATTCTCTGTGTCCCGCATCCCTTGCCTGTCGCTGTCTCTGTCTCTTCCCCGTCCATGTGTGGACCACGTGCTGGTCAGCGCCAATAACGACGTAATCTGTTTATATCCATTTTTCCTCTTCTTTTTTCGGGTCATTGTGTTGCGCACTTTTTCCATTTGTCCAGCACGTTCCTTCCTGCCTCCGGCCTGCTCCTGCTGCTGCTCCTCTTCCTCTCCTCCTCCTCCTCTCCCTTGCTCCTTGGTGCTTCAATTTTCTGGCCGGTAGTTTTTGTCGCTTGCTCGTCCTGCGATTGAGTTGTTATTTTTCGCTTAGTGCAATTTATTTTGGCCAAGTGGCAGCCCCAAACGGGCAGCAGGCAGCGCAGCGCTTAATTTATTATGCTGACTACTTCAGGACACTCCCCTGCCTCTCCTCCTCTACCAGCTCTTCTCCCTCGACCCACTACTCGCTCATCAGCCCAATGCTGCTGGGCCATTGTTCAATGGCAGATAAAAGAAAAATTAAAGGCAAGCGAAATGAAAGTCGCCCAAGTCGAGGACGACAACGACGACGATGAAGTACCAACACAAAGAGCAGAGCGCAAAACAGAAAAAATACTAGAAAAAACCTTATTAATTTCAGCATTGAAAAATTGTGCAATGTCTCCGCGCCGAATTCATTTATTAGCAGCGTGATAAATACTTTCAATTTTCCCCCTCAATAAATGATAACGTAATGCCCGAGCATTAAAATAAATCAAGGGATGGACTAACCCCGCCCCCACCAGCCCCTCGCTGCCCTCTTTGATCTGCAACAAACTGAAACAATAAATAAAAAGTGATTGAAAGAAAGTGAGAAATAGTTCTCGCACTGCAGATAAAAACTGTGAGAAATTCTCTAAATCAGCTTTGCCGGCGATGAAAGTTTTGACTAAATAGAAAATTACGCTCTGCAAGAGAACTTGGGAAGGTAATGAAAGCATAAAGTGATAATGGAAATGGAATAAAACAGAGACTTGTTTTACTTTCTAGTTACACAAGTTGGGATAATCATCAAGTTAGTTTTGCTGTAGTTGCGATTGAATAGCAACAGTTTCTGGTCATCCAGGCAGCAGTTTTTGCTTGCTTTCCATTGTAATTTGATTGTTTTAAAGTACAGTATGATTAGTTTCATTAACAATATGAATAAACTTAATACTTATTATATTTTACGTTTTTCTAATTAATTTATCAACAAAATTATAAAAAGCTTAAGAAAAACATTCATAATAATTTCAATCCTTTTGATCATTCTTGCCTTATTTTGCTTTGCAATAATTATAAACATTCCTCATAGGATAGATGGATATTTCAACTAATTTTAATAGAAAGATTTCTTGCTTAGTCTCTCAACAGTGGTCAAGTCAGCCCTCGTTCAGTAAACGGTGTGCACATGCTCCGGACAGTCTTCACATACATATCTTCTTCATCTTAAAATTCCACTAATATGGTAAAGATTATCTCTATTCCGAAAGACATTCAGTCACTCTAGCACATCATCAACTTTCACAAGATTCAGTTTCTCAGAAGAACCAGTGAAATGGGTTTTATCACCATATGGCTATTTATAGAGTGCATCCATCAAACAATCTACCAATCTCAGAAGGACAGATTCCACTTTTATCCTTCATAAACTCCACTAATATCAACTCCTAAACGCTCTTTTACTCCACTGAATAACTCCACTTTAGTAATTCTAGCATATAGTCTACTTCAGAATGCCTCCTCTAGTAGCTCTTATCTCTAATGACATTCAGTCACTCTAGCACATCATCAACTTTGACAATATTCAGTTTCTCAGAGGAACCAGTTTGTCTCAAGTGAAATGAGTTTTACCACCATATGACTATTTATACATTTTAGCCATCAAACGATCTCCCAATCTCAAAGAGACAGAGTTCATTTACATCACTTTTATCCTCCATAAACTCCACTAATAACAACTCATGGTTACCTTAACTCCACATACTAACTTCACATAAGTCACTCTAGTACATCGCCTTCTCCAGGTTGTCTCCTCTATTCGCTCTTATCTCCAATGAAATGAGTTATAACATATACATATAAACGAGCTATACACGTGTATAATATACCAATCTCAGCAAACCCATCACCACCAGCGAAGATCAACAGCTCCGCAGTTCGTGGAGTTTAATCGCATTATAGCGAGATTTGCATAGCCAAACGAGGCAAAGTTGATTATTGATTTCGATTCTTATGCTAATCAAACATCAACGCTGATGTCGTCCAACATAATCGGAATGTCTAACTAACTGTCGCTCTATAAGCACAAAGAGAGAATATGAAATTGAGATTCGACAGCGATTACGAGTCGCCTCAATGCCTTGCCGACTTTTTTGTTGGCCATTTTTGGCTGACTGAATGAATGAATGACTGACTGAATGAGGAAGCCACATTCGATTCAATTGCTGTGATTAGCATGAAAATCATTACAGAAAAAACAACAAGACGGGCTGGAAAGAAGCAAGCAAGAAGGAGGAAGGACGAAGGAAGGAGAAGGGAGAGGAGCCATGACAGGCCGAGAGGGTCCAAAAATAGAAAATGCTCGGCCATTGCTTTGTCAAATGTGTTTGTGGTGTGCGAGTGTGTGTGAGTGTGTGTGTGGTAGGTGCGCTGGTGTGTGTCGTCTCAGATGTGTCAGTGTCAGAGGCTACACTGGAAGACGGAGGTGGGGGAGCAGCCAAGCAGACAAAGGCAGCAGCCAGTGAAAAATCGAGTCAGGCAAAACAAATAGGAAAATAGTTTGGACGGCGACATTGACACAAACAACAACAAGCAGAACGCCCAAAAACAAAAAGAAATCAAAGTTCTCATGCAAGCAGCGAAGGCCAGAGAAAGAGACGGAGCGATTCTCCTTTTGGGCCCGTTGTAAAAGTCAAGCGAAATAATATTTTCCGGGTAACAGGCAAAGGCAAAGCCAACAACAAGAGGACGAATAGAATTGGCTGTTGGTCTGCCTGAATTCCCGCAGTACCCTCACTCTTCTCCCCTCTGCTCTCTCCAGATATTACTTCAAGCGTAACATTGAAAAAAGGAGAGAGTGGGAGAGAGAGAGGGAGGGAGAGTGAGGAGAGCGAGAGGCGCAGCAAGTGACAGTGCCAGCAGGATGAACTTGCTCGCCATCATTGTAGGCAATTTGCAAAAATAGCAGCGATTTCTTCCAAGCCTGCCTATGCCCCTCTCTTTCTGCCCCTCTACTTTTCTCTCTTTCTCTCCCTCTCTCTGTCTCTTTCTCTGTTTGTTGTGGCAGTCAGGGCAGGCAAGTTTAAAGGAAATCAAAATAAAAATCATAAAAATGCACAACGTGGCGCGTTTGTTAAGTGAGAGAGAGAAGGCAAAGTGTGAGTGCAAGAGAGAGAAGGATAGAGAGAGAGTGAGGGAGACGGAGCGCAATGTTGCCTTGGCACGGCAAGATGAAAAGTTGTTGCTGTTTATGGCGGAAGTAGATAATGCCAAAGATGAACAAGACGCAGGCGACGACGATGCTGCTGCTGCTTGCTGATGCCAGTCACACTGCAGGGCAGACAGAGAGGGAGAGAGAATGAGTGAGAAAGGAAGAGAGGGCGACTGAGCCCGAGACTGGAAGAGCTTACGGGTCGTCGCTGGGGTCTATAATTTCGCCATTACAAAACAATAGTAAAAACAAACTGCAACAAAGTTTACAGTCGCCGCGACAGGCAACCAGAGTAAGATCAGGGGGGAGGGAGGAGAGAGGGAGGGAGAAACTGAAAAGGGAGCAAGGAAAAGCACAACAACTACAATGGAGCATGGGGAAAAGGCAGAGAGCTTTGCTGCATGAGCACATTGTCGCATTATGTGCAATTATTGTCGCAATTATGGCCAGACAATTGTCAGTTTTGGCGCTAGCTTTGAGCGTACTCAACGCCGAGAGAGAGAGAGGAAGGGGGAGAGAGAGGGAGATGGATGCTTTAAGTTTTGGAGCTGTGCCACACAGCGAGAGGAAGCCACGCACTTCAGCTAATCAACAATGTCAGGCTCAGTCAACTCAGTCAACACACACAGCAGCCCCACAATCCCTTACGGGAGATAAGGCCCAGCCTACCCACACCCCTGCTGCCACTCCCACTCCCAGTGCTACTCCTCCTCCTGCTCTGCCCAGTGTCACATCAATAAAGTCAACATGAAGCGTGCGGCTGCTCGTGACCAGCCACAGGGAAGAAGGGAGCAGTGGGCGGGGCTGGTGTCGCACTCACAGCCTACGCAAAGTTCAGCTGTTTTGTCACTTATTCACAGCACATTAAACAATTTGCTTTTTACGCCGGCCAATAACAGGCAGCAGCAGCAAACAACACAGAGCAACCTCCCCACCCTGCCCCCGCCCCCTCTCCGGCAACACTGACTAGGCCGTAGCTGGACGAGCCTGCCTAGCCAAGCGCACATTTTAATTGTTCTCGTCATGAACATGTCATAAAGCAAATCAGATTAAATGCGTCACTTATTATTGTGTGCCAGGGCAACGAGGGGAGGGGCAGAGCGGGGGAGTGGGGAGCGAAAGCGACGGCAGTTACTGTCACTGTTGTGTGACTGGGGGTGTGTGTGAGTGTGTGTGCTGTGTGAACTTTCTTAACTGCGGTCAAATGTGCCGAGCATATCGGCGGCAGCAAATCGCTTTTATTGCATATTACCTACTCCAACCGGGGAAGCACAGTGGTGCAGGCAGTGTTGGAAAGGGGAAAAAGTAAAGAGTGGAATATAGTACTTTATATGCAATTTACAGTTATTAGTTTGTTGGAACGTACTGCGATCTTGTAGGTTTATTGTTCACCTAGCTAAAAACTCATCTGGGCTAGTTATCTTGAGGAAATTTATTATTTTGCCTGGACAGGTCGACCTTATCTCGTTAACCTTGTGAAGGTGCTTGCCTAGTGAGACACTTCTTTAATATGAAATCCAATGCCGAACCCACTGTGAGTAAGTGCTTTATTGTCTTCTGATTTTGGGCAAAATATGCATCGCTCATTACTCACTATTCCCAATTTGCTAAGGTGTGCTCTACGCCTTTAGTACTCTGTACTTGGTCAATTGATAAGTTCCCGGCATGACATATATGTAAGATGCCGCTACAACAATTAAATCCTTTTGATTTTTAGCCCAGACCTTTAAGTAGTCGTGTAAGTATAGGCACTGGGCCTTCTTTACTTCATTAACTGCTTAAGCCTATTGAGGTTGTTGCAGCCTCAAAGTGCTTTCGATTGCTGCAACCTCTTTGCCCCCTCTGATCTAAGGTACTACTTAATAGTGTCTCGGCACACGCCCTAACATTGAACACTCTGGTCCTTCGTTGTGTACTTTACAGTACAGCAATATATCTTTATGAAATGCCCCAATAGTTTAAAGTTTACTCAAGAACCCAATTAATCCACTTACCTTAACTAAGTTATTGGACTTTCAGAATCTTTTCACCCCTCCCTAGTTCATTTCAACCCCTCTTCGTCTCTCTAGCCCTCTCTTTATTTTTGCTTCTTAGTCCTTTTTGTACCCATCCCCATTCTCATTTACACTGACTGCATCCACTTGCCTACATCTTGCTTTGTCGCCTCTTCTCCATCTCTGACTCTTTCTTCCTGCTTCCCCTTTAGTCCTAAACACTTGTCCGAATGACTAACATCTCCCCCTTCTCCCTCCCATATGAAATATGAATCGAATTTAAGGCAAACTAAGCAACTTATTGGAACTGCAAGTCCCTCTGCCAGATTACTAGTTCAGGAAATTAGAGCGTATTAGCAAAAGTTTTGGCAAAGCGATAATCATGGAGAGTTTATTAATGCCTGCTCTATTGCTCGACTTGCCTGTCCTGGCTTGGCTTGGCCTAAATTGATTATTTAAGCACTGTGGAAAGTGTATTTACAGCTCTGGCTCCACTATGCAGCCCCACCCTCTCTCTCCTCTCGCCCTCTACCCCTGCCTGGGGCGTTAACTTGCATGTTAGATTGTGCGTGCTGCTTAATTAGTTGCAAACTGTTTCCATCATGACAGGCCCGGCACACACATGCAGGGACAGGTCGGGGGTACAGAGGGAGGGGTATTACTTAATTGTAACTGCCCCCTCCTTCCCTTACCCTCCACTCACTTGAGTTATTTGCCCAAGGTGTCTGCAACTTTTCGCCTCGTATATGGCAGAATTGACACCGAAAGCGCTTTGTCATGTTGCAAGGGAGCCTCGTCCCACTCCTCCCTCTCCATTTCACTTCCATTTCTGCTTCGTTTTGGGAATCCGGTTTCCAGCAGCGCTTCCAGTTACAGTTCCGGTTGGGTTCCGGTTCGTTTCGGGTTATCTTTTAATCGTTCGTGCTGGCAAATATTGATTTCTAATATTGATGCAATTCCATTTTACAAATTTGCATAGCAAATTCTGATTGCTCGGGGACTCTGAGACAGCGCACACACACTCGATACATGAGAGCACTTCCCCCCTCCCCCCACACACACATCCCAAACACACATGGCCACACACAAACAGAGCACGTGCCTTCAGAGTTTTCGGGTAAAAGTCATGAATTTCCCTTCTTTCTTTCTGCTTTTTGTGTTGTTCGGCCGTCACACAATGAAAATCGACATGAGATCGCCCAGGCCGGAAGGGGGAAGAGCTGGCACTTGGCGCTCAGTCGATTAGGGGAGGGCAGGGGGGTAGGTTCGTGGGTTCTAGGGACACAAACTACGTATTGATAGAGCGTAGTTTTTGTTCCGTGTAATCACAGCGGCAGCAAGGGCAATTTACAAAATGAAAACATAAAATAATAAATACGATTTGACAGCGCACAGAGAGAGGGAGAGAATCGGACGAAGCAAGAGAGAATAATGCTGGCATATAACTCCCTTTCTATCTGTGTGTGTGTGCACAAAGGGAGCTACATCTACATAATCATATTATGCTTGACTGGCATGGCAAACCAAGCGCACAAATGTGGGTCCAACTGCAGCAATGCAAGAGGCATCGAGCGGGGAGAGGGGGATAGAGATACAGAGAGATTCAAGTAATTTGACAGGCGACATACATTTCACGTGCTGCACACACACACACACAGCCACACACACACACTCAGACGAGCCGAGAGCAGCTGAAGCGTTGGACAAGCCTTCGGAGTGGAGAAGACAGCGGGACAAATGGAGCGACGCCAGCTGCGCAAATCTGTTGGCCATGTGAATTGATGAGGGGCAGCAGCAGCAGCAGAGTCGGCAGCGATAAAAAGGCTTGTGAATTGCCTGGCAATGGGCCGGGTCTGGCCGCCCCAACCCTTGGGGAGGAGGTGGGAGGCAGGGAGGAGCTGGCAGCGGGTCAGTTGGACAGACAGTTGGAGCGACAGGGCCACCTGGCAGCTGCCAAAATTGCAAAATTGAAATTGAAATGCAAGTGCTGTAACGAGCGACGCACACAGCCGTGCGGCAGAGATATGCATGCATTACGCATACGCAGCGTATGCGGCAGCAGGCTCAACTCAACTGAACTCGGCTCCGACTGCGGCTGTCGCAAAGACAAGCCAAAGCAATTAATGTAATGAGCAGCAACATGTCAGAGCAATGTCGACGTCGACATTTTTGCACAAGAATTTTCAATCAGCACAGGCATTCAGAAAGAGCGAGGAGGCGTAGGCACAGAGAGGAGACGGGGGAGGGAGAGAGTAATGCGCAAAGGCGTCCGATGTAATTGTTTAAAACCGAGCTACTTAAGTGCTGGCTGTGCGTGTGTGTGCGTTGCATACAAAAAGTCCAATCATCCCTGTGTTAATGAGACGGGATGAGTGCCGGAAAGGGTAGGATGGGGCTGGGAAGGGGTGCAGTGGCAGAGAGTGAGTGAGTGGGCTGGCAACCTTTGTGGAGTACGCGTCGCATTCATTTCCATTTATGTTTTGTGCCAACTAATTTCGAGCTTCTGTCGGCGGCAACAAAACAAAATCAGCGTCAGCGACAAGCCCCTGCTTGACAAGACATGTTGCTACCTGTCTGTCTGCCTGCCTGCCTGCCACGCTGCCTCGCTGCCTCGCTGCCACGCGGCATGTCTTGGCAGGAGGCGTCCAAGTGCATTTTGCAGCAACAACAGCAAGAACAAAGCGCGCAGACGCTTCCTTTATTCTCGCCCAGCTCGGCGCAGTCTCACACATGCATACAATATGCATACTCATTAGTTTGGAGTGGTTCCGTCAACAGAAGACACCCACGAACAGTCAGTCAGTCAGAGGAGACTTCCCCTGCCCACCCACCCTCTTCTCTCCCCAACCTGCCTCTCTGCCACACCTGCCTGCATTTTCTTCTTGTCAACATGTCAGTCAGTCTTCATCATCATCGCCGCCATCAGCGTATCTTGCGCTGCTTCTATTTGTCAGCTTGTCTCTCTCTCCGTCCGTCTGTCTGTTTGTCTATACTTCTATCTCGCTTCGCTAAGCCTTCCACTCCGCCCCCCCTCCCCTCTTTCTACTCATCACAGTGCTCCGCTTTTAAGTTGCAGCCAATTGTTATTGCAGCATTTGTGTTGCCCAGCGAGAGTTTTGTGCAAGTTGTGCAGCCTTTTTTCCAGCTCATAAATCTTTTTTCGTATATTTGCTGTCTCCCTCCAACCCCCAACCCTTCTGCTGTCCCTCTCTCATTCTTCTATCTGCCTGCCAGGCTGCTTTCAATGTCAACTGGCGCAGCGGCAACGGCAGCGGCGGCTTTTGTCTGCTCTCGTTCTGCCTCTCTCGGCCTCATGAATAACTGATTAAAACCTTTTTGATTTCTGAATGGAATAAGGCCTCAGCCTCAATGCTGCGTAGGTAGTTATGCTGGGGCAGGGGCAGGGGCAGGGGAGGAGGCGGAGGCTTTCATTTAAGATAAAGCCGGACAGGGCAGCGTGTAAAGTCATCGAGTGCTTTTCTAAGTATACAAAAAGTACTCAAAGACGTTTTTAAGGGCTACAGGCAGACTAAAAATCAATTCTCGATATATAGGAATATATATAGGAGTATATAACAGTCTTTTAGCACTGGTTTATAGATGAAGTCACCGGAAAATGTTAAGCACGATTTAAGACAAGTCAATAGTAAAGAGTTTTGGTATAGTTAACTTTATGGGAAATTGTACAATGCATCAATCTTGTTACTGATATTGTCAATGTCCTTGGATAGGGATAAAGAAGTAACATATATATAGATATTTTAGTTGCTCGGTAAACAAATGACAGTCAATTAAATACGATTGCATCGATTAAGCTACTTATTCTGTTCTGTAAACTTACCTATAAGGTTAATATAATATTTGGAAGTATTGAAAAACAAATATAAGTATTTATGTTTTATTAAAGACGTTCAGCTTTCTATGTTGTATTTTATTTTTATTAAAATTTAAATACTCGTACACTCAATTAGGTATTAAAAAGATGAGAACAAAGAAACTTAGATTGTAACCGAGCACCTTATCAACTTATTAAATACTCTATGTAGTGTTGTATAATAATACTTATGTAGTTGAATATCAAACACGTGTTCATATGTGATCTCTTATATAAAATAAGAGACAAGACAGACCCATTGCATTTAAGACAAAACAACAAACTAAAGTGTTTATCAAAATGCTTTGCCTCGCGTGCTTTAATCACCTGCAAGCAGCTGTTATGCTCACTGTTATACACACATTCTATAATGTTCGCAGTAGTCGGCAATATCAGCTGCATAAATTACGCATTCAGCAGTCGAAAACTTGCAGAAAATTGCAAATTGTGAATTGTCGTTTAAACCAATTTTCAATTGTGCTCAGCATAGAGGACGAACAGCAAAGGGATAGAATAGTAGAGTAGGATGGAAACAGGGGAGAAGAGAGTGAAGCATCAACAGCAGTGGCAACTGTGCTACTCATAAATAGAACATTATTTTTCGCCGTGAATCGCAGCTAGAGTTGCCCTCGTCGTCGTCGCTTGTCTTCATGGCGCCTCCCCTTGCCATGCCTTGCCTCGCCTTTCGTTGCGTCTCAATTCACTGCACATTTTGCAAATAACAATCGCATTTTTTGAATAATTCAAATCCACTTTGTAGCCCGTCCGACTGACTGTCTCACTTGCTCCCCTCCCTCTCTCTTCCCCCACTCCTCTCGCTCTCTCTCTCTTGGAATATAAGAAAAGCCATAGCTGTCAAGAGGCGAGCGCGCTTTCCGTATGTTTTTCGCAGTCTTTGTCTCGGCATGGAAAATGCATAGCACACTTTTGTGCGCAGGCAACGCTTTTCCCTTTAACTCACTCACACACACATAACTTCAGAGCCTGCTGCGCGTATTAGGCTCAAATATTCATGAGCAACACTCTGTGTTGTGGACTCGCTCGCGCATTCGAGCGCATTTAAACTTGTATTAAAATTAAAACTGCGAACTGCGAATGGATTCAGGTTTTTCCCTTTTCGTAGCCAAAATTTGCGCTGATTTCATTTAGTTTGGTTATGGAGTGAGAAGAGTAAAGGAAGAGGGAGTAGATGTGGGAGGGAGGGAGAGGAGAGACTATACCGGACCGTGCCCACAATTCAAAAATCAATTTTCATTTGCAAAACGATTACATTCACATTCATTCAATGCTCGCTGGTTCGCAGCGCTGCCTTTTTTTGCATGCTCTGTGGCTGTGTGTGACTGTGAGTGTGTGTGATTGTATGAGTGTGTGTGACTGTGTGTTGTTGCTGTGTTTGTGCCGCTGCTATCGGTTCTCTTACACTCGAATGAACTTTTATTCAATTTGCAAAGCAACCACAAGCTGCACAATGGCCGTTTTAAACACTCAACCAACCAACGATCCAACGAAGCGGCGTGGCGGCGGAGCAGAGTCCAACAGGAGGAAAGGGGGAAGAGGGAAAGAGCTGACGCGGTAAAGGGAGGGGGAGAGTAGCGCGATGGAGCGGCAGGGCAAAGCCAGCGAGCGGCCATTTCGCCAGCGCAGCCTCTTGCTCGCTTCCCCTGCTCCTTTCCCTCTCCCTGCTTGTGCCCTGCCCTGAGCTGAACCTCAACCTCAGATGCTCCGACCTCAGCCTCGACAGCAACCTCAACATCAGCTACGGCTTCAACTCGACGAGCGTCCGCTGACATGTCTGTCCCGATGCCCTTCAGTCCCATTGTCCCCCCTGACCTCGCCACTTGCCGTTGCTCTGTTGTTCATTTAAATGCGGCTTTTTCGGCAAACTGACTACATAACACACCCACAAATACACACACATATATATAAGATACATATATATACTTAGTATGCAGATATATATGCCTCCTGCTCTGGCAATTTTGTGCGTTTTTTTTCCCAATTTCATGTTATTTCCTGGCGGACTTCGAATGCATTTATTCATGTGCGCCGACTGCAATTTGTTACATTGACAACTGTTACATATATGTATAAGTGTGGTGATCAAATCGAATGCAGTGCCTGGCACACTTTGTAAACTATTAGACGAACAAACTGTTATACACACAAACTGTTATACAGACAAACTGTTATACAGACAAACTGTTATACAGACAAACTGTTATACATTCAAACTGTTCTATAGACAAACTGTTATGTAGACAAACTGTTAAACAGACTGTTATACAGACAAACTGTTATACTGTTATTCAGCAGAATGTGAAGTCTTGTTTTACAACAATTCACTTTGCTGTCTTGTGGGGCACATTCAAAACAGTTATACTGGCATTAATTTAAACTGTTATACTGTTATACTAGAATGTACACACAATTTAGGCCAAAAATATGCGTGGCAAAGCTTCATTTTAATACCGTCGCATACATCAGCCCCTCCCCTTCCTGGCGCCCACTTAATGGGCCAACTAAGAGGAGAGACAGAGGCAAAGAATGAGAGATAGAACGAACGAAAAAGTAAGTATGTAAAAATGAAACAAATACATAATAAACAAAACAATGGCGAGGGGCAGCTGGCAGCGGCAAACAAAAGAATCCGATGCGCTCGTAAAACCGAGATTTAGGCCGTGCCACATTTGTGACCGAAAATACACAGACAGAGAGAAAGAACGGAGAAGAGGGAGGGGGAGACAGGAGACGGGAGAGTGTAGCGAAGAAAGGCACAGGAAGCCGGGGGGCGGGGTGGAGCTAGCATGGGCAGGGGCTCTGCTCATTTTATGCGCTAACTGAATCAGCCCGACAACCATTAACTGAGGCCATTTTATTCAATTTCTCTACCCTCCCCGCCCCTGTCCCTGCCCGCAACTCGAAAAGAAAGAAGCCAGTCGAGAACACAAAACAAAAAGGGACAAACGGACAAAGGGACAGAGCGGAAAACGGAAGTGTGTACGCAGGTTATGCAGGAGTTGCTGTCGCAGCCAAAGCCAGCGACGGAGACGGAGGCGGAGATGGAGCTGACTCTGGAGCAGGAGCTGTAACGGTCCTGCTCAAGCTGTAGTGGCTGCTACGTGTGACAATAATAAAAGTTTTTATTGCTCTGCCGTACAGCTGCGACAGCGCAGAGCGAGCAGGAGAAAGCGAGAGAAAAGAGGGAACAGTGGAGAGAGACCTGCCTGAAGTAGATCTAAAAATTAGCCTCTGTCTGAGGCATTTTCGTCATGCAGTGCAGTATAACAGTACAGCACATGCATAATCTCAGTCGTAAATTCTGCTCAACATTGTTGGCAAAATCTGAAAGCCCAAAACAAGTTTCAGAGCGCGACGACTAAAGAGCAACATCAGGAAGACAGAGGAATACAAGGAAGGGTATTTGGATTTGCAACCTTATCAAGATCAGTTGAGCAACTTCTGCATATAGTGCCTCTTTCTACGGTCGTGTGCAAAGCGAAACCTATGGAAAAAGGAAAATAAACATTGACTGTCTGTATATGATCTATGAAATATGTTCGTACTTAGGAAGTGTTCTAGTATTCCTATATACTTAAAAACCACCTAAATAACCTAACTCATCTATTGGGACCTCCTGCTGTTAGAATCACAGCAGTAGCATGCGGATACCAGGTACCCAACGGGTTCGACAAGTAAAACCAACCAGCCAACATAGTTTTAGTATAGTTTCGTATAAAACTTAAAAAGGTTTAGTCCTTGAAGTGAAAAGATTATGGCACAAATGCTATAAAGCTGAAAACCTTTGGCAACGTCTTCTGGTATAAGCCTGCATGCTCATCACCATTCACAGCTATGCTTGCTACCCGTACACTGCATTAGACCCGTATGCTTCCTGGGCTTAAACTTTAGCTCAGGACACTTGTGGAGGCGTCTGTTCATGTACTTCCTTACCTTGGGCCACAGTATCTGGTGGCTGCGCCCTTGAACCGTGTACACCTTGAACCTGTTCTTGTAGTGCTGTAGCACCGGCCAACTCTCTTTGACGTAGGAGCCAAGGCGCTTGGCCACCACTTTTGGGTTATCGTCGGCGCGTCGCTCCAGTGGCTCGCCTGTCTCATCGTCCAGGCCGGCCTTGCGAGGCGCATTTGTGTTCTCGTTGTAGACACGACCCGAGGGCACATGTACAAGGCGAGCCTTGAGCATTTCCACGATAGCCTCGTCGGGTATCTCCAGATTGAGCACAAAGTCCAGGTCGACCAGGCTATCCAGGTGCTTGGCTTGTGGCAGGGTGCGTGGATATCCATCCAGTATGAAGTTCCTATCATCCGCCTTTTCAATGGCCGCCTCCATGATACTCCGAAGCAGGCGATCCGGCACCAACCGACCCGTCGAAGTATACTGCACTGCCTCCCTGCCCAGCTTGGTGCGCTTCTGAATGTGCTGGCGCAGTATGTCGCCGGCAGCAATGTGAATCGCTCCGTAGAGTGAACATATCTTCTTCGAGATGTGACCCTTTCCGCTGCCCGGCGGGCCCATGATCAGAGCGCGAAACCTTCGAGCAATCGACATATTATCGGGCAGGGGCAGACAGAGATTGCGAGGCAGAAAATTTATGTACCTTTAACTTGGGTTGTTATCAACAACAAATTTGACTATATAAATGAGAAAACTCATTCCGGAAGGGGTAACACAATCTCAATTCAATTCCATAGCCAACTGTGGGCTCGGTCCCCGCTGCAGTGCCAAATTGGGCCAACTTGACGACGCGAACAAATGAAATTCGAGCATCAATTGTGACCATGAGGGAGAGTACCTTCTCTCCCCCTCTCTCACTCTCTCTCTCTCTCTGCCCAAGTGGCCTACGTGTGTCACATGCACAATTGAGCGGACGGACCGGCCCGTACTGGACCGGAGTGTAGCGGGCAGCATGTCCGTCCCATTAAATGCTCGTCGTCTTTGTTTTTGAAAAATTGTCTACTTCATTTGGGGCCTCCTGCGCCGCGACGAGAGCAGCGAGAGAAATGAGGGAAACGAGACAAACGAGAATGCTGCCATGAAATATAACAGTACTCATTATGTTGGGATTACGATGCAATCAACGCAGAAAAAAGTGTCAGTCAAATAAATCACTTGCCAAACATGAGCAATGGGGGAGTCTGCGGGGCGGGGCAAACGCCCACTGCCCCACTCCCTTCTGGCACTCGACGCAATGCGACTTGACAGAGAGCGCCGCGCAAAGTAGATTTTTGGAGACTCTCCAGACGACTGGAAATGTCAACGTCGAGCGTAGCAAACGTTTGTCTCGCACACCCTGTGTGTGTGGATGTGGGTCTGTGTGTGTGTATTGGGGAGTGTGCCTTGGTGTGTGTGTGCGTCGCACATAGTTGAAGCCAAGACACTCGACGAAGAAGGCGACTGCGACTGATGCCGCTGATGGATGGCGATTGTCATCGTTGCTCTTGTTGTTTTTTTATTCCTTTTGTTGTTGCTGTTGCACCCCCAAATCAGGGATTGTTGTGGCAAGGCAAATTTTTTAATTATGCAAAGCAAACAGAAGCAAAGCGGGAGAAACTAATCAGTGCAAAGTAAGCAGCAGGAGAAGATTAGCCCGAAGCAGATTACGCAGCCTTGACTGATTGATCGGCAAGGAACTCGGCAAGGAAATCGATAGGCAGGCCAGCAAGGTTGCCACATTACATAAATTCCGATTTTCATTGCTATTTTTCAATACTCTTCAATTTATTTATATTTTTCAATACTCTCCTTACAATCTCTCTCTCGCTTTGACAATCATCATTATCGATACAATTTCGATATCTTATTCACTTAATCGATGCCTAAACATGACTGTTATGACGCATTTCACAACACTGCAGCGCCAACAAACGAGCAGACTGCAGTTTCCGCCGCTACCGTGCACTAGATGGCGCCAGTTGTGCGGCGAACGAGCTTATCGCAGTTTCATTACGTTTATTGTCGTTGTCATCAGCGCGGACAGACACGGAAACTCTCCCTCGCGGCTCTTTACCTTTCTTCACCCCTTCCCCACCCACATTTCCACCTTCGTCGCCGCATACTGCTTGGCTGCAATTCGCGTTGTACGCACAACAAGCGAAGCAACACTTCCGCTGCCTGCTTAAAATAAAACTTGATTCTGTTTGCAGGCGCATTAGAGGGATTGGAGGGGGGCGAAGGGGGGCAAGCCTGGGCATGCAATTCTAAGCACTGCAACAAAAGCTGAGCACAACATCAACATCTAAATGCAGCGCGCCATAGAAAAATGCAAAAAACGCAGTTTCCGTGCAGCAAACAAGCAAAACCAGAAACAAAAACAACAACAAGAAGCAAAGACAGCGCAGGCAACAGAAACGAGAAACGAGAAGCGAGAAAAAATATAAAAATACTTAAGCGTTAGCTGCGTCGATTTGTGCCGCCCACAAGACGCTGCGAGGCAGGCTGAAGCTGAGGCTGCAGCGCGTCCTTCAGTCGGGGCAGGGGGCGTGGCAGTGCTGGCTTTACACTTAAACACGTAGCAGCCCGCGGCAGTTGGCTTCAGTCAGCCCCTGTCGATCCGCCCCCCTCCCCACTCTCTGCTCACTCTTCCCGCACTCTGTTGGCTTCCTCCGTCTGCACCCCTCCCCCCTGCGACTGCCTTTCACTCTCCCTTACTGCGTTGCGTTGTGTTTTAAGCGCCTGAAAGTATGCTACAAGTTTTTGCATTTGCTTAAAAGCCCGGCTCGGCACTCGTTCGAACCAATTTACCAGAGCGGGGGCGGAGAAGAGAAAGAGGAGGAGTGGCATGGCAAACAGTATTCACCATACAGCATTTATTTTCCGTGAAAATGCAGCTTTCACTGCTGCTACTTTTTCTCTGGCTCTGGTTTTGTTTAAGCATTTTGATGCGTGTTTTAAGCGCCTGCATAAATTGATTTATTCTGTCGAGGCGAGTCGCAGCAGCTGCTGCTGTGTTGCAGCCCCATTTTATTGCACTATCTTTCCGTCCATCTGTCTGTTTGTCTGTCTGTCTGTCTGTCTGCCTGTCGGACTGCTTGTTTGTCTGCTTTGCTTGTGATTTATTAGTTTTGCAGTCAGCCCATTCAAAAACTCCTTTCCCCCTTGCCGATCTCCTCTTGCGGCTAATGCTGAATTCATTAAATAATAAATAAACATAATAAAATCTACCGAACAATGCTTGTATCTTCACATGTTCATCTGTCCAACTATCAGTCAAACTGTCTGTCCCTCTCACCCCTTTCCCCTCTCCGTCTACTTTGCTCTCCGTCTGTCTGTCGCTCTGCATATCTGTCCAATCTGTGTGTGGTTTAGGCAGCAGCTCGTTTATCTGCAGCGCATACGCAAAAGTTCCCCACCTACGTCAGAGTGTAGGTGCCATAACAAGAACAACAGCAAGCACACCCACTACGACACCCTGTACTGTCGGACTGGGAGGGGTTGGGTCAACAGTTTCGGTTGCTGTTTGGCGGTGACGTTTTTGTATAATTAATTTTTCTTGTTCAGTGGTTTTGTACAATCAACATTCGATGTAAAAACACTGCAAACAAGTGCAGCGCACTTAAAGTGCACACACACGCACGCACACGCATACTTACACTCACTAACACCCACACACACACTCTCGCAGAGGGAAAATGCCACCGCAGGACTTAAAATAGGAACAACGACGGAACGAGAGCTTGGCCGACCCAGGCATCCTTTACGTCGCTCGCATTCCGTGCTGCATGCGTGCGTGTGTGTGTTGTGTGTGTGTGCTGTGTGTGTGTGCTGTGAGTGTTGTGTGTGCTTTTGGGCTACTTGCATATGCAAGCAAAAATGTTAAAGCAAATAAGAAAGAGTGTGAAAACAAGCAGCTTGTCATGTAAACAAGTAAACCAATAAGTGCACTATGCGTGTCTGTGTGTGTGTGTGTGTGTGTGTGTCAGGGAGAGAGTGTGTGTTTGAGTGTTCATGAGAGTGAGAGTAGGGTCAGACTTTAAGCTGCTCGACAGCCTGCTGTATTACAGTCGGACAGCGCAGTCGGCAAAGGAAAAGGAACATTTTAAGCTGCAACACCTTATTGAGGTCGCCCCTCGCAATTCCTAAGATACCCTGAACACTAAGCTGGAACTACACTACATCAAGCCTTCCTCATAAATCTTGCATTACCCTCTGATAATATTTACAACTATCCTCCATTGAAAGCACATCAATCAGTTGCAAAGAACGTCCGACTCAAAAAGTAACCTATTTTAAAGCGACCTATTCCTTTGAACCAACGAATTCATTCCATTAACTCAATCATTTATGTAGCTATAATAAATTTAATACGAAAGTACTTAATAACATTACATTATATCCCAATCTATCAGCTACTTATTGCCATTTCTTACACATTTTTATAAAAACTAAGCAACTCTCGCTACACAATTAATCGCTGGTAAAATTAATATTGTTCACTTATTCAAAGCGAAGAATAGTTAATTAATTATCAGTCATGATTAGTGGAAAGAACTTGTAGAGACTTGACTTAGTCACAGTCTGTTACTAACAAAGTCGCCTTCGACCACGCCCTCTGCACCATTAGTCGCGCCCGCTCAAAGTTTTATTTTCTTCATTCTTTGCCTTCTTTTTCTTTGCTGGGCAAATAAAAAATTGTTTAATGAGTTCAGCTCTCCCACTCTCCCACTCTCCCACTCTCTCTCTGCCTAGCTCTTCTTTTGTTGTTATTTCGCCGCTGCTGTTTATACAATTTGTTTACGCAACGCGTGACGCTTAAATGCTAAAAAATGCAAATGGAGATGGCTCACGTTGGGCGCCCACCCTCTTGTCTGCCCTCTTTGTTTGTCCCGTTACGCTTTGCGTTTTGTTCTTACTGTTTTTCTTTTAGCCTTTCGCCCTTTAGGTTTTTGGGAAGTGCATTTGACAAAGAGGGGGAAGGGGGTTAGGGTATATGGAAGCGCTGAAGGGATAAAGATTTGGAATACTTAAAGATATAATAAAACTTTAAATGCTAATTGAAGGAGCTGATCTGGCAAAAAATGCCAAATCTCAAGCCAAATCCTTATGGTGTAATTTGACTGAAGATCTAAAGTTTTTTCAGCCCCAGTTAACCTTTAGTCTGTCCCTTCTTTCCAGTTTGTCTGTCTTAACTTAACTGTCGCTGGTGCAGGCTCTTCCGTAGAGCATCCCCAGTTCGTTTTCATCACTTTGTCTGATTTTCATTTTAAAATTTTGAATTAATTTTCTTACGCATCGCCCGCAATGAATCGGCCAGAAATTAACATATTTTTTGTGCCGCCCTGATCGATTTGTGGTACCCAAAAAAGAAACCCTCCTCCTTCCCCTCTTCGTCCCCCTCCTCATCCTACGCCTCGCAGCGACTTGAGGCACTTCGCAGTTGGTCAGGGCATCCCGCGGGCACAGCCAGGGGGAGTGTGAGGCGTTTGCCTAACTTATGATTCGCGAAAAAATTACATTAGAATTGCAAATTGGCAGGCGGTGTCGTTGCCGGGGAGGGCGTGGCCGCGGGGGCGGGGCGGCAGGGCATTCAGCATGACTAAATAAAAGTTGTGTCTTTGCAGCGGAATTTGATTTAGCTCGAGGGGGGAGTGTACTGAGCATACACTGCTGGTGTGTGTGGGAGTGGAAGGAGTAGGGGATGGCAAGTGAGGGAGGAGAAGGAGGAGGAAAAGGGGGGCGGGCAGCAACAACAAACAAACTCAAACATTTATGACAATAACTTCTTAAATGCGATGCCTGTGGCAGCGCAGAGCAGACCAGCCGCAGCGCACCTCCTCCACCCTGTCCCCCTCTTTTCCCCTGGTGCCTCCCTGCAGGTTATATAAGGATATGCAAGGGACTCTCCCGGGCTGCCTGAGCTGCCTTCCCGGCCGTCTGCGGGGCTGGCGTTGAATTGAATTACTTTTGCGCCAGTTGAAATTTCAATTGCCCGGACGGGTAGGCAGTCAGGAGAGGCGTGGCATAGGGAGGCAGGCAGCTGGGCACAAAAGGCGAAAGGCAAACGACGACAGCGTCGACAAGGACAACGACGACGACGACGACGACGGCGACGGCGACGCACATGTGCAGCCATATGCAATGCCAACTGCGGAGGCAGCAGCGGCGCAGCCGGAAATGCATGCTGGCATTTTAGCATGGCACCCGCACATACACAGGCACACACAGGCACACTCGCACACACACAAATGAGGCGTTGAATAATTGAAGACATAAATTCGCACTTGCAGAGAAAAAACCGTTATTTTTTCTCTCTTCTTCTGCGCATTTCTTTTTATTCGCCTTTTGTTATTATTATTATTATTTCGTTTCGCTACGCTGCGTTCTTCCCTCTCACATTTTCGGCAGGGAGTGCAGCACTTCCGGTCAACCTGCCGTCATTCGCTTTTCATATGCCACGCCCACCGCCCCGCGTACCCGCCCTGCTCCGCTCCAGCGCTGTCCATCTGTCTCGCCCGCGCTATCTCAGCATGTTTAATTCACAATCTCAGGGGGCGAAGCGAGCGAGCACAGCGCAGCGCGCTAGGCGACCTCTGCACTCAAGTGCGCAGTCAGTGCGCCACCTCCCCCCACCCTTATGCACCCCCCTCCTCCCTCCTGCTGCCCATGCCTGTCCACTTGTGAGCGGGAGCCGAGCGAGAGTTGCTCGTTTAACTTTCATGAAATTATAATTTGCTTTGTAATTCGAGCATCCTTAGCAGGCCGGCAGCAGCGACTGCGAGGGGTCGCTGGCGAGGGCAGAGAAGCAGCAGAAGCAGAGAGAGGAGCAGCAGCAGCAGTAGGAGAGAGAGGAGCAACTGAAGCAGCAGGAGAAGCTCCAGCAGCAGCTGCCTTGGCCGAGGCAGCGAGTACATTGCAAATATTTTAATTAACGAAAATTGTTCAGCAAGTTGTATTATGTGCGGCATATAGCTTATATATCGCAGCATATGCCCCATATAGCATACAGCATACACTATATGCAACATATACCTCATATACTGCCTGCCACATAAGCTCCGAGGGGGCAACTTTGGCTGACCGAAAGCAATCCCATTAGAAATCTCAAGTCGAGTCGCAAGTCGCACTCAGAGTGCGCTATCGAGCAGCTGCTTTCGTTTGAATTAAGACGCACACACAGTGCTACACACACTCACACAGACACACACACACGCGGAGTCTCTCTTATGTGGCACACACTCACATATATCTTACTTATGCTCGCAAAGATTAAAAGTTTTTCACTGCCGCCGAAGCATGCAAGAACTTGCCTAAGCTGTAACATCTTTGTATGGCTTACTCGCCTGCCCCCTGCCACGCCCCTCCCATCCGCTCCTACTCCGTCTCGCTTTTTGTGCTTGTCGTCCTCTTCATTTTTTGTATATAACCCGCTCAAGTTGCTCGGCCTGCCGCAAAATCTGCTGCATGTGGCCGCAGAAAAGGCAGGCCAGGCCGACCCCAGGGGTGCCATCTCAGGGAGGCGACGAGGACTGGGGATTGCAGAGAGGGAGGGGAAGGGGGAGGGTATGGCTGCACGGAACCTTTACAAATCCGAAATCGATATTAATTAAATTTTAGTAGCTAATGCGAATCTCAAGCGAATCTCTTCCCCACTGAGCATCTTTTCTGCCTGCTCGGCACAAAAAAAGGTGACCAACTTTGCTTTCTCTTCTCCTTTCTTCTCCTTTCGATTTGGCGGCCATCTCATTAAAAGTGATGACAAGTTGCGAGTTGGCTTTGCCAGAGGCTTTTTTCATCAGTGCAAAATACTTTCGAATGGCCCTGCTAATGCCCGATACAAGGTCGGACAGCAAGAAGAAGGCGTGGCACGAGTGTGGGAATTATCTATCACTTGGGCTGCTGGATAGATGGAAAGTAATGTGAGAATTAGACCAGAAGATGAGGTGGGTTATAGATTTAGTTTACTGAGTTATTACTGCTTATTCAGCTTTGATGAAGAATAATGCCTCAAAGGGAGCCTGAAACTTGTAAGATATTTAAAGAGTATTGTAATGCACCTTTCATCTTAAAGAATATTTTTAGTGCGTAATCTAAAGTTTGTTTCATATATCACAATTTACAATTGCAATAATATATTCAATTGTCAGCTAAAGTTTTATATATATGTATATATTCAGTATGCATAGTATATTCTACTCCACATTATGCACATCACTTCTCTATCAAAGTGCTTTTTATTCATTCTGTGTTTTTCCGACTACATTAGGTTTATTATATTCCTCGCTGTGACCCTTGAACCTGGAATGTAAATAGTTTATTTAATTTAAATATTTCGGTTTCTATATCCACTCTCAATTCAGGTTGAACTCGTTTTATGGCGTCTTTATGCTCAATTCGATTGAAAAGTTTCCTCCTAGCGACGCAGTCAAGCGTATTAAAAACTACTTCATTTCCGCAGCCAGCACGCACACACACACACAGTCTCCGTCTCCCTTTCCTTCTTTCTCCCTCTCTGTCCTCCTCTCTTTCTTTTCTCCTTTCTCTCATCTTCTTCTCTCCTTTACCTTCTCTTCACCACATCCATATGTAAATCTCGCATTGCTCTTTGAGCTGCCATGACCTTTGCTTTGGCTAAGGCCAGCTTTGTCTGTCGATTGCGACCCCTTTGGCCCCTCCCCACCTCCCCCTCTCTATCACGTCTCTGCTCTCTTCCGTTTGGCTGCCTTAAATTTGCACTCTTTCTGCCATTAATAGTTGATCTGCTAAGCCGGGCAGCAGCATAAACTATGCAAAAGCTTTCCCCTCATTGCCATTTGCCGCCGCTGCTTCCCTTCCGCCCTCTCTCTCTCTCTCGGTCTGTACTGTTGCTGTCTCTGTCCCACTTAATTCTTCAAATCTGCATACACAATTTAATATTCATACTTGCGTTTCATTCGCAGCAGCAGCAAAACAAAAGCAACTTACGGATTACAAAACTGAATCCTTTTTTAATTGAAATCAACTCGTTCCGCCTCCACCGCACAAGCCGTATATACCCTGTATACATAGATGGAGACAAATCCCATGCTGTGCTGACTCGACACAGTCCACTCATTAATACACAGCGAGGGTTGCCACTGTTGTTGCTGCTCCGTCTGCTGCTGCCTTGTCAATTGATGCGTTTTTGATTGCAAATTTGTCACAAACAGTTCGCTTGAGTGCACTGCTGGGAAGTCTTCTCTCTCTCCTCCCCTCCTTCTCTATCAGTCTCTCCCTCTTGGAGCATGTGTGTGCGCTCGCTGCTGGCATTACTCATACGTCGTGTGGGTCGCAGAAAGCAACTTAAATTCTACTTACAGCCAAATATGTAATAAATACGAGCTTAAAAAAGTTTATCTGTATCTCCAACCGCACGCAGTCATGTGCTCAGCCCCCGACAGAAAGTCAGGGAGAGCAACACATATATACATATATCGTATATCTATATAGACACTATATACATATGTACATGCTGCCAGTTATATCTGGCATATAGAGCAGTCGCTGCTGCTGCTCGTTTTTTTGCTGTCGTTGAGCAAAAGTTTTTGAAAGATGTTCCGTACTCGCTGCCACGCCCCCATCGCCTCCCCCTCTGACTGCCATTCCCCTCTGCCCCAGCCTAAGCCGGCACTTAGACAACTCGCACGTCCAGCTACCAAAAGTTCATTTCATTTTCATCCTCTTCTTGGTCTTCTTATTTTTTATTCCAATACACACGCTGAAAAAAAGTAAGTTGGAGAGTGCGGCAAGGAGATTAAGAGGGGGAGAGAAGGGAGAGAGTGTGGAGAAATTCGAGTACTTTGCGCGCTCTTTTCTGGCTTTCATTAAATGAGTCAATTCAATTGCAGCTTTAACTTCCTCCCGCACCTAAAAACTGTAGCAATTTTTCCGTTTTTCCATTTTCATTTGTCGTTTTTCATTTTTGAATGCGCCTAAAAGCAAAGTCGGTGGAAAATCGCACTGAGAAAACTGTCAAGTAAGCACGAAAATGCAGCAGCATCAGCATCAGGGGCGGCAGCAGGAAAACCGCCAGCAAGATGAATTACTGTAAATTGTTCGCTTAGAACTTTTCGGTTTGAACTTTTGTAGCCACAGCCGGGTGTGGGAAAACGGGGAGGGGCAGGAAGGAAGTGCGACTGAATATGCTGATCATTTAAAGTGCTGTAAATCTCTAGCTGAATTAAAGTTCTCTTCACGCTGCCATCTAATTGCAGAAAGCTTGAATTGCCGCATTCCCATTACCCAAAATCGCACTCTAATTGCAGTTCATGCAGGAAAGTATGCTATGAAAAGTATTGTGGTAAGCGAAGAGAATTAGAGAGAGAGAAGGGAATATGTGAGAGATGTGAGGAACAGTTGCACCTGGAAGACTGACACTTTGCCCTACTTTTCTAATTCTCTGCCTTTCTGTTTCCTTCTTCTCTCCTGCAGTCGCTTAGCTTCTGTCTTCACTTACTGACTCCCTTTGTGTTGGACTATCTTGTATCGAATTGTCTCGGCCTGTATTTCCTTGACTTTTTAAATTCCCCTCGTCGCTAATTGCTTCTAATAATATCCATATCTGTCTCTTTCCCGTTCGCTCACTTTCCTTACCTGTCGCTTGATACCTTCTTTCTTACTTTTCTCTCCTCTTTTCTTATTATCTTATGAGCTAACCTGTCTCTCTCCAAATTTCTTTCAACCTTCTTTCGCTGTTTCCCGCGAACGACACAGGCAGAAAAAAAAAGAAAGAGTTGAAGTTCTCTCTTTATTGATCTGTCTGTCTCTATTTTATTCTTCCTTTATCTATAATCCTTTTCTCTCTCTATCTGTTTCTCTATCCCACTTTTCATCTCAATATATTTCTCTATCAACCTCTGTATCTTTCTCTATTTCTCTCCATATATTTTTCTCTAACTATCTCTATCTCCCTATATATCTTCGATTTATACTGAACAAGAACTTACTCTGTTCATTCTCCTCCTATCTCTATCCCTCTCTTTTTCTCTGTCTCTTGGTTGCATTTAAGTTTGTCGCTGCTTCCCACTTTGGGGCAATGCTCATGTATGCCGCATAAATAACAATCACCCGCAGCAGTTTTTTTCGACTGCGAAACATTCATTAATGTCAGGCACAGCAGAGGCAGATGCAGAGGAGGAGGCATCCGCAGAGGCAGAGCAGAGGCAGCGCTTGAGAGGCAGCAACAGCGCGAGAGCGACGGCGACGTTCGTCTAGTTGGCAGCCACATAATGTGCCGTAAAACGCATAAAAACACACAGACACACTGTCACACTGTCCCACACACACTCTCACTCACACACTGACAGCCAAAAGTCCTGTCTGCTGTCCGTCCGCCTGTCCCTCTGTTTGTCCTGCCCGCTGCTTTATATAACGATTACGATAATGAAGCGTCGGCGTTTCAAGCGGGCGCAGCATTTTTCGTGCACACACACAAAATGAGCCGAATGAATGGCAAAGCCACTATCCAGCAAAAGGAGGGAGAGAGGGTAAAGGCAGCAGGGAGGGGGGTCAGCAGCAACCTCTGCTCGTCGCAGCGTCTGTCGTTGATGGCTTTTTGAAGTTCTCAGCACAGGCGGCGCAATGATTGAGCAAGTCAGGGCAGAGAGTGGAGGGGGAGTGGAAGGGAAAGGGCAAAGAGGGCGGAGAGGGGGGTAACTGAATAAGGGGCCCTGCCGTCGCGGGGGATTATGACGAATTAATGAATTCAGATTTAAATAAAATTACGCAGCTGCAGCCTGCTTGTTAGTGCGCTGACACCGCCGACGTCGCGCTACTGTCACTGCCACGCCCACTTTGCGCAAGAGAGGGGGAGAGGGAGTAGGTGGCGCGGCGTTGCACTTGTGGATTGTGGCACGCTTAACGTTTGCTAATAGAATTAAAGTTTGCGGGCAGTCAGCTGTCGCCTGCCCCTGTCGCTGCCGCTGCCCCTGCTCTGCCTCCGCTTCTGGCCCTGCCACTGCCCCTCCCCCTTCGCATACTTCCTTAATGAGCTCGGCCAGCGCGTAATTATGACAACCAGTGGGCGTGGCATTTGAGCATGATAGGCGAAACAGTTGATATAAAAAAAAGGCGACCAAGTCGGCGGCGTAGTGGGCGTGGCGAGGCGATGAGCAGGTGATGCAACTGCTACAACTGTTGCCTGCTTAATTAACAACAACAATTGCCGCCATTGCAGTTGCAATGCCCTTTCGCCCGCCCCTGTTTCCTCGCCCCACCGCGAGGCAGGTAATTTTTATTGTTGTTGTCTCTCTCGTGCAGCGCGTGCAACCTTCGGCCTGATGGTTTTGTGTGTTCGGCATTGTTGTGGCTATTTTTGTTGTTGTTCAAATTGTTGTTGTTGTTGCTGTTGTTGTTGATGTTTTTGTTGCTGTTGTTGATTGTTAATTGAAAAACAATGTTGTTCTCGCTTGCACCTTGACGTGGCTGCACTTTAAGCGCAACGCATTGCCAGCACAGCAGCAGCAGCAACAACAACGAGAACTAGCGCAACAACAACAAGAACATGAAGTGAAGTAAGTACAACAACAACTTCAACTCCAATTGCGAACTCGAGTCGAGTCGCGGCGTGAGGCTTAATTAATTTTTATAAGGCGCTTGTTATCGCCCTCGTCGACGCGCATGTAGGCGGGGGAAGGGGCGGCAGGAGGCGTGGCCAAGTGCGCTTTAATTACAATGCACAGAAGTTGCCTTAAGCCCATTGATTAAACTTAATCAATGACCACAAGCAGCCGCCACAACAACAGCAGAGGCAGAGGCGGAGGCAGAGGCAGCCAGATCGCGTCAAAAGCAGCCGCAGGCAGCCTCAGGCAAAGGACAAGCTGCAGGCAGCTCATTAATGTTCGCCGTTGCACCCCTCCCCCTCCGCTCCACCGCTCCTCTTTGGTGGGCAACTTTGACAGGCGAAGTGCAATTAGCGTCAGGGCCAAAGCGAAAAGTTGTCATATTAAAATATTGAATGGCAACGAGGCCAGATGAAAGTCGAGAAAGTGAGCGAACTAAGGCTGAGGCTGGAAGAATAAGACAAACCAAACTCGAGCACGAGCACTATCAAATGGCAGCTAATTGAAACGGGAAACAGGAACTTATAAAGCCCAGACTGTGAGATATAGTGGCTGCTTATAGACAGTTTGGCGGGTAATCAAGATTAGGGTTGTATGACGTCTTCGTCTGACGTCTCTGTCAATGAATGTTGTGATAGATGACTGGGTCTCTCTCTCTGTCTCTCGCTCTCTTTTTGTCTCTTGTTCTTCCTCTCTGCCATTCTCTTTCTCTCTTTGTCTGTCTATCTCAATCTTTCTGTCTGCCCATATACATCTCTGTCACTCTCACTGACACATTGTCTGTCACTGTATCCCATTGTCTTCATCATTCTTGGTCTGCAACTAGGACTACTTCATTCTTTCCCTTTATCAGGCTACCTACCTGTCTTTCTCTTCGTCTCTATGTATCTCTATTTGTCTCTGCCTATCTGCCTCTGTCTGTCCTTGTCTGGCACATTATTTTGTCAGTCTGTCCACGTAGTCTTCTGTCTATCTCTCGGTCTACCTCTGTCAGCCTGTCTGTCCACCTTTCTGCTTGTCTGTCTACTCTTCTCTCTTTTGATCTGTCTGTTTGTCAGTCTCCCTGTCTGCCACTTTGTGTCTCTATTCGTCTCTTTCTCCCGTATCTGTCTGTCTCTCCAACCACAGTATAAATACTTCCCGAAATAGATGTGCGGACTGCTTCTCAGCTGATAAGCTGGAAAATCACATAATGAAGTATTTTATTGTTTCCTATCCGATGGTAATGAAATTAATAAACGAGACAGAAAACATAAAAAGCTAACTAAAAAAAAAGTTCAGGCACATTTTAAAGGCCCAAATAAATGTAATCTGATTATAGATAGAGATTGATAGATAACATGATATACACAATAGATTTGAGTACCCTAACGTTTTCTCTACTTGACTGTCTCGTCTCTAGCCTGCTGACTGCCTTGGCCAATACACTCGCAATAACTTACTCTAGCTAATGGAAATATAAGTGACAAATTGATATACCTTCTTTTATATCCCCTGCAAGACAAGTAGGGGAAGAGCGAGGCGAGTTGTATAAGTCATTTCATCAGCGCGAGGGGAGCTGTTAACAGGCCATAACGAGCTTTACGAACTTCAAAGTCTTGAGTCAGTTCCTTCGGTTAGTTAGTTGCATAGTTTGGCCTGTTTGACAGCCGACTATTATTATAAGTTCCCTTTCTCGGCCCCATAATGACCGAAACTTTCTCGCTCTGTCTACGGCTGAATCTGTGTGTGTGTGTCATTGTCTATGTGTGTGTGTGTTTGAGTCGAGGCCATTGTTTGCGCTCGCCCTGCAATTAGCAACAGTTTTGTCTGTTCGCTGCCTTCAGTCGCATTCGCTCATTAATTGAGTTGCGCACTCTTTAAACTCGCTGGGAAACTCAAAGAAAAGAAAATGGAAAATTAAAAGAAAGAAGAAAATTATGCAGTTGAATGAAAGACTCATTTGCCCCTTTGCTTTTCTCATTGCAGATCGAGGATGCCATGCTAATGTTCGACAAGCAGACTAATCGACACAGAGGTGAGTAACGATATATTCAATAAAAGTAGTAATGAAAATAGCTAAGAAAATAATAAAAAAAATGTGGGGAGAGCACTGATTGGGTAATATACATTGCAATGCATCCAGCAATAAATTAAAATATAAACAAAAGAATTTAAAAACAAGTAAGAAAAGCAACAGTCGAGCGGCACGCGACAGTGGGATACCCTTCGACATTTTTGAAACGTAAAAAGTCAATAACTGTACAATTCTTCTACTTAATAAAAAATCGTAACGTAAGCCTTTATATGCGTCTGTGTATGAATACGTGTATGTGCGTGTATCATTTCATTGGTCAAACACATATGTATGTATGTGTGTGTGTGCGTTTGAATGCAAAAAATGCGTGTGCATAGAAAAGAAGAGAAGAACAACAGATGGCGCTACGCGCTCGCATTCTCTTTCCTTTTCTTTCCTTCATGTGCATTGCAATGACGTCACAGCTTGCTGGTTTTTATACAAAACAAGGTTTTTGTTTAACAACTTCTGTGTTTGTTGTCCGATCGGATTGAAATTTTACGTTATATTGGTATTATAATTAGCTAGGTATAGTCTTACTCAGAATGTTGTATCTTTTATATGTCGCTCGCAAATCAGCTTTAAAGATGAAATCATTGATTTGCGTGAGCGGGGGGCGTGGCACCCAACATTTGAAATAAACTTCACCTGATAATAAAGATGAAGGCAGTATTTCCACGAATAAACATGAAAATTGTAATTTATAATGCAAAATATTATTGTATGTATCATGAATAATAATGGTAGTTCCTAAACGAAAAACAATGAAGCGACATTAAAGACATTAAAAATAATAATTCCAATAACAATGATAATTCTAATAATCCCCAAAATACTTATACTAACAAGAGAAAAGCCATTAATAATTTGAATATTATTCGACATGAATTTTGTCCGAACAATGCTCTCCCTTCCCTTCTCTGGTGGAGCCACTCTCTCTTTCTCTCTCTCTCTTTGTACGCTCAACTCGCTGCCGTAGATTGCGATACTTTTTTAGTAGCTCCGTTTCCTGAATTTAACGATGCAGAAGACGCAGCCGGAAGTGCGAGCGTTTTGCGCAATGTTCTGTTCTGTTAACGAGTGACAGATACCGTTATAGATATGCTACATGCTACATGCTGCTTGTACAAATGGCTAATACACTTTTCAAGCGCGGGCCGGACGGGAACGGTGACAGAGGCAGGGGCAGGGGCGAAGGCATTAAACCGACCCTGGCCAACAGGATGCAGCAGCTCAGCGCGAGGGAGCGTGGAAAGGGGGCCAGGGAGCGGGAGATCCGCAAAGATTACCTGCCAATGCAACCGGATATAACCAGGAACACACTCGCACTGCCACAGCAAATGGATGGATGAGTTGACCTGGGCAGGGCTGGCAGTGCCTGGCATGTGTAAGCCATGAATGGCTTGAGTGGGTGGCCAGGTGGCCAACTGGTGGCTTGGCCCGGCAAGGCTTAAATCTCTCCCAGCGCACATCCGCTGCACAAGAACTTGTAGCGCACGACTGCGCTCGCTGTCCACTTCGGCCCTTATCCCTGTGACTGACCCTGCTCCATGTGTCCTGCGTCCAGTGTCCTCTGTCCTCTGTCCTGTGCCCGACCCAGGCGACCTGTACCTGCGACCTGGGCGAACCTGTCTCCGTGTCGTGTCAATTCTGCTTATTAAAGTTTTAAATGACGCGCCGAAATTCGCATTGCGAGCCGAGTCCGACGCCCATTGACAAGTGACAAGCGAGAGAAGGGTAGGACAGGGGGAAGGGGTGGAGGATGAGGCCAGAGAGGAAGCAGGAACTGGGCTAGCAATGGCAACGGCAGAGGATCCACCTGAGACATGGAATATTAAGATTGATGTGCCCATATCGCGACTACGGACGCATCACGGAAGCCACACACATACAGCGACCCACTCACACACGGCAACGCAGCCTCTCACCCACACACACATGTGCACGCGCACACACACTCACACAGACTCATTCAGCCACCCACACAGCTGCAGATGCAGCTAACAATGTCTCTGTCCGAAAGTAATTAGCTGCGCGCCCACACGACCACACCCACACTTGAAAACCCACTGGCAAGCATCAATAGTTGGCAGGCGAACACACACACACACCCACAAACGCTCTCCCTCAACTACACCCACTGTAACTGCTACACGTTCCGTTGCTGTTCACTTGTTTTCGGCCCACTGTCCAAGCAAATTACGCACACGGGAATAAGAAAACATGATTTTTGCTTGTATGCGGACCATAAAAAATGTTGCATACTTCGCGGCGCCACAAGAAAATGGACCGAGGGGGAGCTGGAAAGGGGGGAAGAACGACAGCGCGAGTGAGCGATAAGCAGAGCGAGCCACAGAACATTTCGTTTAATTGGACGCTGGAGTACCGAAAGCTGCATCATGATGCAGCCTGAATACGACAGAAGCCTCTTTCCGCAGCCCCCGTTCCCCTTCTCCCACCCCCCAAACATAAAGCGAGTGTTGCGAGTGGCAATAAAAACAAGCAGCGCCCCATTTAAAAATTATGCGATGTGCTGCAGTGGCAACAAGAGGAAGCAGCACAGGGGGAGGAGGGGAGCGTCAGTTGGGGAAGTGGAACTGGGAGGTCGAGCGGAAGCAGCCCAGCGCCGAGAGATAATTCCAGTATATGAAAACCCCTCACATAAAGCTGACAATCGCTCGCGTTGCGGATTTATTTGGCAACAAGAGCAACAGCAACAACAAAAGGAAGAAAACATATTAAAATAGGTTGATTAAGTTAAAGTTACTAGAACATTGCGGGGAATACTTTATGGCATGCAACTATCTGAATACCAAGTGGAATACAGACACGAAGTCAACTTTATTTACATGGTAACTAACTGAGAGAGAGTAATATATATGCATATTTTATTTATATAGAAGAAGTGTGGTGAAGTTAATTTGGTGTCAATATCTTGGCAAATAAGAAAAATCCTCTAATAGTTTGCAACTATAGGATAAAGCGGTCTGATCCGGCTTGTTCCGACTTGTATGCAGCGTGCAGCTGTATGTGTGCCAAGTTTCATTATGATAGCTTGAAAGTGAGAGACTGGATTGCGTTGCAACAATCAGGCAAATAATTGGACTATAGTAGTTCGACTCCCATGACAACGCTGAGTCAAATATTAGTACTTTGTGGAGTAAGAGATATTTTTTAATGTACTCGTACATTGTAAACTTTTTGCTGAAATGAATATTTTATTTCTGTGCAAGGATAGAATTCATTACAATATAAATAGTATTAATTTATATGATCATCTTTTAAAAGCATTCTCAATGAATTGACTACAAAGCCTTCACTTTACTGAAGGAACACATAATTTCATATCAGTCAAATATCGAGTGAAGTATTTTCCGGAATGAAGACGTCATTGCCTTGGTATTTGCTTTAATTGTTTGTCTCTTTGCTGTCAGGTCTGTCCATTAGTTCTCAATGAAATCTGTCAAGCTTATCACAGTCTTGAAGTCCTAAAATGTTAATTCACTCAAGTCAGACTTCTTTAAACAAATCGCTGAAAGAACTGCCAAAATCGTTTCACATATTTCAAACCGCATTGAACTAGAATAGAACTTTCACAAAGTCAAATGTTTATGGCATTCCCATTCCAAGTGACACCTCAAAGTTGCGTAGTAGAAGCACGATAAAACTACAAAGACATTTAAAGCGTAGCCTTAATAGACATAGCTCTATTTGTGATTTGCACATTACTGTGACATGCAAGATGTTTTACCGTTATTGACATGAGGAGGCCTCCGCGCTGCCATTGTTCGCAGGACACGTCAATTTTGCAAATTACAATTGCTTTGGGCCCGGGGTCGATGCGGAATACATCGAATGAAATATGCAGGCGTTGTTAGTTAGCTGCCTCGGCCTGGCCAGCAACAGCAACTGCCCAACTTCTCAGGCAGGACACCCGCACGACCAGTCGACCGACCGACTGACCTATCTTCCCCACCCCCCACTGGCCGTATAAGTAGTTCCCCCCTGCTTGGCCCGTGGGGTGCTGCCTCCTCAAGTCAATAGAAAATGTGTGTCGTTAATCAAAAGGTATTAGTTGTAGCTGTAGGGGAGAGGCAGGGAGATGGAGAGAGGGGAAGACAGGAGTGAGAGAGAAGGAGAGAGCAGTAGAAAGAGAGAGAGTGGGAAAAGGAGCTGCCTTCATTGCCACGAGACGACATCGCTGGCGACTTTTTGTACAGTTGGACGATGTACGACCTTTTACCATGAGTTGGACTAACGCCGCTCCAGGGCCTGCCAGCCCCTGCCTCCTGCCTTTTGTCTTCTCCCCCACTTCCTTCTCCCTGTTCTTTGCTGTCCTTTCTCCCTCGCGCTGCCTACAGCCACTTGCGATATGCCTGTAATTGCATTTTATCGATCCAAGCGAGAAGGTTCCCATCGTGCTGTACATGTGGCAATTGCCAGCGTGTGCACACTTACAATTGCAGACACTCACACACACACACGCACACACAGTCGCACCGACATAGCAACTATAATAAAGAAGGCGAAAAAAGGCGAGCAAAGACGTCGCTGGTTGCTCAGGCTACACGGCAGCAAGTTTGTTACTCATTCATAAATCATGTGTGCACCGACAGACAGACGGACAGGACAGGCGGACGGACACACATACAGTCATACACGACAGACAGACAACACACACACACACATACACATACATTCTCAGGACAACCTGGCAGCGTGGACACTGCAAGTTGCAGCGACGTATTTCCAACTAAGGCTGCAGTTGGCCCTAAAATGTAAGCGAGGCATTTTATCAATACTAGGAAAACCGAACGGGGTGGGGGGGAGGATAAGGGAAGGGGGTTGGGCAAGCGAAAACTATATGAATATGCCATAAAACAATATAGGCTGGCATACAAACATCTGCAGCAGCAACAACACAAATTGCAAGTACAGTAGCACTTGCAGCAGGTGGAACGTGCCTTCAAAACAGGCCCAGTTTGGGTGGGGTAAGCATGGGCTATGCACACGGAGACAGTTTTGCGAATTTCCTTATAAATTAAATACTCAATGGGATACAACATTTCTTACAACTATAAATAAAGCATAAATGAATGTTTTTTTCTAAGACACCAATATAAATAAAAATAAAAATTTAATCAATTTTTGGCTGTATAAAAGTATGCAGCAGAAAATAAACGGGATAATCGAAGTGGACTTATCGAGTGTTAATAGTATTGCCTACTTTTTCGCGCTATTTAGACGCAGGCAACAGACAGGTTGAGTTGAATTAATAAAAAACAGGAACATTTATATTAATTAAAAAATTGCATAATTCATGCAAGATATTTGGCATTAGTTATAGGAAAAAGCTTGCAGCAGTTCTAGGAAACACTCCCAAAAGTTTTCGTCATTAAATTAACTGATTACCAAAAACAAAAATCCTTTTGTTTTGTGTAACAGTTAATAGTGAAGTTATTGCTTATAAAGTGCAGCTTTAGACCTAGCTAATGAGCATAGCAATGCAGGGAGAACTCTTCCGCCCTGCTCATACTTCATTTTAGTCTATGCCCACTGTACTGCATGCAGGATCAACGACAGCAGCGGCCCATAGAATGCTATGAATTTCATTTGGCAAGCCAAGGACAACACAACGTGCGCCTAAACAGACATTCAGCTGCTGAGTGGGAGTAGCTGAGGTGTTACCCCCAATCTGCAGTAGTATGCGGAACGAGAGCTGCAGAAGGACGGGTAGGGGTGTCGGGGAACAGCAGCAACTTGCTTGGCAGTTGGCGTCGCCAGCCGCCACTAATATTAAAATTGAAAATTTTGTAATTTTTCTTTTTTGGCAAAAGCGGCAACGACGGCGGCGGCACTGCGCAGTCATAACAGCTGGCGGCAGTACCACTCCCTCCCCCGCTCTCTCTTCTCCCCTCCCTTCCCCTCTCTAACTGTGACTATATGAGTCCGTATCTCTGCCCGTAACTTGGCAATAACATGCATGAGTGTGCAATCCTTGCAGTTGGCACTTGGCATCGCTCTCGGGGCTACGGCTACGGCTCCGACTCAGCTCCCAGCTCCCAGTTAGAGCTCGTTCAAGGCTCGTTGCGCGCCTCCTGCGGGAAATTTTAGACAGGTAAAAATGGCAGCAAAGCTTCCGCAGCATTAACTAGGAAGTTGGAAGAGCAGCGACGGGCAGAAGGGGGCAAGCGGGGCAGCGAGCTGGGGCATTTTTCATGTTTCTCTCGGCACATTTGTAGCGAGATACATTTTTGATTGAGTTACGTGTGTGTGTGAGTGTGTGGGGGTGTCTGGGTGTGAGTGGGTAGCCAGAAAAAGAAATTGCTGGCTTCATTTGCTCGCCACTCGCCAGTTGCCCGTGCCCCTGTCTCGCTTCTCTCCCTGACCTCTTCTGATTTATGAGTGGGCAGAGCCAACGGCAGCAACAGCAGCAGTAGAAGCAGCAGCAGCAACAAACGTGGCAAACTACGTGCAACTTGCAACGTGCGCTAATTTTATATAATTAAAACAAACACAAACAAACTGACAAAGCAGCCAGCGAGAGAGAAGCACACAGAGAGAAAGAGAATAGTAGGGAGAGGGAAAGGTCGCCCGCACGTTGTCTCAAGGAGCCGTTGCTGCTGCTGCTTCTGCTGCTTCTGCTGCTGCTCGGCACATGTCGCTAATAAGCCTGCGTGTTTACAGTTACTTGTTACGACTAATTTGTCAGTTACGCCCCAACAAGGCCCGCATGCACACAGCGAGGGTGGTGAGGCGGCCAGGCGTGGCAGTTGCAGGTGTCTGCCGCACGAAATCTCCGACAATTGCAGCAATTGAAAAGGTCCGAAGGGAACTTGGGAGTGCGTCAAGATTATCCCTAGTGTGCACATAAATACTTAGACGGGTTGTATAATGCATTATAAGCTTATCATTTGTACCGTACATATCATGATGTACTGTACTATATACCATTCTATACTGTACTATATTCCCTACAACCTAAGCATTTTCCCCAAAGGCAAACAAAAGATTAAAAATTGCAAACTTCAAAGATGTCTTTGAATTGTATGCGAACTAGAAACATCTTTAGTTCTCTTCCTTTTTATCTCCCACTGATCTGGGCACACTTAACTTCAATCTACTTTCCCTTCTTGTTGGCCACACTTCCTATTAGCATTCACTCATTATAATCCCCCATCAAGGCGCCTCATAACTCTTTCCTCATTTGCACAAAAGGCAAAAGGTCATCATAAATCTGAAGCTTACAAAAATTTATCGCAACTAAGGAAATGTTTTATAAATATATAACTTGTATAACTATTAATAACACTGCCACATTGATGAGAGGTTTACCCAAAGTGTTTAGCCAACGCTCTCAGGGGCCGAGTTGATTTTTTAAAGAATTATCCAGAATTTCTGCCAAGCTCGCATCCAGTTGAACTGCCGCCCAAAGTGCTAATTCAGCATTTCTATACAGCTGCAGAAGGGCAGCAGGGCAGAAGGGAATGGGGGAGGGGTAGGGGTAGTAGGTTGCAGGGTGGAAAACTTCATGACAAACTTATTATGCACTCGGCCGGGTTATTTGCAGCGCTGGCTGAAAGTTTGCTCTCTGCAAACTCCTGCTCGAGGAGCGAGGGCTGTGTTTGAATTACTCGGCCCGGGCAGGGTATAGCCCACTCAAGTCCCTGCCGCATATTGAGGTCAGTCAGGAGGAGGAACAAGTGCCTGGGGGGGTTGGCGGGCGGGTGCTGCGCTGTCTGGCTTCCTTGCTAGCTCGACACTTGAGAAAATTATTTAGCCGCTTCACACAAAAGCATATTTCGTTCAATTTTAGAGGGAGACTCACTCTCTCTCTTTCTCTCTCCCTTTCTCCCTTTCTCTTTCTACTTGTTCGCTTACTGACTGTCTGCTCTGCCTCGTCTCTTTCTCTTGCAGGTTTTGGCTTCGTTACATTTCAGAGTGAAGACGTGGTAGACAAAGTTTGCGAAATTCATTTCCACGAGATCAACAACAAAATGGTAAGTCAAGCAGCAGCCACGCCCCCTCTCCTGCCTCCTTCAACGATGCTATTCATAACGATCTACCTCACTTCCCCCTCTCTTTCTCTCTATCACTTCCATCTCTCTCTCCCTCTCTCTCCGCAGGTCGAGTGCAAGAAGGCGCAGCCCAAGGAGGTGATGCTGCCGGCCAACCTGGCCAAGACCCGCGCAGCCGGCCGCTCCGCTTACGGTGAGTTGGTAGTTTGGGGCAGCCACCAGGCCAACCATGCGGCGGCAGCAGCGGCAGCGGCAGCAGCAGCCGCGGCGGCCACAGCCACGCCCGCCTCCGCCGCCGGCCTGCTGCCCAGTAGTTTAGCCGCTGCCGCCAGTGCGCTGCAGCAGCAGCAGCACGCACACCAACAACAGCAACAACAACACGCACAGCACACACACCACGCCCACCATCACCATCACCAGCTGCTGGGGGCAGCAGCAGCAGCCGCCTCGCTGCGCTACACTCCCTACCCGCTGCCCACGCACATCTCCGCGGCTGCAGTCGCCGCCGCAGCCGCAGCTGCCAATCAGCAGCAGCAGCAGCAACAACAGCAGCAGCAACATCAGCAGCAGGCAGTTGCTGCCTGCCAGCAACAGCAGCAGCAGCAGAGCCTCGCCCACGCTGTAGCTGCTGCAGCAGGCGCCGCCCCCTCGCTGCTGCCCCTCGGCTCCGCGCCAGCCCCGCCCCCTGGCCCCTCGGCCACGCCCTCGCTACTGCAGTACGCAGCAGCAAATTCGCTCTACGCGGATGCAGCCGCTGTCATGGGCTACAAGCGTCTCTTGGCCGCCGCAGCAGTCAGCAGCGGGCTCCGTGCAGCGCCCGCGGCAACGGCGGCGGCCACGTTGGGCGCCCTCACGGCAGCCAACGCACCCGGCGCCGCAGCGGCAGCAGCTGTTGCCCAGCAGGCTCAGCAGGCCTTGCGTCAAAACGCCGCCCTGGCCGCAGCGCATTATCCGCTCAGCGAGCTGCTCGCGATGCCGGCGGCCGCGGGGCTGGAGATGCCCGGAGCAGCCTCAGCGGCGGCGGCAGCAGCAGCCTCGCTGTATCAGTTGCCCGGCATCTGACCACCCAGGCCGCACTAAGACCCTCAACAGGTCGGCCACACAAACACACACACTCGCACACGAACACGCACACCACAAGGTGAAACACAAACCAAATTCTCATTCCGTCTCAAAGTCCAAAGGCGACGAGTGCGTCGCAACTTTACTCATAGGTCTTAGGATTATATACTGTGTACGACTCTCCCTAGCCATGTACTCCATATACTACATATATGTGCATATATACATACACATAAACTAAGTTAGGAATGGGTATCGGCAGCGATAAGTCGATATAAATTCAGAACATCAAAGTCATAATGAAAACCACTTTCGATAAATCGGAATTACTGTCGATCAATGTTGAAGAATATAATACTCATAATAGTTATCGTTATCGCACTATCGATACCCATCCCTGACTATGTAAACATCTAATTGCATAACTTACTTTGTACTTACTGTGTAATCGGCATAGGCAACGCGGCGTATGCGTAATGCGTGCGAAATTTAATTGATCAATTAGCTTAACTGAATTTTTGCTCCATAGAAGATTAAGAGATCGTTTCGTTTAAGAACTAGGCCGAACGGTTCTATTAAAATATCGTATATCATGTACATTAAACTTAAGAACGGATCGTAGAGAGGTCTGCCTAGGGCGTAGCAAGCATTCGCTATCGATACATAGATATCGATTTACATTCGTAGTTGACTCTAGCGACGATCTAGCGGGAAAATCGTTCTCTCTCTTTCTCGTGTATTGTAAAAGTATTCGTCGAAGTAACGGTAAATGCTAACAGTAAGCAGTAACGCATTGTCTTAGACAAATGTAAAACGAGAATCGATAACTAATTTAAGAGAAATACCAATTCAATATCGAAATCGTTACGATGGCGAAGTGTTCCCAGCCCAAGTAAATTGTCAACCCAGTCATTGATTGAATCTGTGTAATAATCGTATTTAAATTGATGTATAATTGAACTAACAAGCCACACACACACACGCAGAAATACACAGACACATCGACACTCTCGTTATACAATTCTTAATAATAGCTTAACAACAATAAGTTCTATATAAACCTAGCAAACTGTATCGACTTAGCATTTAAGCTTTATCGAGCCCCAAACACACACACAGACACATCTCTGGGTCTGTCGGTGTGTGTGTGTGTGGGGAGGGGGCTTCAAGCAGTTGGAAATGTCCGAGCAGGCAATGGCAGCTGTCTGGCTGCCTGTTATAAGTCGTTGTAAGTAACGGGATACTGCTTAATAGATAATGCCAATTACAGTGCAGTCCGAAATAACAGGCACACCCGCCCCCAGGCCATTGCCTCAGCTCGGCCGTAGCCCATTAATAATTGACTAAAGACGAACTTAGCCATTGATTAAAAGCGTTCATACTTGTACTTTGTATAATTACAATTTCGAATTCGAATTCCACTTCGAATTCGAGCTCTAGTTTTATGCTTAAGCGCGGCCGAAGGAAGCCCAAACTGAAAGATGCCCAAGATGAACGAATGATGGGAGAAGATGATGAGACATCACGCCCCCAAGGCGCATGGATCGCGCTAAATTCTTACCATTCAATTCTCCCCAATGCTAATCATTTTTTATTAGCTGTCAAATTGTCTTTTCATTTCGAATACTTCTTGATTTCGTATCCTGTACCTGATATTCTTCGTTGTAGTGTTTATCCTTAGCTACTTTTTAAATTTCGCAAATTCTTCTCTGTGTATTCGTTTCCATTTTGTCTAATTTATACCTATCTTAGTAACCGCAGTGGGGAAGGAGGGACGTGGCGCAACGGTCTCCGCAGAGCAGCGACATTTTCGTAGAAATGACCAGCTCGAGAAGGCTGCAGCATTGGGCCCCATCCCCTTCCCCGCGCGGCCAAAAAAACGATATTACTTATAGTATTTTAAAATTATAACCTAGCATAGATCTTAATGTCATAGTCGAACATATAGCAAACAATCTCTACGTAATACAAATCTCTATATTAATAAGTGTTTAGCATTGTGTCATATCGAAATCGATTATATGAGTATTATATACATATGTAACTCTACACTCTATATAGTATATAACGACTATAGCTCACAACAAAGAAGGCTGTTGATTGCGGGCAGCGAATCGACTGACCAGCTCGGCCCTACTACATAGATTATACAAATAGCAAAGCAATCGATCGAAGGCCATCGTACTATCGATCGATTACTTCTTTAGTATTAGAGACTAATCGGCTGATAAGCTCAGACGTACTACACACAATATACAATTAGTAAAGCAATCGTTGGTATCGATAACAAGATCCATAGCATCAATAACTGATGATCGATAGTAACCATAACTTACAATCAATAGTAACCGAGTCGATAGTATCGATAACTAACTAACGATTGCTTGATTAGTATTAGAGACTAATCGAACACACACTTAGAGCGATAAGTACACAGCCACACAAACTCACACGAGTAAAACACACACACAAACATGAGTAATGCGTATTGCGAATATAGTAATCAGTCTGTCACACCATATATCATTAGCTGGATATATACAAAGTATTATGCGTTTCCTTGTCTTCTTCTTGTTTTGGAGTACTTAACATAGACCTAACGCCGACTCGACTGTGAGTGTTCGTAACTGACTAATGTTCTTCCCTCTCTCTTGTGCTCTTTCTCTCTCCCTCTCGTTCTTCTTGCCTCTCCCCCGTGCGATATTTCTAGATAACATCATGTGGGGTCTGGGGACATTGCCAGAAGGTAAGCAATGGTTGCATAAGAAATACTCTAGATTCATCGATAGTTTCTATAAAATAAAACTTTAACTTTCTTTATCTTTCTCCTCAGGCTTCCCGGCAGCTGCTTATGCCGCCTACGCCGCCGGTCGCGGCTACTCGGGCTACCCAAGCTTCGGACTACCCTATCCAACTGGTAAGTTCGATCTATCTCTCTCGCTCGCTTCAGCTCTGACTCTCTGTCCGTCTCTGTCGCACACACACAGAGTGTGCAAGGCAGTCGTGTGACTAACCAACCCTAGACCGCCCTACGATTTGTGTTAGTTGATATGACGAAACTAGTCGCAGCCCGTACTCGTATACGTAGCCCCCGAAAACTAACCTCACTTCTGAAGATCTTTTCGTTTTCTTGTAATTTTTATTTTCTCTTTCTGTTTATTCCGTTCTGTATTTGTCTTTCTTTCTGTTTCGTGTTCCTTTATTTCTCTCTTTTCTTTGTCTTGCTGTCTTGCTTTCTTCCATTTTTCTTTTTTTCCTTTTTTGCTTTGCAGCCGGTGTTATGGGCCTTGTGCCGGAGAATCGCATAGTCATTGGTGATTACATGGTCGCCTCAACCACACCCAGCACGGTCTGAGCTATACCTGACTATATCCATCAAGTATTAACTGTTCGATCGACTTTTGATGAATAAAAGAAAAGAATTACCGATAAAATACTTGAGTTCCTTCACTGAGTTCGTCATATCAAAGCACAAATGGTGGCGACAAGAAATGAAAGCGCAGCTCTCTCTTTCTCGCATCATGTCATGACTTAGGCACCCGACAACCCTAGACACCTTCCACATTCACACTCACACACACACAGCAACACTCACACACAAGTCTGTCTTTCTGTTCGCTAAAGCCTTTTTGCGTTTTCGCACACTGAAATACCTTAAACACACTCACCACACTACGAGTAGGATCATCCCCCGCCTCCCGCCTAGCAATATCATCCCCCACTCCCCTCCAGGGAGTGCGTTGCACTGGCCAGGGTTGTCACGGATGAGCTGATTCGCTTCCAACAGATTCAAGCTAAACAGATTCGCCCTGAAATTATACTCGACTTGACAGTCTAGATTCGTTCATTCGTCCCAACCCTAGCTTGTCAGCGCCTCTGTGTCTCTCCCTCCCTCCCACTCTCTCTCTCACACAGAGTCTCTCTCACCCCCCCGCTGTCTCTGTCTTTTTCTACATGCTTCTCTTGTGTCTCGTGTGACTCTTGTAGGCTTGACTATTTGTGGCATCGGTAGAAGTTTCGGTACCACGTGTAGCACAAACGCGGCACGCAGCAGAGCACCGGGCGCAGGACCTGCTGCCGTTGCCGCTGCCGCTGCCGCTGCCGGTGCTGTCCACAGTCAGCCACAGTCGCAGGCAGGATACCAACACCATCAGGCGCTGACGCTGCCGCTGGCGACGGCGCTGACAGCGCGCACCGCGGCAATCAAATCGCAATTTTTGGGCAACATTAATTTCTAAAGCGCAAAAGAAAAAGTACAGATGAGAGGAGAACAAGAAGAGCGAAGAAAGAGCAAAGGAAAGAAAAACGAGAGCAGAAAAACAGGAGCAAGGCAAAGAAAAGTGAGACACGTATGTCATGTCCTGCCCACAAGGGAGAGAGAATCAACCAAAAAACAGGAAGCGGGCATTACAAATGGCAGATGTACACAATGCACACCCTGTATGGGAGGCCTGTCGTGAATTGTATTTAATATTTCATTGCCATTTCGACTGTCTTCGTCTCTGTCTTCGTCTCCGTCTCTGTCTCTGTCTCAGTCTCTTTCCCGCACTCTTTCTCTCTCTCGCGAGCTTTAGTCTGCACGACAACTCACGCAATTTTGTATAAAACATTTGTGCGCGCTGACAAGTAGGTGCAACAACAACGACTAAAACAACTACAGCAACAACAACAGCTACAACTACAGCAGAGCAAAGTAGTTGATTGTAACATACAACAACAACAACAAGAAAAAGAACAACAAGAGAAGAACAACAACAGCAGCAAGAGCCACAAGCAAACAAAAAGCTCAGCAACTCGTGCTACAAAACAACACGCATACGTACCGTAGTCCACTTAGTTGTTTGAACCGCAGCGAATAACGATAACTTACTTACGATATTTGTAATTGCAGACCTCCTTCCCCGCCCCCAAAGTAATCGCCGAGACGAGCGAGCAAGCGCCTCTGCCCCTCCTCGTACTATATAGCCAACTTAGCAGACACTTAGTCTCCCCTACTTAGCCCCTCTCGTCTAGTTCGACTGGGCTCTAGCGTGCAACTTATATAACCCACACATATATATCTAACTGCCTAGCGTAATCGTAGATCACCCTATATATCGTTGTAGCTTTGTCTTCGAGTTGATATCATCATATATCGTACAACGTAGTACTTAGGCCCAGCATAATCGCATACCCAACTATCGTAGTGCCCTAGAGGTGTGACACAATTTATAACTATAGCGAACACTCTACACACACACACTCACGCACACACACACACACATTGTACGACACTGCACACACAGAGAAATTTGTGATCCTGAAACTGAAATCAAAGTTCAACACATTTCTCTAGTTAATCCTCATTACGCTCTACTCCCAGTGGGCCACGTTGGCCCAGCTGTGTTTCAGGGACACAAATCTATTATTTATAAAACAACAACAACAACAAAAACAACAACATATTATTCTTATACTATTATGCTACTATATCGTGTGTACCGTTGGCATTTAAATGTAAATTTTCGTTTCTGTATAAATTAGTCGGACAACGCGATAACAAAATATATTTTAACAGGCCTGTCACACGTACCCATTATATAGTCGCCTCCACATATTATTCTTTAATTAATTTCCTGCATAATACAATATCATTTCCCATTTCTCTCATCTCCCTCCCCCTTTCTCTCTCTTTCTCTCTCTCTCTGTGTGTGTTGTGCTCGTCCCCTGAGTAGCTGATTATAATAATAGTTCGCCTATTCGCGCAGAGATTGTTTGGATTAGTTAGCGCTAAAGTTTATTAGTTTTGTTCAGTTATTTTGGTTCCACATTGTCGATTGGGAATGCCCGCTAAATCAGACGATGCTACTCTATATATAAGTATACATGGGAATAGCCTGCCTAAGTTCTTTCATCCGAGCATCGAGAAAACGAAAAGGAAATTCAAAAGCAAGCATTATTTTGCGATATTTACCTATACACACATAACATATACGATAGTTATATACAAGCTAAGTTAACTTTGTCTACTCAATCAGCTTAATTTGTACTATATACAATACAATATTATATTATTATATACTGCATACATATACGACAAGTTTCGAGAATACAACAATGTTAATGTCCATCCATTTATCGATATCGATGACGAGCGACTTTAAGTTCACGAATCGCCATTTTCTATAGCTATTATATTATACATTATTATACACATATGTATGTCCTCTCCATTTACGCATAATAATACGCATAATAATAAGTTCCGCATTAGCTAACGAACTATATACACACACTCTCACATATACTACGATATATTTATCACTTATCAAATCAATACACACACGCACACAGACAGACTCAATTGATAAGCTGTTAATTAGTTAATGAAAATGCAGTTATCGCAAACATTTTTGCCAAATCGAAATCGAAAGCAAAAACGCAAACGCTGCGAGCAGTTCGCAAATATTAAAATGCTTCCAACACACACTCCCTCACACACACACAGCCACACACGCATATCTATGTATTTTACACGTATATACTGTGATTTATAAGAAAACGCTTTGAACAACAAACCAACAAGAGGAAACACGAAATGAAACCGAAAATGCGAATGCAGAATTCAAATTGCTTAAGCGAAAAATCGAAAAGTTATTAACTAAATAAAATGCACGAAAACGGAACCCAAAGTGACTATCATTTCTGGGCCGGACGGCCCCATGTAGCTCTTGTCTTATTAGTCTAGTTCCCTAGTCGAAGACGGGCCCGTGCGGGGCGTAAGCGCGATATGCGACGGAGTCCACTCGCAAGCTGAAGATGCCGAGCCGCAGCCGAACCTAGCCACGCCAAGGTCAACAAGGTCAGCTCACGATCGTCTTAGTTAGTCCAAAATGCATAATCCTACAACATTCTATATATATCGTATATATCGTATATATCGTTTACCGTTAAAAAATGTACTCACTTGGTAACTGTTCGTTCAAAAGTCTTTTACGATCTCTAGATAGATATAGACTTGTAATCGTACGAAACTAATCGTTAAAGTAGCCTGTCCTAGTCAAAGTGTAAACTCTTAGGAATCATACACCTATATACACTACATATCTCTATATCTATGTTAGCGAGTTCCTTTCTAAGTACTTTATATATCTCGTCTATAATCGAAGTTAATATCGTCCTTTCACCATCTTAAGTTATGGTGGTTAATTATACTAGACATAAGGTAGCCACATCTAAAACACAGCTAATTATATATAAATATATAAACTAATAACTGTATTATCACATTTAAACTAAGCAGTCAAACTAAGTGTTCACTCTTAACTGGTAGTTATTTTTTACCTTCAGTTAACTGGCCTTAAAATCTTTATTAACAAAAACTGTATAATCTTAACTTAATTAAGTGTTTCTAACTTTTACATTTAGAGGATTCAAATTAACCCTTTGTCATTACAAATTTGTAGTATTTGACTATGCACTTGCTTAGCTCCTTTGGATTTGACTATATAATTGCTTAGCTTAGTTTGAGTGGATCAGAAGAGCGATCGGTGTTTACCTCACTAACGGAAACCTCGTTTAACTCGCTGACAACTCTGGTAAACAGGGTTGTTTGACCAACAGCCAAACAAGCCGCAAGCCCGACAACCCAACCTAACCGAACCGAACTGAACTGAGACTGAAACTGCAGTGGCAGCAGCTGCCGGAAACCTCTAGCATAATAACAACAACAACAACTACAACAATATTTGGAAGTACAGCTACAGCAACTGGAGCTGTAGATACAACTAGGAACTACAAGAACAACTGGAACTACAACCACAACGACAACTAAAAAGCGAGGAACGAGGAACGAGAAAACAAAATAGCAAAAAGCAAAGCATGAAGCGAGTCGAAAAATGAGAAATGAAAAACTTATTTATTTAGAAAAAGCAGTTACCGTTATTTGTATTTCAACTGCTGCTGCAGAAGCTCACGCAGTTGTTGCCCAAGTTGTTGTTGTTGTTGCAGTGGTTGTTGTTGGGGATGTTAGTGTTGTTGCTGCTGCTGCTTCTGCTGCCTGCCTGCATCGCTAATGAAAACAACATGGCGCAGCGAGCTGCCAGAGATGCGTAGACTAAACGTAAGCCAAAGTTGATTGGCGCCACACACACCCACACACAGGCAGCCACACAAATACAGACACACGCACAGTTACACGACAAGGAGCAAACGTCTGGCTACGCCACGCCTCGTTACGTCATGTTACGTTACATCAATTTTTGTGTGTTTCCGCAGGAAATGCAAGTTGGGCCACGTCCCCAACAGCTTCACCTGCTGCCACGTAATCCGTTAGCCATAACCCGTTACTTCTTAACCCAACACCCGCTAGCACAATCATCCAACCCCCCTCCCCTCTCTTCCTACCCAACTGGAATCCCAATTGGAATCCCAATCCGTATCCCATTCCGTATCCCATTGCGCGCATCCCATTCGGAATCGCATTCTGTTGTGATTTCAATATTGGCGAAGCGTATTTTTACTTGCCACAGCAGCTGCGACTACTAGACTGCAATGATAACACAAGATGGGTATCCCTCTCTCCGTCTCTCTCACTTCCTCTCTCCCTCTCTCTTTCTATAGGGCAGCCCCTTCTTATTCCCCTAAACGAATCTTCTGTCACGTAGTCGAAGCGCATCTCCGCGTAACCTGCGCTCTAGTTAGCTCTATTCTTGTCGTCGCACCACACACACACTTACTCACACACACAGACACACACGCCTGTTCTCACACCCACACACGCATACGTATAGTCAGCCCTTCGGGCTTGCGTTAGTTAGTCCTTTTAGTCCTTTTCGTTTATTGTTGTTGCTTTGATTTGCTTTCTCTGTATATCCATTTTCTGTTCCTAGCGAATCGACATACTATATAGCAGTTAAATAACTGTAGGTGCCAGCCTTATAATCCACACATAACCTCACCCTCCACCACAACCTATAATCGTACTACATCTCTCTCTATATGCCACATACTACTTACTTCTTCTTCTATATACAACTTAGAGCTGAGTCTTGATTACTTTCGTATACTCTATATACTATGTCTTAGGTACTTTAACGAGCGATCTTAACTAGTTGATCTAACCCCTGTCTCGCTCTCACGCATACTAACATCTACGTATCTCGTCTCAATCTTTTGCCACTTACAGTTGATCTAACCAATGGGCAGCTGACACCCAACAACAATACGCCCCTGCTCACACAGGCTTTGTCAGGTAAGTGATCAATGAAAGCTATTGGAAAGGAAGTTGAGAATTATGATATAATTATGATATAATCATATAATGTGTTACAGCTAGTTGGAGAATTGAAAGGGTCTTTCTAAAATATTGTTAGAGTTATCAAATCTCTATCTTAGTTCTAATTGCAAATTTAACAGTTTTAGAAAAAGTCCAGATAAGTCAACAGATCGCCTAATCATCTAAACTTTTCACCGTTTTAAACTTTTACAGTAGAGTCACCCAAATTTATCGACTTTTCAAAGTGTTAACTATATCCTGTTAATTTTTTTAACATGGTCATTTTTAATGAAGAAATCATATCAGTACAGTACGGTCACTACAATTTAAAATAAATCCTATCCGATAATCAAGCTAAGATATTTCCCTCCACCAATTGTGAATGTGTATTATATCCTGATACATTTTTCTAATAGGGTCATACAATCAAGAAATAATATCAGTACAGTCTGTAAGTTGAGTTGGAAATACCTTATTCCATCCTCGACTACATTATACATTCTTTTACATTTTTATGATATGGTCACCCAAATAAATCATATTACATTACATTTAGTACATTTTATATAGTTTCCGACTTTCTTATACTTTAAGAACTATCTATTGAGGAAGCAACAATATCCTACTTAATAATTTTTTTCTCTTTATTTCTAACAGTGATGAACAACTATCAGGCTGCCGCTGCAGCCGCCCACAGCTTTGGTCCGTCGGCATCGCCGCACGCCGCGGCTGCCACCACAGCCACTCGACAGGGCTTTCCCTCAACCAACTCGCCCGGACCCACCATCGACATGTACAGCTCGGCCGGCGCCGACAATGTGGGCTACGTACAGGCCACCAGTCCACAGCCATCGGGATTCCCCATAGCTGTTAGCCGTGCCCCATTGAACTACAGCCCGGTAAGTAGAGCCAGCTGGCCAGTCCACTGCAAGTCCTAGTCGTAGTCCTCATGTCAGTGCAGCAGGGAGGGGGCACTGCGCGCGTTTTGCTAGGGCCCAATCCTGGTCCGTTCGTATCCCTTCTCCGCTTAGCTGTCGTCGTCGTCAACGTCGTCTTTCTCCACCAACCCGAGACTTGCGATTAGCGATAATAATCTTAAACTGAATATAAATGATATACATAGTTACATAAATACATAGTTATTGCGTTGATCTTCTATAAATATTGTACCATGTATATTTCTCTTTCATTTCGTACAGATTTATTCGTTGAACTTTGCGATGGCTAATATATAAAAAGACTGATATCCCAAAAAATAAAACAAAGCAAACAAACAAAGCTAAAAAGTATATACAAAAACAAAAAAAAATATAATAGTTATATATGTATAAACCAAATTATATATATACATAAACGAAAGCAAAAGCAAAAAGAAAAAATAAGAGTTAATAACAAACGCAGTTGCACAAGGTAGGCACACCAACAAAATACAGCGTGTTTTTCCAATAACAATTTCAATTATTTATAAACCCAACCAAAAAACAAAAGAAAAGACAAATTACAAAATTATGAATTTACGAAAACCTAGTTAAATGATAACTAAAATCAAGTAAAAAATTTATGCACGTCACAGCACAGTTTTCTAGGCCGTTTCAATTCAATTAATTATGATTTATATCAAATTCTACTCTCTCTGTCTCTATTCTCTATATATATAGATATATGTACATATGTATGTGTGTATTTTATAAATATTAAATCTAAGCGCTGCATTACACACACACAAATACACACACGCATACAGACAAACATACTTACCTGCTGGGCAACTTACATTCATGCGTGCACGTATAAAAACATATTTCAACATAAACCCAATTATTTATAAAATATTTAAATACGAAAACGAGTAATACTGGAAGGCATGATGATAAGTCGATTACAAATCGTGTGCATAAATCGATACTTTTCTCTTCCACACTCAAACTGACTTGCGCTGAAAAGCAGACTATGGCATCGACTAAATGTTGTCAAAGTATCGATATCTGCAAGCTTTGATGTTTTCCAATACTACCGTGCAGCATATACAGTCACATACATATGTACATTTGATATTTAATCCTTGGACGAGCTTTGATCAGGAATTGAGTCAATAAAAAATGCAAATAGAGCGAATTCCGGAATTCTAAATATAATAAAATTGGTATTTTCTAATCTTCATGATAACTTTGGTCTTATAAAAGTTCTTTATCAAAGCTCAAAAAAAAAATAGTTCAAAACGAAAATATCGATTACAATAGTTTTTCTATCTCAATACTTTTCACTTATATATATTATATATACTATATATCTGTATGTATATGTATACCTATAAATGTTGACAAACTTCTATATGTATGTGTGCATTACCATAGTTTCTCGATAATGCGTTTTATCTGAATAATTTTGGTGTATTTGTTTTGTGCTCTGCGAAACGTCTATTTACAGGGACCACTAATTCCTGCGGCATTTACAAATGGATACCATTAAAAGGTGGCGCCGACAACCGCAATGACAACAACAACAACAGCAAATAGCAACAGCAAATAGAGAAACACTACAACAATAATAATAAAAACAACAACAACAACAGACAAGAAAAGTAACTGTAAAGCTGCAACCACAACAAAAACAAACACAAACTAAACAAGCAAAATGAGCAAGATTAGCAACAAAATAATTAATTTAAAGTATGCCTACGTATACATATATATAAGTAATACACCTATAAATATGCATATATGCCGATACACACACACACACACACACAGATGCACACATGCACACACCGACAGTGTGCAGTGTTGATAAATTTCTGCAGCGCGAATGACAGGAAAACAGAATAAAGCCAATAAACCAAAAACACACCGACATCCACTCACACACACACACACTCACACATAATACATAATTAATTAATTAACGTACTCCACACACACACACACATTCTATATATTTGTACGAGTATATAGACTAATAGAACGCAGCGCCAGCAAACCGAAAACTTTGAACAAAAAAATTAATTTTAATTTAATGACAAGAAGAAGCAGCGGCAGCAGCTGAACAACACCAACTATAACAACAACAACAGCAAGAACGAGCACATAACCAAATAACCAACCGCGCCTGCCGCGCCTCTCTCCCCTCTCCGACGTCACCAAAAGATGCAACGTGTGCAGCAAAATCGTTTAAAATGCAAATTAAACGAAACTGCGTCAAGTGCAGCGCCAGGCGAACGGGTAGGCGTGGCCTCTGCACATTTACACACACACACTCAACCTCACACACACTGACGGAGAGCGATATGAAGGCCAGTCCGGAGGATGACAACACTGTGCCCAGGGCTGAAGCGTCATCATTTTTAAGTAATGAGAAACCAAAAAAGAATTAAAATCAACAAAAAACAAAAAATGAAAAACGAAAATGAAAATGAAAACAAAAAACGAGAACAAAAACCAACTGTAAACTAAAAGAAAAGCAAAGAGAAAAGTATAGTTAAAAAACAAACAGCAAAAAATGTTGCAATCATAGCGAAAATGTTTTTATTTAAAGGCAAATAATTATTATTATCAATACTATTATTATGATTATTATTATCCTTATTATTATACTATGCGTAACTCTCTAAGTTGTAACTTTTAAAGTTAAAGTCGATATACTTATACGATATATATACATATATACACAGATATATATACATACTTATAAAGAAACTGCAATATATACGAAGTAATAACATTAATCAAAAGGCAATCGTGTACGACGGCGAAGACCGGTCAGATCATACATCGTACCACAGCCGATATCGGTTATCGATTAGTTTGCGTATTATGCGTGTTTTCTGTTTTTTACAGTGGTGAATCGAAATTCGAAAATCAAAATTGTGCTTACAACAATTAGATGCAAAGGTTATAATTATGAATTTACGTTGAAAGTACAACAATAGTTTATTGGCCAAAAAGATACTTACGTCAAGTAAGCAGGGGAAGAGAAGATATTACCAATTACGATGATATGGGAACTACGAGTAATTAATTTGTTAAATGTGTTGAGGTTATGTAATCAGTAATCAGTAATCTGTAATTCTCTTTTGTGTTCGCATCGAGAGTGAAGTGAAGAATGCTAATTAAAAATGGATAGTTAGACAAATATGTTATAACTCGATGCATAACCAAATTCTATGAATATACATATATTTAAGTAAGACACATCTTTAAAAACGGCATTAATAAACACTCACACACACATACACAAACACACACAACCATACAACACGCAAAACTGATAAATCAAAAGAGAAAACCACTTAAACAAATTACAATATAAGCGCATGTGCAAAACATATAACAATGAACTATTATACATACAACAAACATATATTAGTATATTTAAGTAAATAAAATATTTATAAACAAATACCAAAAACGAAGGAAAACAAAAAAAAACACAAAAAGAACAATTTCCACATGGAAAATTTGTCGAAACAATTAACTAAATAATATGTATGTAATCGCGTATGTAAAGAGCAAAAGCCAGCCGAAGATGGGTAAAGATCGGGGCAGAAATCGATAATTTATCGGCGATCGATGAGGAGCAGGCCACGTTTTGTGCAATTAATTTTTCTAGTCGAACCGACCCAAACTGCGGTCGCAGACGATGTAACTGAAAGAGGGGCGTAATAGAAAAATATATTTATATACAACTATATAAAGTATTCGATTATTGGAATAAAACAAAAACAAAAGAAGATAAACAAAAAAACTAAGAGAACTAAAAGTAAACACTAACCGACAATTAAGTAAGAACATTTGTTACACCCGACGGAGACACTAAACAAATTACAAAACTCAACTCGAATTGTTCTGTAATTGACAGAGGAAAGATGTGCTTTTTGTCTGTCTGGGACACTCATACACAGCAACACACAAACACACCAAAACAATGAAATGCAAACTATGAAAAACTCAAAAACTCAAAGAGAAGCAGCAGAAGCAGACGCAGTGAAAATGTTCCTTTCATAACTTTTTTGCCAAATTGTCAAACCAACGCTCTCCAGGACTTTGCCTGTTCAAGTCAAGTCTCGGACCAAATACAAACAAAAAACTTATATAGGAATGATATAAAGACAAAGGAAACCAGCATATACGATACAATATACAATACAAAACTAACTTACATAGTTATACAACAAAAATAACGAAACGACGAAATAGTTGCAGTGTAATATAAATTATAGTGTTTATATTGTTGAAGATCTGAAAATATCGGAGAACAACCCCGAACAAAGCTTGAGATCTTCGTTTATACAAAGATTTTCGTAAAACATTCACTTGATTTCATGCGCACATCACACAATTTGGGGACATTATTGATAAATATACTTATATACCAAAATTGCAAATACGTTTATAAATAATTATAATGTATACAAAAATAGCCAATAAAATCGAAAACAGAACCTAATGGAATGGCCGAAAAGGACAGGAAAAAACAGTTGACACATTTTTAGATAGACGAAAGTAAGCTGCAGAAATCACCACAATATCGGACAAATAAGATTCTCTGTCTGCATTGATTAGCCAACTTACTTCCTCTTTAATATATTGATCGATCCAACTGAGTGAAAAACATAGACTCCAGTATATTCTAAGGGGATACAGATTCAACTTTTACTAACTGTTTTCGAGATGTGAGTCGTTTATTTAAGGATATCAGATCAATAACATTACAGATTTTGAAGAGCTTTTCAGTAAGTGAAAGAAAATAAATACGTTTATAAATCATTTCTTAGTAACTTGCATATTTTGATAAAATTTAATGATTATGTCATAATATCATATTAAATGAGTAATTACAATAAATCTTGAATGTAATTTAAACATGTGAGCATTTTATGAATGCATTCATCAACTTTTACTTTATTCAAAGCCAGTCATCCTGCAGTTGTAGTCAGATAATCAAACTCAATCCTCGAAAAATGAGAGTAAAGTTATTTGAAAGTCATCTCGAGAATTCTTACTTTAATAACAAATCGTTCTAACCTTTGTGTGAAATCACAAGTTATCAATTTGCTATAGAAAGGAATTTAAATTTTTTGAATATATTGGCTATCAATGGAGATCAGAAAGAACTTACTTATAGATTTTTGTGGGTGTATTTGACAGCACGGCAGTACAGTGCAAGGAAGAAGTCAATGGGTTAGGGTTACCCAACCAATTGGCCAATTGTTAATAAACAAAATAGATATATGTATACATAAAAGCGAGCGCACTGCGATGTGAATCGAACTCCAGCTGCCTAATTATCGAAGCTGGAGATGGTAAATTTTACTTATTTTCAATAAAGGGAAAACAGCTCGAGAAGACGAAGATCGGAACGAGCGAGCGTAAACCATGTTATATTTGCATAAGAAATATATACTATATGAGATATGAGGAATACAGATTATTCTAAGGAATATACAGACATATAGTACATACACATTTACTAATGAATAAATATATTTTTAAGACATCTTCTAAAAGCAATAATTCAAAACAACAACAACAAGAAGCAGAGGAAGCAAGATGAATGCAGATAAAACATTTAAGTAAGTTAAACAAAAAAAAAAAAAGAAAAAAACGAAAAAAAAATTAATAAAGGAAACATAAAAGAAATACATTAAATAGACACCAATATATAAATATACACACATAAATATATATACACCCTAAATGTATACAAACCAACAAATATATATACATATATATCTCTATATACACATGTATATATAAATATGAAAAGTAACATATTGATTACGCACGGGAGACAAGACACGACGAGAGCGGAAATATGCATATTGTAAATTACTTGTAAACACTTTATGACTGTCCTAGAAAATTACAAGAACAACAAAATTAAAGAAGAACACTATGTATGTTCTCCCTAACCTCTTCAGAGAGTGCGAGTGCGCAAGAGAGAGACAACACAATCGCGCAGAAAACCCATGTCAATAAGAAGAACTCTCCAGCAGAGGGATTAATCATTTTATGGTAAAACTAATGGTATGCTATAACTTTGCTGACACCAGCTCAGCGGTCAAAGGATGCAGCAAGAGAATCTTTTTTTGTCTGAAGACAGCCTTGAAAATGGGCGCAGTTAGGTATCGATGCCGATAACTGCGAGCTTGCAATCGAGCTTGCGATCCCAATCGATTATTATCGCACACAGACATATTCATAAGCAAGAATAATCGATACCGAACCGAAATCAGCTTTAAGCGAACTGTTGAATCTTTTCTAGCGTTTTCTCTGTTAACGTTCGTTACAAGTAGAAGAAGAACATACACACACACACATGCATATTATTTGTAGTGCTCCATGATCGAAAGCCCAAGCATGATATACACGAACATATTGGTAAACCAGTTCCAGATAGGCCACATAATATCTACATCACACATGAACAACAACAACAACAAAATGCGTCCTTGTAACAAAAATCAATTTCAGTCAATTAGAAAACAAAAACAAAACGCTACAACAACACAAAAATACAAAAAGATGAAGAAGATAAAAAACCAAAAACGCAAATCGAAACATTTTTTCATTATTTTTCTACTGATGGCACCGTCGAGCTCGACGATTTCGGCGATTTGAGTCGATTTCGTCGGTGCGACGGGGCAGGCGCAAAAGCTTTAAATTGAAAATAATAAATAAAGAATATTACTCCTTTTTATATAGAGAGGAGAGCACACACATACAACATATAGTATGCAGTAAAAGATTTTTTAAAAATAAAAACCCAACACTACTTTAAGCAAAGTGCTGATTTTTGGAGTGGAAGTCAATTTGTGGTCGCGAAAAAACAAAAATGAACAAATCGAAAGGTATACAAATTATTGGATGAATCCGCAAAGACGCGATGCAAGAAACGTTTAATGTAAAATAGTTCTAATGTGAAACAGAAGCAGCATAAGAAAACAATTACGAAAGGATAGAGACGATTTGGGAGTAAAAGTTTACTAGTTATACTAATACTATAACGAATTAGTTTCGGTTCTCACGCTTCTGTGTACTACTTTCATTGTCTTTGAAAACATATCAGTTTTTATTGTCTCCGAGGAATACGATTTACGATTATGGTAATGAATACAATACGATGGTTAAACAAATTAGAAGTGTACGACAAAAGACGATCTTTATTTTCTTTTATACAAATACATGCACATGCAATCGCCCCCAGCCTTATAGAAACACGGTACTGCGCGTGGAGAGAAGAGGGTACTCCGAATGGGTGCTCGATTATTCGCTAGGATCGTGATTCTAGTACACTTTTGACGTGCTTTTAGAGGGTATCAATCAATTTATCAGATGTTTCTTTCTTCTTTTACTTTCACATACACACACATATGTACATACACGCACACACACCCGAAACAAACACACATAGACACCCTACACAGCCTAAACACTCTTACATACTTGGTAAGGAACCTCTCCTTCTCCTCTACCCCCTCCCTCATACAAGAGACCCCAATATACGAATCGATCACTTGACTATTTTTGCTATAAGTAAGAAATTCCCCCCAGGAATGTGTCAGTTGTGGCAGTTGGTACTCCCCTGCTGACAAAACACCTTTACTATATTGACAATATCTCTTATATATTTTACACTATACTATATGAAAAAATATATATTAATATATACAAAAGCAAGAATAAGAAACAAATATTGTAATAAATACAAGACGACGAAGGAGGCGAAAAAGATGAAGATTTAGACGAAGTTTGTGACGTTACATTGTATTTACAAATGCGTAAAGAAGCAAAATAAATCATTTTAATACTTTATACACGATACAAGTCGACATGATCTTAAGATAAAACACAGACAAACTTAAAAGTGAGCGTAAAACAGCGTAAAACAGAAAACACGACAAAAAGACAAAAATATGGATACGTTTATAAAGAAAAGCGTACGCAGTTTGTAAGTATTCTAGCTACATAACATACATATGTAAGTAAGGATAGTTAAGAGTGTGTCAGGGCGGCGTCGCATCAAGCGTACGTACTGCGTGGTATCTTTGTGTCGAGCAACATGAGTCGACGGCTGGTCCGACAAAGGCGGAGATCGAAGCGAATTCATTTCATAGATGGAACGGGCCGAAGCCGAGGCCAAGTCGGTCCTAAGGTCGTCGCTCTCTCTATCCATATATTGGATATATATGTATGTGTATGACAGTGTAATAGTTTTAAAACCCAAAACTGATGCAGTACAGTTACAGTACACTTACAGCAAACTATACAAGGTAAAAATTATAATAAAGCGAAATCCGACGAACCGCGAAACGCGCGACACATTAAAAGATGCATTACGAGAATTTAAAACGGTAAAAAAGAAAACAATTTTTTCATTTCTATAAAGAAATCCAGTAACGAATTTGTATATTTACTATGGACAAACAACAAACAAAAAAGCGATATACAAACAACAATTTATATAGATATGCATGAGATAACATACATCTATATATATCTATGTATTTGAGATCCCCGCGCGGAAACGGATGAAATGGCGCGCCAGACAAAACGCCGACCGCACATCTATGCCCATATATATACATATACATGATATACATGCTATATATATATATATATATATATATATATATATATATACAGATATGATAGTTATACTATAACCAAGAACAACAAATAAACATATAGTTAAATTCAATATTGGTTAAGCATGAGCCAGAGAAAATCGAAAAGGGGCGCGACAGTTAAAGTAATTCAATTATCTATAAGGACCCTTGGAAAATATGCAAAAACAAATACACACACACAATATGCGCGATATGAGATATGACATTCAGATATGGCAATTACTGCTCTTTCACACTCCACATACTCCACACACTCACGCGGACTGGGGAGAATTGTAAAAAGACAACGCAAAAGAAATACGCAACAAGAAGAGCAATAAAACGAACTACAACAACAATTACAACTCACAAGCTACCCCATTAACTGAAATTGATAATGCAATGCCCAGTCACACACACACTCAAACACATACCACACACACACACGAAGACATACATGAGATACACACACACATCAAGCATGTTATAGGGCGGGCAAGCCTATTCCACAAAAAGAGCTGGTTATAATCGTCATAGTACAGCGCATAATGACCGACAGCAATGTGCAAGTATAAAGCATATATATATATATAGAATGATATATATATATATATATGTGTGCATGCCTACAGACATGAATATGAACTATAAATTATAAACAGAAACCGAACATGATTTTAAACAAAAATGAGAAAACAACTTAAATAATGGCAAATATTACGTTAAGAGAAATGGATACATAAGTTTGAAAAACAATGATAAAAGAAATGCTGTAGAGCAACAAAAAAAGATATATATGTATAATACAAATTATAATGAAATAACTGAAAAGTAAATAAATGAATTCATAATGATTAATAAACAAATATGAACATTGTTCAAAAACATAAACAACATCTTTTCTTAATGGTTGTTTCTCGGGTTGCTTTTTCCCCTTCTCATTGTAGAGATCTCTGGGTTAAGTGGGAGATAAACGAATACAGTTTCACGTATTACAACTTCAGCTTTGTGTACTCAATTATCTTGTTGTAAATCGAGAAAATATCAGTCTATATTCCAAATTGGGACGGTAATCAGCTCAAAAAATATTAAATATGCCGATACATAACTTTTGTTATTTGTACTGCGACCTTGTAGCTCTATTGTACTCTACTAAGCTTAGAGCTCCTTGTCCAGTCCAGTTATTCTACGGATATCCAAAAATTTTGCCTTGACTGGTCAACCCTATCTCGCTTACCTTGGGAAGGTGAATTCCTGGCCACACACATCTTTCAAGAGCTAATTCTGGACATACTGAAAAATGAGCTCTGATTTTTAGGGCTTTAACTCGCAGAATCTCGAGAGGTCTTTACTCACAATGCCTAGTTAGCCAAGGAGTGCTTTCAGCCTATAGTACACTGTAAGTTGTGCTCTGAGGATATACACTGGGCTCTTACTTAGTTTTATTAACTGCTTAAACCTCTTGAGGTTGTTGCAGGCTTAGAGTGATTTCGATTGCCTAAGCCTGGTCTTCCCCCCAGTCTTATACGTGGAACTTAGTCTCCTCTGATCTAATGTACTCTCTGATAGTGTTACGGCCTATACCGCCAAACGGCTCTGAGCCTATCCATGTACATGGATATCTGCACCCTCTTTTCCTGGTGTATCAGCTTCCTGATTCCTCGGTATACTGGTGTGTCCCGGTATCCATCGCACAGATGTAAGTGCTGATAATACCAACAACCAAATTTCAGGATTCTAAAATAAAGATATTAAATCAAAAAAAAAGCAACACCCAAGTTTATTTCAACTATACAAAAAACAAAACACAGAATTAACTAGACTATTTTGAGTATTATCAAAGGCAAGCTTAACTAGACTTCTTAGTTGCCTTCTTGTCCCGCTGCTTTCCGTCCCACCAATTGGCATACCACTTGGCGCTGCGCTCGGCACTTACATCCGGATCGTAGAGCGGCATGTAGTCCATGTGGATGGAGGCGCGCAGGCGATTGTACATCAGCATGGACGAGGTGTACGATGCGATTGCACGCGGGGAATAGGGCAAGCGATATTTGGTATAGGGATAGGCGATGCGTACCACCACCTCGAGCAGAAAGGCGAGGAAGAAGAACAGGAAGTGGGGCAGGTACCACCAGCTTGTCTTCACCTTAAAACGTTCCCCCATCAGCGCCATCTTCTGAAGGAAACGTGAAACATCATTGATTCCGGTGTCGTCGGTCACGAAGACAGGCAATCCGTTGACTGCCTTGGTGGACACCTTGAGCGCCTTGTAGGCGCACAAATGACCCCAGGCTACGTTGCCGGCATACACCAACTGCTGCTTGCCACCCACGCCGGCAATGCGTGGAAATGTCCAGTTCCTCTTCGAGAGATAGTCAAAGACCTTAGTGACGAAGTGGGAGTCGCATTCGCCATAGGTAAGGGGAGCGCGTACAGCACTGGTAGCCAGATAATCTGTGAGGGATAGCGAGGGGATTACAGAGAGACATCTCGCAAAGCAGAGTCAATTGCTGCTTACCCAGCTGATTCTGGAGCGGCGCTCCATTGGAGTTGAGCACAATGTTCTCGGCGCGCAGCTTACTCGATGCATAGCCAGCAATGAGGAACTCGCCATCCTGTTCCCAGAGCTTTGAGCTGTCCAACACGGGCGTGTCCGTCTTGGACTCTGTTGAATTGATAATGGCCGAGAACGTGCTGCGTCCCTTAAAGGGCACAAAGCACACCGAGGTGCAACTGCTGTAGACCAGACGCTTTACATTGTTCTGTATGCACAGATCCAGAACGGCGCGAGTTCCTGTAATAAGTAATAGGTTAGTTCCGCAGTCTACTCAGACAAGTCCCACTGAAAGAGCTCACCTTTGATGTTCACCCTCTCCAGTTCCTCGTAGTTCGGCGGATATTCGACCTTCACCGAGGCGGCGCAATGAAAGACTCCATCGACGCCAGCGAATACTTTGTTCAGCTTCTCTGGCTCATCGCAAATGTCAGCGACAAACGTGCGCAGCAGCGAAGTCTCCTCGTGTCCAATATTATTCTTGTACGGCACAATGTCCAGCGAGCGTATCTCCTTGATGCCCAACTCCCTGCGCTGCTTCAGCAGCAACTTGATAATGTGCTGTCCCAGAAAGCCGCTGCCTCCCGTGACGAGCACCACATCGTCAGTGCCTGCGTTACTCATTGTGTCTCTAATGTCTGTCTAGTGGGGAAGCTGCAAGAGTTGAGGAAATGCAGACAGTCTGTTAGTGGTTCAAAGTGCAATGGCCATAAAAAAAACGCAAGAGCTCAAGTTGGCCAAGCGAGTGTCATAAAAAACGCGCCAAGACCTGTTCCATCAACCATTTCTAAGCCAGCTCTAAGCAGAAAAGACCTTCGATGGGGTCACTCAAACTGTTTCGAATGACTTGGCAGTTTTTATAGCAACTGGCTTACGTGCTGGCGAGGCAATGAAGACGGCACTAGAAATCAGATGAGCTGCTGATCATGATAATGATGGTCAAATTGGATTAGCACCACGACGAAGAACCTTAATCGGCGTATAACATATAGGAAATATGGCACACATTTACATATAGATATGTATATGTATGTATAGCACCAGGGCCGCAGAGAGAAAATCAGGGCCCGGGGGTATCCATGTTCGGGCCCCCTCGCTTCCCTTCAAATAAATCAGCTATTTCCAACTGTGATGTAATTTTTTAATTGGTGGATTTAAATGTACTAAAAGTTTATATTATTATTATTATTTTACTAAAAAAGTCCAAATCGTCATAAAAGTGAAGGTTTTTCAGTAAAACGCGGGCCCTTCTGAAAACTGCGGGCCCGGGGGAAACCCACCCGTCACCCCCCCCTTCTCGGTGGCCCTATATAGCACATACATATACAGTAGATTATATCTATACTAGATTATAGCACACAAACTGTTTCGGTTTTGAAAGTTTTCACTCTTTTTCATTTTTTAACTTCGCGTATTGTGTGTCACTTGGCCATGGTCGAATTTTTCAACACTTTTTGGCCAACACCAACAGCAGCAGCAGCACCAGACGCAACAACAAAAGATTTACTGCTGCCTGCGTCCGACTTGACGCTGGGCTAGTTGCGATGATTACAACACATCAGCGAGACAAACTAGCATCAATATAGTTTCAGCGCGAACTGGTTTCCGCGTCGTCTATTGCCACATCGTGCGCGAAGTGCAAACTCCCTCTTGGAGTTGGACTTCGATTACTGTTGTTGTCGTTGTTGCACGACGTGTAATTGCACTGACCCAAGTACCGTTAGATTGGTAGTTCACCTGACCCAAGCTTACCACGGAGCACGACTGCAAAGTCAGTTTGTCTCGCTGCTTGCCGCTTTATAACTGTCTGAATGTTTGAGCTCGAACGGGCAACCAAATGAGCACGCAGCGTTGCCACCTGCTCAACGATTGTGGTATCTCTGTTATCGATAGTCGTGCCAGGCGATCAATGCCCGAGTAACGATCAGTGAGGGGCGCGATAATTCAAAATAAATACTGCAGTGCATTTGGTAAAATTCAATTTTTATTCAACAACAATTAAATGAATTTGGACATTAAATAGGCTTAGAGATTACATAAATAGGTTTCTTCTGCTTTCATGAATCGTGTTAAATACACAGGCGTTTTACAATATTTTAATAAGTACATTGTTTAATTGTTTTCGTTGCATCCCTCTTCATATACATATATGCATATATGTAAATATAAAGTAAACGAGAAGTAAAAGGCCGTTGATACAAATGACTTTGGATTAGATTAGGCGCGCTTAAACATTAACAACACATACATACATGGAATACAAAATGGTGTTTAGTACAATTAAAAATTCTGTTCACATTTCAGTTTGGTTTATTACAACATTATTCGGTAAATGTTAATGTTCATGTGTGTTTAAGTTTACGCATTAATTTAATATAACATAGTACGTGTGTATGTATGTATGCTTGCATGTTGTACATATTTATATCTTTAAATATCTCTGTCTAACGTGTGACTTCTTCATTGACTGCATGCAAAACATAAATATATCTGTATCTGCATATACATGCATAACTGTAATACGCTCGCGTACAAACTATAAATATAATCGTTAATAATTATCTAGCAATTTCATTTAGTTACATGTACAAAACAGTAGATCTTTATTCTATTGCATTTAGATGCATAATTGGAGTGACATGACGAAATAATAAATTGTCGCGCTATGAACAATATGAATGTTGATTCTTGAATGTTTGTATGTATGCATGTTTGTTTGTATATATAAGTATATATTAAACTAGTTAGGTGTATATAGCTCTGTATATATAGTGTAATATATGCATGTATTTTAGGCATTATGTACGGTATGCTATGCTGTCACAAGAGCAACTCCTCAACTAACATTATTATTATTTACTTTAACTATTACAAGTACACAATTTCATTATCAGCTATTATTGTAGTTATTCTCTGTGTGTCGCCTATGCAACATACATATGCATATACACATACATATACATATACATATATACTTATACTTCCCCTCCCTCTTCACTCAGTACGATAATGCCGATGGTGAGCGCGAACCAACTGTAAAATCTTTATAAACCGAAAACACCGAAATCTGCAAGAAGCGGAAACGCAAGATTATTAAAAATAGTTCATTAATCATAAATCTATTCCTGCAAAATGCATATAAATATATATAATATACATTTATCGTGTATTTCTGCTGGGGATCACTTGCGTCACAGTCAAGAACTGCATAATTATCTGGGCACATTGCCAGAAAACGAAATTAATCTTGGCAAGTACGGGGCCAATTAGACAGGTCTTCCCTTAGCAGCTTATCAGCCTTATATGAGGGGTTCAGGGACTCACCTTGTCTTTGAGTTGCTGACACAATTTCTGGCCATTCATCAGCAGGAGGAGCACATCGTTGAGCCACTGCACGCCGATCTCCGCTTGTCGCGAATCGAATTGCATTGTTCCCTGATTGTTTAGCAGTTGATAGACGGCAATGATGAGCTTGTGGCTTTGCAGATAGAAACTAACGGCCAAGTCCTCGGGCAGATTGGGCACTAATGACTTCATGTTGCGACCCTTGATCAGCTCCTCGATGGGCTTCTTCTTCGGTACGAGCAGGCTGTTGCGTCCGCGCTGCAGAGCATCCAGTATATTTCCTATCACATGAAGCACTTCATCCGAGGTTCTACAAGGCGAGTCACAAAATTATAAATAAACACACAGTCAGGGGGCAGCACACACACACAAACACACTCACTTGAAGTGATAAGAGTCATCAACGTCGTCAATGTGATTGATTGCGGTTTGCAGATGATTGGCAGCATCCTGAACCTGCTGCAGTTTCCAAGGCGAGTCATGGGTTATTGAGGTACGTTGCGTTTGACTGGGCGCTTTACACAGCTTAAAGCTAATATCCTGAATGGGGAAAGGCCAATCAATTAGTATATATAGATATAATTAACCAGCTATATAGTTACCGCCTGTGTAATTGCATCGCCCGTTAGGGTAAGCACCGCCTTGAGCTGATCTGGCGAGACGCTGAGTATAAACTTTTCAGTCTTCTTTCCCTCGTTATCGTAAAGTGGCACGGGAAATCTATGAGCACATTCCTATAGAGACACGAGAGAGACGGAGAGAGATTCATTAGACTCTGGCAAGATATTAATGAATACGAGTCTGAGTTCTACTTACAATCAGAATGGATCGCAATTGCTTTAATATCGCGTGCACTTCTTGTCTCAGCACCCACTCGAATTCAATTTGCTGCCAAAGTAAATATGCGGATGTGGGTGTGGATACGGGAGTGGGAGGCGGTCCGGGGAAGGGGCACGGTGGGAAGGGTGAAGAGTGAATGTAAGTGAGTTTTTGCGATAGCGACCCACCGTCGCCGCATAACAAAGAGCAAACAGGCACGTTCACGTTTCATGTACAAATCAATATCGCGAGCGGAAGAGAGAACAGGGAAGAGCGAGAGGGAGAGAGAGAGAGAGAGAGAAACAACAACAATAACAAAAGACAATCAATAATCAATTAACTCGGCACTTGATTAATTGCACGGCTTTAACATTTGGGAAGCCAGTTGTAGATGGATATTTAATTACAGGCACAGACAGACAGACGGACAGACTTACCAAATTTAGAGCCTCCTCTCGCTCCGTGTCAACGACAAGCATTTTCATTGTGGTTTTGGCCTTCTTGCGCGCTGTTATGTATCTCCGTTTGTTTTTGTCACTGTGGACTGCAGCAGCGCTAGCAGGAGCAACGCTAGCAATTTGTAGGGAGAGCGCTGTAATTTATGAACATTTGATTTTTATTACGAACTGCAATTGATATTTGTGTACTGTATTATTATGCTACTAACTCAGTAATATTTACTATGCGTCCGATGCTGCTGTCACCTTAACAACGCACGCACACACAACAAAACTTAACATTTTGCTAAAATGTTATTAACAGCATGGACAACTTTTTGCCTACGAAAAAAGCCGACGTTGAGTGCACAGTTCCAAAAGCCTTTTTGCAACTTATATTTTCTTTGAACTAGCTTAACTATCACTTCTTTTGTTAATTGATTTATCCACTGTTAAGCCAGTTTGAGCAAAATATTGCATTTAAGATTGCGATTCGAATTTAACAGCTGCTAAGCCACTCAGAAAATCAGGTCTCTAACAATAATTTTAACAGCACATTAACATACGAAAACAAAATACAACAGCGCACAGCTGTTGTTTTTGCAGTATTATCGATTCGCTCGATAGTGTTGTATTGCGTTCGCAGAAGAACAAGCTCATTTCAATAATGCTTAGTAGTATTTAAATAAATTATTGGCCCTTACAAAATCTATTGATTAAAATTTATTTTTTTTAACATTCTACATCATTATCTAAAGTTGTATAATATACTCCAGAATACCACAACGCTAATTCACAATGATAAGATATCCCGCTGTAGTGCAGCCCTGTTTAATTAGTGTTATCGATTCATCTCGATACGATTATGCCGTCAAGTGCTCTATAGTGCTCGATAAGGCGCTCTCTTTTTGAAATAAAATAGATACGATATCATCATTGTGGAAAGTACTTACGTTTGCGCGCGGGCGGGGGAGTGGTCAGCACTGCCGTCTCCGGTACCGGGTTGAGCACATGGTGCTGAAATTGTCCGCTACGCTGTCGATGTAGTGGCTGGAATGACCAATTGGTTGTTGGGCTGCAAATCGGACGAGCAAACAAACGACGACGACAACATGTTGTTAATTCTTCAGGTAATTTCGATTTTCGAGGCAAATACAAACAACTTGAGGTTTGCCCTTATCATACACAGATTGTGTTTGATTTAAGCTTGATTTGATTCGAACGTCAAGTGCTAATTGCCATAATACATTTGTTATTGTTATTACCCCTCGCCCGCAAGTGACTCATGCCGAGCAGCAGCAGCAGCTGTTGCTCATGCTCTTGCTGTTGTTGGCTGGGGGACTCGGTCTTGGGTTTTCGGTTACAACCGGAGGAGAATCTCCGCGCTACCCGTTTCGCTTTAACTGCTTCTGACTGCATTTGGGGTTCCCATAGCGGGCGCGTGTCAGCAGTTTCAAAATGGGAATCGGAATGGGGAATGGGAATGAAAATGGCATTGGCTTTTCAGCTAAAATTACAAAAGCGCTTATCAAGCTATGCTGATGATGTTTACTGGCTTTACACGCACACGCACTCCCATTTACAACACACATACTCGCACAGCAAGCAAGGCAACATGCATGCGCATGTGTATGAATATTTTAATTTAGCTTGACTCTTTATGTTTTCCCAATTATGATAAGCCAATGTCAAGCAGGCAAATGATATACTGCATTCCGGGTCATATATCAACGGCCATTTCTAGCTATTTAGCTATTTATTTGTGGCCATAAATTTTATAGACACGAAAAGTAGCGGCAGCTTTTCAACACATTCTAAAGCCAAAACAAACACGACTTTATTATGCCACACACACACAAAGCACACACACACACACGCACGCGCGCGAATAACATATATAAATAACGGTACTGGTTACCTCTGCGGCATTTTGTTAATATTTAGCTTCTTTTCTTTTGATATGTTATTATCAATTGCAAACACTTCACACTATCACGAGACAACGTCAGCGAACCAAAGGCAAAGTTGGTTAGGTTGGGTTGGTTGGTTCGTTGGTTGGTTAGGTGGCTTGGCTCGTTGGGTTAGCTGGTTAGGTGGGTGCGATACGTGCGATCAGCTGGCGGTAGCCCTGGCCTGGGTAACGGGGCAGCAGGCAATGAGCGCGCACAAAAGCCACAAGCAAGCAACTGAACCGACAACGACGACGACGGCCCAAAGACAACGCCGCCACCGACGCCGTCGCTGCTGCGCGAAAGCAGCGCGAGAATTGGTCAATGGCAGCAACAATAAACGACGGGGCTGCGACGCCAGCAATGCGACGGCAGCGCCTGCGTCGAGGCCAGCGTCGAGCGTCGCGCCGCGTCGCGCTGCGCTTTGTTTGTAACATTAGCGTAGTTAAAACTTGACGAGCTTTTTTTCGTCAGCTTTCTTCAGGTGCGCGCACTCTTCGATAGGCGGCGCCCCCTTATCGGCCCCCTCCCCCGTTTATCGTCATCGGTTATCAGTGCGGTTGGCATTGACAGCATAGCATAACCAAAATACGAGTCTATTTGAGAGTTTCCCCCTCTCTTCTTCTCTTTTTATCAACTCATTCACATTTGTTGTTTGCATACACAGTATTTGGTTTTGTTTTTATTTCTTTGGTATAAAAAGTAGTACAAAAGTGTTTAATTCTATTAGATTTAAAGGCCTTTCGATTTACAATACGTGGATTTGTTTACGAGACGAAGCAAATGTGCAAATATAAACAAATAAACGTGTGTCCAACAGGTGTGTCAGTGTGCTGTGTACGTGTGTGTGCATGTATGTATGTGTGTATGTGAGTGTTGTGTCTCTTTGTCAGTTTCTGCATGTGTGTGTTTGTGTTGGGCTTAGTGTGTCAGTGTGTGTGTGGAACTTGGAACTGCGCTTACTCGCCGGTCATCATCTCCATGAATTCTACAAAGAGAAAAACGAAATAAAAATAGTTTATAATTAAATACGAACAGTAAAAGAACTGTGTCATGGCATCAAAGAGAAAACAAGAAAATAAAATAAACAATTATACAGTAAAATATTTTATAATTGTTCTCCTATTGTGATTGATGATCAGTGCCAATATATGAACAAGAAATAACTCAAGTAATAAAAGAGAAATATTATGAATGGGAAATATAATAGGGTTTCTCCCTCACTGTGCCACGACACAAACAAAAAAACTTAGTAACCGTGGAACCTATGAATATATTATTAATATTTCTCTGTTTTAATTGCTTAGCTGTGCCAAAATATAAAAAAGAAACACAGTTGCAAATTGGAAATTATGAATATGAAATACTATTAATATTCTCTCTATGAAATATTATTAATTTTTATTCTGTGATTTTATTGGTTGTCGCGCGCTGCTATTTATAGCCTCAATATGCTTCCAAAATGATCGGGCTGTCAAAATCGAGAACTCAAGATCAGCGTTGTCATCTAGCTGATGTTTACAAAAAACATTTCGAATGCTACAATCCGTGGGTGGGTGGGGCCGATATGTTTACGTGGGAGACTTTTAGCAAGCTACTAGAATGGACCACGCACACATGGGATCTTTAAACACACACATGTGTGAATCGACTTATGTACATATGTGTTCGCATGGAAATCGGAATACCCATGGGGAGGGGAAAGTGAAAAGTGCCAACTCACCATCGAAATCAACTGTACCGGAACCATCACTATCGATTTCTTCGATCATGATGTCCAACTCCTGTTCGGTCAGCTGATCATCGAGTTCCTTGAGGATCTCCTTCAGGCAGGTGGTGGGAATGAAACCGTTGCCCTGTTTGTCGTACAGACGGAAGGCCTCACGCAGCTCCTTCTGCATTGCCTCGGCATCCTCCTCCACAATGAATTTGGCAGCCAGCTGCACGAACTCACCGAATTCCAGGCGACCAGACTCTGGGAGAGTGGAGAGAGGAGGGGAAAGAATGATTATTATATCGTTGTAGTATTTTGTTGAGTAAGTGCAAATTTCCCATAATAAATCTCCATGAATTATGGGCAAACGAGGCATTTACGACTTGGAATAACACATACAATATACACTTAACACGGCATGGGTTATAACTCATTGCGATGACCATATATTAATGCGCACCGCAATCTTGTGGTCAAGCTTCTAGGAAATTTCACATATCGGGGGCGCTAAAGTTCTACTTACTGTCTTCATCGACCTCCTCGATCAGTTCCTCCAAGATCTTCTTGTCGAAGGGCTGACCTAAAGGGGGATGGAAAATGAGGATTGAAAACTCCATCGATTATCGGGTCATTCCATTCTGAACTCACCCATCAGACGCAGAATATCGGCAACCATTTCAGTGGGAATGCTGCCAGTTTTCTGGTGATCGAAGCTGTTGAATGCCTTCTGGAGCACGGCAATCTGCTCGGGTGTCAGATCCTCATCCTGAAGAAAGGAAATTAATCGAAATAGGTTAGTCCGAAACTGGAGAAGAGTTCAGTCTATCCAGCCACCTACCACGCTGCTCATGTTGTTGCTGCTTTAAATATATTTGATCTGGAAATCTGAAAGATATTTTGAACCGATCAGCTCGGATGATTCGTGCCTACTACGAGGCGATGCGGCTGCGTTTTCCAAAATATACCCAAAATCATTTGTCAGATCGGCTGCCTCTGAACTTGCCACACAAACAACCGAACGCATAGAGATCGCCGAGCAGCCGAAGAACCCGAACCCGAGACGTCCAATTCGGAATATGTGTAGCACTTTTCCACGCAGAGGCCGATGAATTTTATTGTTTTTTAGAAAGAACTGTAAATGTGCGATCAAAAACAAAATTAAAACGATCACAAAACGTACAAGAACGCTCCGACAGACCGACGACCGACCGAGGGACGGACGGATGCCAGCAGAATGTGAGCCGTATAGTGGTTTTCCACACCGACACCGACAACAACAATCTCGGGGGTCCAATCAGGAGCAGTCGAGGCTAAAGCTGCAAGAGCCAGCTATACGATGCGCTGCGTCCACGAATATACAGAGTACGAAAGCATATGTGTGTGTGTGTGTGTGCGCGATGTGTTACATATACATATACATATGTACATATATAGATACAACTGTGTACAAGCGTACACTATATATATAGCCAGCAGTTGCACGACGACATCTGCGAGGTATGGAGAAATGCCCCAGTGAAGCATGCGCTAGACAAAACACTTCGAGCGGGTGCACGCTACAGCGGAAGCCATGGGGTACATTAGTTTGTTCGTGAATCAAGCAGTTATGCCTACAATGAATATTGAAACATTCGCTCGCTATGCAGCTGTACAGCTGGGGTATATTGGTTTGCGGCTGAGTTTGCATTTGATCAGGAGTTACAGAAATTCAAAAAAGATTGCGCTGCATGATAGAGTATAGAAAAGTCAGTGAACTTAATGGGATACATCAGTTTAAAGTGAATACGAATAAACCCGAAGAAACTTCGACCACAAATATTATCCCAAAATACTCTCGGGAGTAAGGCTAAGCAACAGACAGAAAAGTGCATTAGTGCAAAGTGAATTAGTACACGAAAGTTAAGGCAAGTTGAAAATTCCTTAGATAAGCTACAATAATTTTCAAGCAACTCTTGCACGCTACCCTGCATTACAAGGTGTACATTAGTTTGGGCTGGGAGTTACAGGAATCTTTTAACAATTTCCAGGGATATTACAGAGTATAAAAAAGTGCCATGGCCTAAAAATAAACCCAAAGAAACTTCGAACATCATAACACAATTCCCGAAATTACTCAAGGGAGTAAGGCTAGACAACACAACGAATGGTACACCCTACTTGAATTAGTATAGGAAAGTTAAGGCATTTTGAAGGTTCCATAATAAATTTCAAGCATCAGTTTCCAGGGGGTTTACAGCATCTGCTTAGTTATTTAATTTATCGACTACAATTAAACATTATTTAGTATTATAGATAGACTAGTAAGGGGTGCCGCATTCAGCAAAATATTTGCACAGTTGCATTTTCTAATGATAGTAGGGTAAACAACTGAATAGCCTATATATATCTATATCTATATAAACTGCACCTATATCGCATATAAGCTGTTGATTAGTTCCGGAACTTCTGGCTGCTGCCTGAAGTGCCCGCGGAGCCAGCGACTGCTGCTGCTGTGCCTCCCTGGTTCAGCAGCGCCGTCAGCGTGGCATGCGAGGAGCTCAGCGCGGAGCTGCTGCTGGCCATGAGCTTTGTCTTGAGAGGATTCGTCGTGCTGCTGCCCACAAGGGTGCCCTGCAGGCAGGGGGAGGAGGCAGCTGGCGTGGGCTGATCCTTGCAGGAGATGTCCTCTGCTGCTGCGGGTGTCTGCTGCGTCTGCTGTGGCTGCGCAGTGGGCGACGACTGCACTGGCACGCCCTGCAGCAACGCATTCCTTAGGTGACTGTTGTTGTTGCTGTTGCTGGGAGTCAGTTGTGGCAGTTGTTGCTGCTGCTGCTGCTGCTGTGGTTGTTGCTGTTGCTGTTGGTTACTCGCCATAATGAAGGAGTTTGTTATCAGGCCGCGACTCTTGATATTCAGATCGACAAAGAACAACTTCATCTTCTGTATCATCGTCTCGGTCACGTTGAAGGTGAGCATCATGCTGAGATCAATGTTGGTCTTGTGCCTATAGAGCTCGTGTGTCTGCTGCAGCCGACAGACCTCGTCGTAGATGAGGAACAGGAAGCGAGAACTGCGATTCTCGGCCGGAATAATGCCCCGTGCCGATAGCCAATCCCGATCCTCCGCATCGGGCAGATACCGTATGATCTCAGGATGCTTGCTCGCCAGCCGAGCCCCGCCGAGCTCCTTGCCATCGATGCTGAAGCCGAACGCGAGGTTAGCCTGCACATCCAGCACGAATTTGGTGCTCGTCGAGATCTGCGCCGTGTTCCAGAAGATCTGACGACGCACTGGAGTCGGCAAGGGGCCAGAGACAAGAGGAGGACGTGGCAGTTGCAGCGCAGGAGGTTGCGAGGCCTGTTGTTGCTGATGTTGCATCTCCAACTGCTGCTGTAGTTGTTGCTGCTGTTGCTGTGCAGGCAAAGTGTTGACCGCACAGGGCATGGGCTTGGCAGTGGCAGCCACCACGTAACCCAAATTGTTGGCAAAGGTTTTGTTGCTGCTGCTGTTGTTGTAGTCAAGTGGTTTGCCCGGTCGCTTCAGCGCCATTCGCTGCTGTTCTGTGGCGATTGTTGCAGCTGCTCCCGCTCCCATTGCAGCTGCTGCTGGGACGGATGGACGCTGTTGCCGCAGCACAAAGTTGGTGTACTGCGCCTTGGCATTCTCGAGCAGCGCACACGAGGACATCTTCTGCAGGGTCTCCTCGTTCACTGCATGCTGGCCGAGATTCTCTTTAATGTTGCCGAAAGCGGGCTTGAAGTAGTTCTAAGGAGACAGAAGGGTTAGAAGGAGGGTGCAACAATCAAATACGACTGGGTACCCACGTTCATGTATCGCTTAATTATGTCGTTGACCTCCGCGTCGAAGGCCTGTTGGACGCTGATGCGCAGCAGCTCCAGCGCACGCATGGCAGACTCAGCGCTGCCACCGCTCTCCAGATTGTGCACGCCGCTGTATCGTTGCCGTATGCGCTGCAACATGTTCTCCGCCATCTCCGAGGTCGTAACAAATTTCTAGGGAGCAGGAGATTAAATCCCTGACTGGCTCAACTCATCACTTCTACTTACCACTCCAGACTCCGTTCCGTTGAGCTGCAGAGCTTGTGCCCCGTCCCCCGCCACTGACTCTGTCACCTCCTGCTTGATGGGACTGGCTACACGCGTATCCATGGAGTGTGTTGTCTGATTGGAGCAGTCCGAGTCATCGGAGGATGAGTTCGCCTGCAGCGCAGCTGGGGAACGTTGCTGCAGCTCGCCGCCTGCCGTCGAGTTGTTGTTATTGTTGTTCGTAGTGCTCGCCGCGTCACTGAGAATCTTCCAGCTTCGCTGGATGACCATTTTCTTGTTTTTTAGTTTATCTTGATTTGTTGTTTAGTTTTCGTAATTTTTTTGGCTTTTTGGTTTTTCGCTGCCTTCTGCTGTATGAATGAAGCTGGGGATTTTTCTGGGCTGCGCTATTTGGCCAGGGACCCAGGAAAGTGTGCAACACGCATGCGCCCTCGACCCACCACCACCACCAGCGCTCATTCCCCTCCCTTAACAGCAGCTGTTGCCGCCAGCTGTTGCGGACTGCGGCTCCGGCTCCTGCTCCGGAGTACAGTCCATGTCTAGTTCGCCCAGCTCAAGACGTCGCTCGTGCTCGAGAATACTCCGTAGCTCGTCGAACTCCGCCAGTTCCCCGTCGTCTTCTTCCTGCTCCATAGAGACAGGTGCGTCTTCCTGCTTAGGTTTCCTAGCGGCATTCGCTTGATTTTTGTACTGTTGTCGCCGTGCCAGCAGTTTCTTGTCGAACTCATCCATGTAGACCAGTGGCTTGCCTCGATAATCATCTGGCGGTACATGTCCGCTGTGAACGGGAAGGCTCAGCACATCGGGCAGCATGAAGGCGAACAGCCAGCAGACCAGGGGCGTTGTGCCGCAGGTGTAACTGCCCTCCTTGTGGTAGAAGAGCAGGCCATCCAGTTGTGGCTGATTATGCTCCCACAGCGGATGCTTCTGGAGCACCTCGTCAACGGCGTTGGCATCCTCGAAGTCGTAGTAGTTAAGCAGTTTAAATGGCTTTTCGTTTCGCTTGCTGCACTGTCCCAGCTCGCCCTGCTCATCGAAACGCGAACGCAGCCAGAAGAAACGGAAACTAGCCTCGCAGTTGAGCAGCTGCTGTTGCCCGAAGCCGATGGCGTCTAGCACGTAAAATGTTTCCGACTCCGCCACATATACGCAATCCAGAATACTCCTGTACTTGGGCTGGTGTCCATCTCCAGGGAGTAGCGAGCGCAAGTCCATTATCTTCCTTCCGCCCTGGTTATAAACCTGGGTTCGTCCATGAGTGGCGATGACGAGGCAGCGCTTGCCCACAGGACACGGCACGAGCAGCCAATCGCATAGGTTCTCGGGGCGTTGACGCAGCCACTCGGACTGCTGAAGGCAATATTGTAGTCCCTTGTGCGCTTTGTTCTTGCTGTTGTTGCCACCACGTTTTCTGCGCTGCTTGCGCTGCGGTTTGTTTTGGTTTTGTTGTTCGGATTCTTCGTTTGATTCGTCTTCGTTCGAATCGACATGTCGAAACTGGTCCTGTTGTTGTTGCCGTTGATGCTTTTGTTCTTCAAGTGCTGCAAGCTGTCGCTGCTTCTGCTGCTCGCCAAGATCAATGCTCCTTTTATATAATTCCTTATGATTACTGCTCATTTCATCATTGTTCTCATAATTTTTACAAATACTGCTCATTTTTATTGGAGCTTACAAGCAAAATGTCGCCGCTTCAATCGAATTGGCACATACACGCTGAATGGTCACCTTAAAATCGCCGCTTAGTTACCGATACGTGTCATCGATATCGACAAACATCGTATGAACAGCTGTTCTTTAATTTCCTTGCCATCGAAAATCATCGCGTAACCAGCTGTTTCGTCATTTGTTACGTTATTTATTCCCATGCATTTTTACCGGCTTTAATTTAAGCTTTAGATACTTAATTTAAGAATTGTGTGCTAGCAAATTATGAATAAAGCCTCGCGAATATTTTTGCCTGCTTTAGTAACGCCAAAAAATGCAGTTGTCAAGCAGTCTGAGCAACTGTCGCGCAGTCAAAAGGTAAAGCCGATAACTGTTACGAAAGACGAAAAAATAATGTTTTCTTTGCTATTTTCTCTTCTAGCTGTTAACCGATCTTGGCCTGGTGAAATCGGGCAGCAATGGCACCTATCAGATAATGCCCGTGGCACAGCGAGCCATTGACAAATGCACTGGCCTGGTGCAACAGAATATGCAACAGCCCGGCGGCCAGAAAATCAGCCTGCCAATACTGACGCCCGCCCAGCTGTGGAAGAAGACGGGACGCCTCGAGGGCGACATATCCGAGTTCTACATGGTGCGCGATCGCAACGGCAAGCAGTTCCTCATGAGTCCAGTATGTGAGTAGGAGAATTATGTCGACTTAATACTGACTAGTCTCGAGCTTCCTCCCAGACACACGAGGAGGCAGTTACTTCCATGTTGGCCAGTGTAGCGCCCATCTCGTACCGCCAGCTTCCCCTGCGGCTGTATCAGATTGGACCTAAGTTCCGAGACGAGCTGAAATCGCGATTCGGGCTGATGCGGGCCAAGGAGTTCCTCATGAAGGACATGTACACGTTCGATGTGAGCCAGCAGACGGCGGAGGAAAGCTATGCTACTGTCAGCGAGGCCTACCAACGCTTCTTCAGCCAGCTGGAGGTGCCCTTTGTAAAAGGTGGTAGCTGAATTCAACCTTATCCCTTCCCGTATCTCATACTCGTCCTTTCCCTTTGCAGTTGAGGCAGCCACGGGCATAATGGGCGGCAGCTTGTCGCATGAGTATCATTATGTCTCTGCGGTGGGAGAGGACACGCTGCTGCAGTGCGGCGCCTGCGGCTACGCGGGCAATGCTGAGGTGATCGCGGAGAGCTCAGAGAGAAACTGCCCCAGCTGTCACAGCTCTCAACTGAGCCAGGTGCGCGGCGTAGAGGTTGCCCACACTTTCCTGCTCGGCGACAAATACTCCAAGCCACTGGGAGCCACTTTTCTGAATACCCAAGGCAAGCCGGAGACACTCGTGATGGGCTGCTTTGGCATTGGCATCACGCGCGTCATTGCGGCAGCCCTCGAGGTGCTCTCGACGGAGCAGGAGCTGCGCTGGCCCAAGCTGCTGGCTCCCTACGATGTGTGCGTGATAGGACCCAAGCAGGGCAGCAAGGAGCAAGTGCCAGCGGAGCAGGTCGAGAATCATCTGCTGCAGCAGCTCACACAGATCTGTGGCGCCACCGAGGTGCTGCACGACGAGCGCAAGGAACTGACCATTGGCAAGCGACTCTTGGACGCCCGACGACTTGGACATCCACTGACCATTGTTGTGGGCGCCAAGGCAGTGCAGCAGGAGGCGCCCAAGCTGGAGGTGCATGCGAGCGGAGCAGAGAAAGTGGAGCTGGAAGTGGCAGAAGCTTTGCAGCTGGTGGCACAGCACGTGGAGCACAAGCAGCGACTGCTGGAGGGGATTGGCGGGCAGGAGCAAGTGAAACCAAGTCAGGCAGTTCGCTATGTACATTAGCTTTACTCAATAAAGGTAACAATAACTGAAAACAAGTGGCACAACTGGCCAGGCACAGGCAGCTCCTCCTCCTCCGACTACTGCTCCGCGTAGTCCGGCTCAGGTATCTGCGGATAGATTTGCACCTGCTGCTGTGGCTTGCGGGGCGGTGGTGGGGGCTTGGTGATCATGCTGGTGTAGGACCAGGGCATCTGGTTGCGCAGCTCCTCGCTGACCCGCGGATTGGCCGGCTGTGCTGGGTAGATCTCCGAGTAGCGACTGTTTAGCGCCGATGCCGTTGCCAGCTGCTGCACAGCGGGCGAGGTGGGGCGGGGCGAGAGGGGCTCCGCGTTGGCAGGGTAGTTAAGCTGATCGGGATGCGCGTCCGTGTTGCGATAGGAGCTGCTCCCTGGCTGCGGCGACAGCTGCTGCGCCTGCTGCTGCTGCTGCAGTTGCTCCTGGCGTGGCTGGGGTGGAGGCAGAAGCATCACTGGGGACTGCAGTGTGGTGCGATCGTTGGCCTGGTACCTCGAATCCTGTCGCTCGAGCAGTTCCGCGTTTTGGGTGGGAATTAAAATGGGCACCGGCTTGGGACGTATCTGCTCCGGATACTGCGGCTCCAGCAGACCAGACTGGGGAGTTCCCGTTGTGGGCGGCGCAGTGGGCTGCTGCACTTGCTCCGGGGCGTAGACGAGTGCGGGCTGCGGCGTCTGCTGGCGCGTGGAAGCCTCGCTCGCGGGCACCGGCGCTGGCTTCTTGTTCGCCGCTGTCTGATTGGCCAGCACGTGCGAGAGGGACAGACAGAACATGCCGCCAATCAGATTGAGCAGCCAGATGAGCACCACGCGGCAGCTTATGCAGGTGAGCACGATGGCCGGCGTGGTAAAGTAGACCCCGAAGGATTCTAGTGCATTCTTGATCAGCTCCAGATCGGCGGTATCCTTCACGCCCACAAACTCAAAGGCTTCTTTCAGGGACTGCAAGGAGAGGGAGGATTAGAGATTAGCTTGCAGAGGGGTTTCGAGGGTTTTCCCACCGTTGTGTGGGTTATGTCCAGCACGTGGTAAACTGTGGCCACCACATCCAGAATACATCCGGCCAGCACGGAGAGGAACCACGGCCAGTAGATGATGCCGGTCATCAGTTTGGTGGTGGCAAAGCAGAGGGTAACTGCGGGGGGATAGGAATGGGTTAAGACCTCATCCAGGTTGATATGCTGTCCACACGCAGGCTACTCACGTATGATCAGCAAAGAGGAGGCAATCCACAGCCCGCTGACGGCGGCGTAGACAATCATGAAAATATACTCCCGATTGGTTATCTCGAAAGACTTTTCCCAATCAATTTCCAACTCGTAGGTGGCTCCACTCCACTGCAGCGTCGGGTTCTGACAGGCCTCCCCTGTGAAGTAGGAAATCTTTTTCACTTTGAGATCTATTTGGTTGTTAGGACATCGACACTTACGCTGGAAGTAAACTAGGTCCATGGCGAACCTGAAGGGATCTTTGGAAATGTCTGCAGTGTCATGGCAGTCCCGGAAGGTGATGCCCCATATGGCGAGACCCAAGTAGACGACACCTTGTGCCTGTGAGAAGAATTTTAGAGAGATTAGAAGGGAATTTCGATTTTAATTTGACTTATCTTGATCTGGGCTGAGCACCTTGTTCCCTACTCGACTAGAACTGAGTTCTTTGGCGCACTCTATATAACTAACCTACTTTTATATATAAAACTGGGAAATTCCTTTACGGATGAAGGCATTTAACTCAACAACGCAGAATAATAAATGTGATAGCAACATCAAAAGAAAAAACATCTCACCTAAAATTCTAAAATACTATAAATCTGAACAATAAATACTCAGCACTATTCAAATGTTCAAAAAGAGTTCATTAAATTTGTGAAATTGTTTGTAACAGGCATAAGAAGGCCTACGGATCCCATAAAGTATATATATTCTTGCGCAGGGTCACTAGCCGAGTCAAGTCTGCCTGTCCACATGTTTGGATGTTAAGATCTCAGATGATATAAAGGCAGACTCCAAGTTTGACATAAACATTTAACAGCAGTGAAAAGTACGGCTTTCTGACTCGGGCCTTCAATTTGCCTCTTAATTTAAATCCAATTGGACAATAAACATAAATGTTATTTAAGAAAGCATACGAACCTAGCAAAAAGTGCTTGTGTCTCTCAAAGGGAAAGGCTTTTGATCAAAGGGTATCCTACTATGTGCTCGACTGTTTCGTTTCTATTTATATATATTTATACTTTATATTATACTATTATAACTATCAGCTATCTGTGTTTTTTTAACTACACAAAGAGTTTATTGCAAATAATACAAATTATATGGCATGAAAATATATTTGCAATACGCTATGTATACTATAATATACGAGTATACATACGAGGTGTGTTCAAAAAGTATCGTCTAGTTTTGAATTTTCACGAGTAACGTATAATCGAATTTCGATTTTTTGTTATGTTATGTTTTGTTATGTTGCTACACTCTTCCCGAACATCTGTTTGGTTGTGAGAGGCATACAGATTATAAGAGTTTTGCGTGCTCTGCGATTTTTTGCTATCGAAAAATATGGGTCAAAGGATTTGCATAAAAAATAAAATACAGTGCTCCGAATCACTTGAAATTTTGACAGTGGCATACGGTGTTTAGAATTAAAAAAATGTTTACTAGTGGTACAAACTTTTCCAAGATGGCCGAGAAGATGCCAACGACGAGCTTCGCTCTGGACGCCCAAGCTAGTCAACAACTGATGAAAACGTTCAAGCAGTGAAGAAAATCGTTTTGGAAAATCGTCAAATCACTATCAGAGAAGTTCCATCCTCAGTCCGTATATCGCTTGGCTCGTGCCATGAAATTTTTTCTATCGTTTTGGGCATGAGACGTGTGTCAGCGAAGTTAGTTCCAAAATTACTAAATTTTGACCAAAAGAACCGTCGCGTGAGCATCGCTCAAGAGCTGTTGAATGACCCAGATTTACTCAAAACCGTCTTAACTGGTGACGAATCATGGGTATATGGTTATGATATCGAAACCAAAACCCAATTATCCCAATGGAAGAGCCCATGTGAGCCAAGACCGAAAAAAGCAAAGATCGGCGAGCACGCAAAACACTTATAACCTTTACGCCTCTCACAACCAAACAAAGAATGCTATACACTCGAAACTTGGTACAGATGTTCGGTAAGAAGAAATCGAAATTCGATTATTCGTAATTAGGCGATACTTTTTGAGCACACCTCGTATCTGAAAATCTATCGTATATTTCACTAGGTAAACTTCAGAGCGATGAAATCCTTTCACTTTGATCTCTCTTGAACTCCTCCGGAACTCACCAATATAACCACGGCCATAAAGAGCATAAAGCACTTGGCAAATCCCACGCTGGTCCCGGCCATGTTGTTGCAGGATATGGTCACCCTAGGCGCACTCTGAGGTCGTATGCAGATGGTTGCACAGCAGACTGTGATCTATTTTGGTTTGTTCTGCGATTTCTTGGTACTTCTTGGGCGCGATAAGGGCAACACGCGCGCAATACCTGAGGTTATAAAATCAATTAGAAATTACTGTAACAGAGTTGCCAAATCGCAGGTATCTAATCAGTTTAATGAGTTTCAGTTTCCCCCGGCGGATTTTGCATTGGGTACATAAAGGGGTGACAAGGGTTGCGACAGTTTTTCACTTGAAATTCAAATTGTTTTCGACTTCGCTGAGCTCAATTACAGTTAGAGTGAGTCACTCCTCATGCACTTGAATGAATTACACGACACTTTGCAACACATATGTACAAATAGAGTACTATATAGCTATATAGACGCGATACGCACGGCAATAAACATCTACAGCAACAACAAGAGCAGAAACAACGAGTGAGCTGTTTATGCTCTATTATCTCTCACCGTTAGATTCGTGTTTGCGTTAAACCCGTCGATGGGTTTCTCTTTATTCTCGGTTCTAGTTCTGCGTAGGGCTTAAAGCGAAGCGCATTCGTTGGCTGCTTCCTGTGGACTGAGAGCGATACAGCACTTGGCCAGCTGCGACTCATCCGTCGCCATTGAATGGCCATCGACAACTCAGCTGATACCCAGTAACTGTTGTGAAGGGAGTATGTCCAAGAGGTGCAGGAGTTTCAACAGTTTAAGGTGGAAAGAACACTTTGCAGTAGCAAGACTAAGTAGGGTATTTGCCATATACCACAGGCAACTTATCTAACTTACCTTCTGCCCACACACGCATCTGTTCATCTCTTTAAACAATTGGATTTCTGCTCTTAAGGAAGCTTTGTGCATGAAGTTTGGCAGCTTTGTGCATCACATTCACATGCAGGATATATCAAACTATAACTTTCACACATAAATCCCTCCCAAATAAGCTTCTTTTGCTTACCATGTGTATCTTCTAGGCCTTTTCTACAGGGTAGCAAGTCGTCGATTCACTCCAACCTCTTGTTGTTCTTTTTTTGGCATCGCGATAAGATAAAGCCAATAGAGTTTTAAGGCTAACAGTTGCTATCAAAATTACACAACACCAACACTCACAACAACAACAACAACAGCAAGAACAGCCTGTAGAAGACTGGGCCAGGGGCAACCGGTGCAATTATTCAGCGACCACTTCGAGTACTCAAATTCCAAATCGAGTGCGTATTCACCTGCTCGGCTTATCAGTGCTTGGGCCAACGACACACTCAATGCGTGTATGTGTGTATGTGTGTGTGTGTGTGTGTACTTAGGCATTATATTTAAAGCAAATAGCCAAGTAAATTAGGCTTAAAACTAGCGCACGCCTATCGCATATCGTGCTGGCAATTTGTGCTAATTTAAAGTTATGAATGAGTCTTTTATCTATTGTACAATATCACAGAAGGCGATCTATGCACAGAATATTCCAAAATATTTGCACCACGCTGCGTATACCTAACGGTCATGTGCGTGCTCCGCTGCGAGTGCTTTCGTCTGCGTTCATTTACCTTATCAATTTGCCGAGCTAGTTCTGATTGATAGAGAAATTCCTGATGGGCAATGGAGGGAGGAGAGGGGAGGTACTGTGTCACATTCCCTCTTCTGTGGGCTATCATGGTATCAGGTATCATCTGAGTGAGTCACTGCGAGGCGGTGCAATGTGCGCAATAATTGCCGCCAGATAGCTAGTACTAACTCAGAGTGATATACGAAGCAGTAATGGGGAACTTCCTGCGAAGTGAGATTAGCGATCAAGATGAACCCGGTATGGGGGGTATGACCTTGCGAGGGCGGAAGAAATTTGATTATCAGAGCGTGAGGTTTGAAGAGAGAATGAGTTAGCTTTGCTTAGAGGAAAGTAAAAACTACACAGGGAGAAAGTTATAGCCTGTATAGGGTAGCGGCTGCAACTTAGATAAGATCTCAAAATTAACCAAGGGGTTTAATCTTAGGAGGGAAGGGGGTATAACCTTGCCTGGAAGTTATAAACTTATCAGAGCGTGAGTTATAAACTTTGAAGGGAGAAAGAATTAGCTTTCTTTAGAGGGAATTGAAAACTACACAGGGAGAAAAATTATAGAGGGGAGCGGGTATAACCTTACCAGGAAAGTCAAGAACATTTAAAAAATCTTACACTTTAATCGGTCAGTGGTATTTATATTCTAATAATTTCTATACATATATTCGATATATTCTTGAACTGCAGGATGAGTGCCAACTTTGATCCCTGAACTTATACTTTACTTTTTAATCTTGGCATACATGGCATGCCTAGTACATTCAAAGAGCGAAAGTAAGTTGAATCTATCGATCTTATTAGTTTGTTTACTCATCGAGATCTATTTGAAGCAGTATCCCAAGTACGCACAACATTTCGGCACCTAATCTCCACTCTTATCAGCATGTAGAACAACATTGACAACTACGAACATTTCTTATCAAAATGAGAGTGATTCATCGTACGAGGAGTACTTTCCTCTAAGGTCATGATAAATTTCGAGGCGAAGATTACCAACTTCTGTCTAATTATTCATTGGGGTTTTCACACAATTTGCAAGGAAGGTTTTCATGAGTGGAAAAACGATTGAATAAACAATCAGTCAGAGCTTATCACAGCAGAAACTCTTCAATTGGGTTTGCTAGACAAATTGTAAGAAATATATTTGTATAAAATAATAAAAAGAATATATAGTATATTATACCTGTATATCTATGCTATATATAAAACATTTGTATATCTAGATCATTATCATATTCCACGCTTAGTCAATTTACTACTGTTTACCCAACCATAAATATATATTCGTATATTGCTTTATCTTTCTAAGATCTTCGCTTCGTTATCTTCAGATTGATCGTGCAAAGTTTTCACATCGGCGCCAGACACACCCCCCGTGTTGGGAAATATTTGAGTAACCCAATTGAAATTCGCAATTCGCAATTTGCATATTTGCAGTAGACAAGCGAGTGATGAAGTAGTGAATAGAGTGAATAGAGAGTGGCGGGAGTGTGAATACTAAGTGAGTGTATTTGCCTCGAGATTCTCGCGACAAAGCTGAGAAATATTTTCGGCTGTTTGCACTGACTGTGACGCAGACAGCGCCGGAGGTAGATGAGTGCTTCAGCAATTAGAGCCTCGCATGAAGAGCACCCCGGGTGCCCCGGCCAGGTGGAGCAGCTTCCCCCAGATCCAGCTCCAACGGCGCCAGCGAAGCAGAGCGAGCGTGCGATTTCTGTGTGAATTTGAAATTTAAATAAAGCCAACGCAGATCGGATCACATGACTTTAATTGACATAAATATGTGTGAGAGAGTGAGAGAGAGTGTTTGCGTGTGTGTGAGTGAGAGAGTGCGTGAGTGAGAGAGAGAGAGTGCCTGAGTGAGAGAGCAATGTCAGACAGCAATCTCCAGTGCATGCCAGGACCTTCTCCCTAGACGCGCGCAGTCAGGATGACTGGCTCCGCCTCCACCTCAGCCACCTTCTCCTTGAGCTTCTGCTCCTCCGCCTGCACCGGCTTGGAGGTGCTGGGGCTGCTCGTGGTGCTGCTGGTGGTGCTGCTGCTCTCACTCGTGCTACTCGTGCTCTCCTCGCTCTGGGGCTGTGCGCTGGAACTGATCACCAGCTGGGTGGTGCTGGTGCTGACCGTCTCCGGGTTGGAGCTGCTGCTCAGCTCGATGCTCTCCACAGGGGACGTTGAGGTAATCGAGGTCTTGGTGATGCTAATCTTGGTCTGCTTGCCGTCGCTGGGGTCGTTGTTGGCGTCCTCCTTGATGGTGGCCGAGGTGATCTTGGTGCGATGCACCTGGAACGTGGGAATCAGCGGCAGTGAGAGTCCGTTGTGTGGCTGCACCGAGACATGGTCGATGATCAGATGCGCCGGACCTCCTTCCTCCGAGACGGGCACCTTCTTGGTGGTCTGCACCAAGATCTTCCGCTCCTCCGGCAGCGGCTCCTGCTCTGGCTCATCTGAGCGCTTGGTAATGCCATGGGCATTGCTTGCCTGCGCCTCCTCCTCCTCGGCCTGGCCTGGACGCACCTCAACCACCTGCGTGTCAGGGCCGCTGGCTCCGTGCAGACTCAGGGCCGACTGGAACAGACTGTTCTCCAGGTCTCCGATCAGCGTCTGGAACGAGATCTGCTTCAGCTCGCTGTCCGAGTTGGCCACCACCTGCCGCTTGACCACATCCTGCTCGGGCTGCTGCTCGCCGGCGGCTGCGCGCTGCAGCAGACTGGGGAACAGATCGTTGAGATCGAGCGGCGCTGAGGACACAGCGGCCACAAGCAGCTAAGGGAGAGAGCAAGAAAGAGAGAGCGAGAAGAGGAAGGGAAAGTCAGAAAAGAAGATCGAGGCGGAGGCTGTCGCTGCTACTCACGGTGAATATCAAGGCGCACTTCATTGGTTTATCTCCGCGTTGCTTCGAGTGCTTACACTGCCAAGTCCAGATCGATAATAAGTTCGCTGACGAGATGCGCGAGACCTTTTAAAGTCGAGAGAAGCAGCAACGAGATCGGGTCCGAGAGCTTTCAGTTAGCACCCCCAGAAGCTTAGTGCGACGCGTTCGTTAACTCGTTTTGCGCGTGCGATCGCAGATGTTCCCCGTTGGCTCTGGATCGCCGATCTCTGTAGATGCTTCTGAAGTTCTCGAGCAACTTCTTGCCCAAATTGATGGTAATCGATATAACCTTGCCGCACTAACAGGCAGCACTAGTCTGAAGTCACTTCAAGGATGCCTCCCAAGTGCAGCCCCAGAAGTTAGCTCTAATTTATATGGCGACCTTATCTTCTTCTCTCTCTCTCTCTCTCTCTCTCTCTCTCTCTCTCTCTCTCTCTCTCTCTCTCTCTCTCTCCGTCTTCTGCCCAGCTGCCTCAATGCCAAATTAACATAATTAACGCTGTCTATTTTATTTTTGATTTCTGATAATCGATAATTGTTTCCACGAAAATATCGCTGTTGTTGTTTACTCTGCCTCTGCCCAAAATTGGCTCACTGACTCAGCTCGATGCCTAGCGGAAACGTTCCCTTCCCTCACAGATCGATCTCTTTGGCACTCGGGCAAAACGTGAGCGAAGTTTGGGAACCTTTTCGCTGTTGCCTGGAATACATGTTGAATTCTGGTGAGGCTTACTCGTGTAACACATTGGGTTAACGCCTTGTCGGGTACACAAATCAATGAACTGTCTGGTACTCCAGTTTGTAATATGATAAAAGGATCTTCCCGTTTGCCTGATGCCCTATAAATGTTTTATGAAATGCACAATTTAATTCGAAGATGTTGAGGCGTAGTAAATCTGGGCAGGTGTTTAACGAAAAGACAATATCCTGATTAATTAGTTTTGTAAAACTCTAGAAGAGCAAATACTTCTATCCCAACAATTTCTCTCCTCTCTGAGATAATTATAAAAACAGAATGAACTGGCAAATCTTCGGTATATAAATCAATGAACTCTCCCAGTTTCAAGTTCTCTCAAAGTTCTCTGCTTCACATGAAAATCATTAAATTTTTCAGGTGAATATACAAAGCATTCAACTGAATCGTTGTCCTTCAGTAACCCATACCCCACGAAGCTGACAATTCAGCTGGCAGGCATTATAATACAGCCTTATACCAATTTACTTTGATCTATATACAATATAAAACTCAATTCAAAAACGCAATAGAAGTGTTCTATACATACATATTTATCTCTTTATATAGACGTATGTTTATCTGTTCTTCATGGCTAGAACTTTCCACAAATTGTTTAATCGTTAATTAGTTTAGTCTCCAGAAAAAGTAAAGCACTGCCACAGCGTATCTTCAACTATTCAAAGTTGCATCTGCGGGGCAGCAAGAAAAGACAAATGTGCAAATTAGGTTTCAAAATTTTCCACATAAACATACAACATGTTCATATATTCAATATGAATATACATATTGTAGTTCAAAGCATAAAGAATCGAGACAGGTGGCCAGTGGCTTTGAATAAGCTTCATGAATGAAATTTTCGGGATTCTTCCGGTTTGTTGTTGCCACAAAGCAGCTCAAGGCGGTTGCGCTGCGTGTGAAGTTTGTGAAGTTTCTTCTCGGCTGTGCCTGAAGACGATGCCGGATGCATAGATAAATCTATTAAGTATAATTTTGCTAAATATTTAAAGCAGCACGAGGCAAAATTAAATGCAAAATTCAATTAGGAAATCAAGGTAAAGTCAGCGGAGAAGACGATCTGCAGTAGCCGAGAAGTTCTGCCAGCACACGTGTCGTATGAGTGATGTGAAAGGCAGATGTTTATATATTTCGCAAATTCAGCTCACATTTCCTGCTGCTGGGTTCATGCGACGCGCTTTCTTTCTGGCGTAGTGTGTCACACGCTGCGAATGCGTAATTTGACAGCAGGCGCGTGTGCCCGCCGACCACATGCAGGCGCAGTGCGTCAGTGCCGGCCAGCAATGTTTATAAACCTATTTTTGAACCTGCCAACAGGTAAACAACATTGCCAATAGCATAAACCAAATGGGGGTGCCGAGGAGAAAGGGAACGGGAGACGGGGGGCCACAACGACGTCGGGAGGGACTTTACACCAAGCTGAGATTTGCGTAGACTGCGCTGGGCTTTTGAAACGGGTACAATTAATTAGAGCCTACGGCGAGATAAAAACAATAATCGCAGCCCCGTGGCAGCTAGAGGAGGCGGCGAAACAGACTGTCTAGAGACAGGGCAGAACCAGAGGAAGAGGGGTGGATGGGGGGAGACGGGGGAGCGGGCGCAGTTTGCCAGGCATTGGCCCGAAACCTGTCGGCCAATTAACAGCTGTCAATAATTACACGCGGAATCGCGCCTCGGGCCTGACGCCTATAAAAGCTGTGGATCGGCACTAATTAGGTTCAATCTGGAGAAGATCAGCAGAGGCAACAGAGCAGCAGCCGCAGCAGTAGCAGGACTGCCAGACAAAAGGAGCCAAGAGAGAGAGAGAGAGAGTGAGCGCGATCAGCCACATAATTCCACTGCGTTCCATTCGACCTCCGCGATCAAATGCAGACACATCACGCCATCTTTGGAGCCGCAGTGCTGGGCATGCTGCTCGCACTGGGAGCCACGCTGCCCGTGCTGGACTCCAGCTCGGGCCTGGACAATGAAACCATTGAGGAGCTGCAGGCCAGCGTCAATGATACGCCCAAGAATCTGTAAGTCACAGCACCCAAGGGCACATGGGAACACCTCCTCTAACATCATCCTCCTTTCCCGTCTCCCTCTGCTAGGTATGTGGTCAAGGCCGTGGTCTATGAGATCGGAATTCTCACCGAGGTGGGCGAGAACGACACTGACTTCGAGAGCCAGGAGCGCGTCGATCTGACCTTCTATGATGCACACACGAATCAGTCCCACATCGATCTGGGCAACATTCCGCTGCCCATACAGACGAACGTGTCTGGTCAGGTGCTCACCGGCATTGCCCCCATCAACATTGGTGCCTTCAGCAGTCCCCAAGAGCTGCTGGAGACACTCCCCCTCACGGGAAGCATCGTGAACATCACACACAGCGACACCGCCTTCTATCAGCTGACTAAGTCCAACTCGAGTGCCTCCGAGAAGCCGCAGTTTCTCAGCGAAGATGCGCTGGCCAAGCTGACGCACGCGGCGCAACTCTTCCCGCCCACCGGAGCACTGAGCAGCCTCCGTCACGCGACATCCAATGAAGTCGACTCGGAGGCAAAGTCCCAAGAGAACTGAAGAGCGCGAGAGAGAGAGAGGGAATCCAAGATGATGATGACGATGAGGCGTTACGCAGTGTGTTGTGCTAGGCTTAAGTTTAGGATTAGGATTAGTTAGACAAGACTGGATGAGGACAAGAGATCGTATCGAGCAGCGCCATGGCAATCTACTCACAAATTATCACAAGTTTGCATGAATTTCGCTGAAAACTTCAAATAAAATCGCATTAGTACGAGGTAAATTGTTGCCGAATGAGTGCTACCTCTGGGGGGGAGCAGGGAGGGGCGGTAATTGGAGGTGACCAGGGGGGTCCGCTCTCGAGCTCATGTGATTTTTGAGTTGCTAAAAGCTTTCCGTTTCTCTGCCGCCGAGTAAGTCCCTCTGCTTACCCGAAGGGGAACTCAAATTAGAACGACGTTTCTAAATGGGAGATAGTTCTTTCCAAATCAATCAAATCTGCTAAATATATCTTCCGATTTCTAATATTATATATAGGCTATTTTAGAAATCTTTTTGATTATTTTTAGATCGCATCTTCCATTCAATTACAAAAACTTTCCTAACTAAACGGAAATAACCATCGGATATCAACCACAACATTTCCTATGTCAAAAATATATTTTAATTTCAAATTTATGGCATGATCGGACCGAAATAGATTTCCCATAAAACATATACATATACACTCATGACTATAATTATAGGTACATTTTGAAATGAAGCGACAAATTTGCCACTGATATTCGTGTGAATGAAAGTGAAAGCAATGTAGGATTATTTACTTCACATCATTCTATCAAATTGATCACCCCTTTTTCTTACCTAGGTGACTCCCAGGTGAAAAAGTCCATAGTAATGGTACCCCGTGTATTTATTTGACGTATAGTTGAAGCTCCTTTTTTCTTGATATATCATGGTCTTTTTACTGTCTTGTAGTCATCTACAGATCATGGGAAATCCAACTCAATTCTTAATTCGTGAAAATAACTTTTGAAAATCCATTTACCATACAATTTTCATTTAGGAATTTTTTCATTCCATCATATAATACTCGCGGATTATTAAAATTAAATATGAACATTTTAAGTGTGTTTTGACTTTGTGAAAGTCTCCAAAAAGCACTAATATTTATTAAATTTTTAAAAGTTAAAGTTATACAGTAATACTGATCAAGCAATATACTCGTATGTGCTTAATTTTATTGGCTCCGAGCATAGAGAAAAGCCAAAACAAGCTTTATTAATTTAATAATATCTTTATGATACGAGGCCGTCATGTTTTCCAGTCTACTATACCAAAACTATTCAATGATCATTATTTTACTTATACGAGGGTCGTTTGATAAGTCCGTGACTTTTTGTATTTGCCGCGCACCTGCTCTAAATACAACACTGCTCCTGTCAGCAGTTATCGATTAACAGCTGACTGTAAAATTTTGAAAGCTGCGTTTTTTGGTTTGCGTTTTATAGGCATTGAAAGCAGACGATCTCGTGAATTTTAACGAAAATGGAGATCGAGATCGTCTGCTTTCAATGCCTATAAAACGCAAACCAAAAAACGCAGCTTTCTCAAAATTTTACAGTCAGCTGTTAATCGATAACTGCTGACAGGAGCAGTGTTGTATTTAGAGCAGGTGCGCGGCAAATACAAAAAGTCACGGACTTATCAAACGACCCTCGTATATAACAGTAGATATTAACCTGAAAAAAATGCTAAAATTTATGAGTTCCCATGCTGAATAATTTATCTCAAACCAAATGCATTACAAGATGTGATAAGAATACTCGTAAAATGCAAATATCTTATAAATCTAAATTTATCACAATTTGTGATAAATAAAATTGTGGAAAAAGAAGGCGTAAATCAATCAATAATTTTCCCATAATAAATTTATATTGTAATTCTAAATATAGCAACATATCGTGCAAGCTATAGATCAAATTTCGCCATGATGATTCATGTAAAGTTAATTGATACAGAATTGGTACATAGCTTTAAAATATGCCTTTGGAGCAATTTCTATCTTCTTTTACAAGATCTTTATATATTCATATTTCAACCAACTATAAGTCAGCGTTTCCCTTGCTTTTATTAATATTTTTGTGGTGGGAGATCGATCGATTGTACCTCCTGCTGAGCTTAGAGCTCCCTCAGTTATCCCAATTAAATCCATAATTTTGCTTTCTTCGACTTCGAGAGGTACCTTTCTTAAGTTACACTTCTTTTGAGAACCCATTCCAATCACACTATAAGAAAGTGGTAATGTGTCTTTGGATCTTAACTCGCACAATCTGCACGGCTTGTTACACATATAGTCGTACAATATCACTATTCCCAATTTCCTAAGATTTGTACTTTGCCCAAGCCCTCAACAACTTGTACGTATTCCTGTGAGGATTCTCATTGGGTTCTAACTCAGTTCATAATAATTAATTGCTTAAACATTTATACAATGTCGCAGCCGAAAAGAGGCCTAGATTGCCGTAAGCCAGTTTAAGATGCTTTAAGATCTTAGTTACCCCCCGCCACATAAAAAGAGTGTTTAATTATTTGTTTTTTATATATTAACTAGATTTTTAATTTTTTTCATTTTCATTTTGTTTGTTGTTGTTGTGTTTTGTGTTGTTTAGCTTTTAAACTGTAGTACATCATTTTTTTGTTGTTCCTTACGCGCTAATAGATGATATATTTTATATTAATAGATATATGTATTATATATATGTATATACTATATATTTATATTTATATATAAATATAAGTTTAAACTTGTACACGAAAATTAAAATTGTTGAACCAACTCTCAATCGGATCCGATCAAAGTAAAAATACCGTTCTTAGCTCAGCATGCTCGCAGAATACCCCGTTAAATACCCCTTAAACTGCTTCCCCCCTTACCCACCCCCTTCATGACCGCTATGGAGAGCCAGTCCCTGCGAGCGTATATCGGTTTTTGATGCACATCTTCTCGCTGACCATCCCAGGTGTGTGTTTGTAAGAGTGCGTGTGTGTCTGTCTATGTACATACTGGAACGCACACTTAGATACCTCGTACTCGTATTCGTATATAGCATAAATAATATTTAGTTTTTAACTAATTTACATAGTCATGTGTAAACGACGATGCGCTCTAGCGGCTTCTTCTTCTGTTTCTTTTTCATAATTTATATCTCTATATATAGGGTGTGTATGCAGGTGTGTCAGGCGTGTGTGTGTGTGTAGGTGTGTGTGTGCTGAATACGTAGGTAAATTATGCATGTGTGTGGTATGGGGTAATTATTTATTAGTTAGTAGTAGTAGCTACAATTTCAACTTATGTGCACACTAAAACGTAGGATAAACTAAATCATAAATCGTAACTAGAATCTGAATTCGTATCTGCTACACAGCAGACAGTAACTGTGTCTCCTCCTTCCCCCCGCAACTGTAACCGTAACTGTTACTGTATCTGCGTCTGTAGCGTAATCATAATCATGTGTTTCTGTATCTGTATCTGAATGCGTATGCGTATCCGAATCTGTTAATCGGTAACTTTTCTCTTAATGATCGACTTTGTGGTTTGCCTTTTACTACATTGCTCTCCCTCCTCCTTCTCTCCCTCTCTCTGTCCGTCTCTCGCCCACCTCCCTTTCGCTTTATACAGTTCTGGCTTAATTACAAATACAGGCAAAATGTACGCGAAATGTCGGCGCTGCCTACATGAAGACTTATCTTGAACGCGGGCCGGGCAATTCTATGCGAGATTAGGATTGGTTTGCTATTTGGTTGATCCAGTGCGCCGCTTAATCTGAAATGGAAGTAGCAGATTATTAGCTTGGCAAAGTCCTCCAACTATAACTCCATGCATTCACTCACCTATAACATGACTCTCCATATTTGTGATGCGTGACTTAGATGCGGGCTGTGGTATTATTGTGATCTCGTCGTTGATCTTCAACGGTTTTAGCAGCGAATCATTGGCGGCGCCCAGCGAATTGCGCCCCAGACCGGCTCCAGTGCCAACACCTCCACCACCACCACCTGTACTACTGCTTCCGGACTGTGCACTGTTCTTCTTGCTGTCCATTGCCTTTCGGGCCACCGTGCTGTGCGCCGTGTACACATGCGTCTCGAACTGTTTGTACATGCCGAAGGTGGCCGTGCAGACGGTGCACTTGTAGGATAAGTGTGCAGGCTTCAGGGTCATGTGATGATCGCGCGACACGTGATTCAGTAGCTTCCATTGGTACATCTATAAGCAGAAAAGCATTAGAACAAGGTTCTCATATATGTATTTGATATTAGCTTACCCTGCCACAGACGGGACAGCGACCGGCATCTTTGCCTTTGTTGGCAGCCTCCTGCATTGAGCTTGTGACCAAGCCATGAGAGCCCAGCAGATGCCGCTCCAGGCCCTGATCCGTGAAGAAGCGGAACTGACACTTCTGGCAATTCAGCGGTGGACGATTGTAGATCATCTTGGGATGAATCTGCAAGCAAAGTGAATCTCTAATTAGTAAAGCACTCCAATGAGGATTTTTATTCTCCTCTTACCTTCACTTTATGCATCCACTGCATGTGATTGCGCAGCTGCTCAAGATCCTTGATGTAGCCATCGCATATTTCGCAGATGACGAACTGTGCCTTGTTGTTGCCTGCGCTCGGACTCTGGCCGGGCTTCATGCCGGCTGCTGCCGCCGCAGGTGCTTTGCCAGACGATGTGGCGGCCGCTCCGCTGCCGCCGGTTGCACTCTGACGAGGTAGTGGCGTTATTGAGATGCTTGGCTGACCAGCTATGGGCTTCTTAGACGCTTGCTGCAAAAGAGAAACAGATTGACTTGGTTATCACCTGCATGTCCCTAACTTATCACACTTTCACTCACCTGCACAAGCTGTCCGGCAGCCAGCTGGTAACTGTTGGGCAGCGACAGCGATGCATTGGTGCCGATTGCTCCGCGTACTGGCGCAGGATTTCTAACCAGATTGTTGGCATTGGGCAATGTCGCCTTTGGCATCTGGGGCGCACGTTGTCGCATCTTGGCGGCATTTTGCGCAGCCAGCGCCGCTGCCTGCATGTTGCGCGCCTGTGCTGCTGCCTGTTGCTGCTGAATCGTTGCCAGCGCAGCCTTTTGCGCCGCTGCCTGTGCTGCCATGGCCTGAAAGAGCAAGAACTTGATATTAACAAGGAGGACTAGCAAATTAATAAGAAGCATATATTAACCTGATAAGCAGTCGCAGTGCCCACGAGTCCGTGGCGTGGCTTGATGCGCGGTATCTTGGCAGGAGCTTCCCAGTCGTTGGGCGGCGCCAAGTTCAGCTCAGGTCGGAACTTCTTGAGACAAACCGGTAGATGTCGTGCCAGCTTCGCTTTGCCATTGTCCTCGAAGCCACAGTTGGCACACTGATGATACGGCAGCGGCTTGATCAGTCGCGCCTTGATGTTGTGTACAGCCTCCATGTGGTAGACAATTTCGGTGGCGTTGCGTATCTCGAAGGTGCAGAAATTGCACTTGTAGAGCACTCCGTTCATGTGCGGCGTCTCGTAATGATTGGCCATGGAGAGGGCCGACTCAGACTTGAAGTTGCAGAACTCGCAGCGCTTCATCGTGAACTTGAAGGGGGCGTTTTTCGTCTTCGAAGCCTGCAGGTTGCCACTCAACGCATTGATGGCCATCTCGAAGTCCTTGGGATCACGGGAGAGAGACTTGCGCATCTTACGCTTTTGCAGGCGCAACAGATCGGACTGTACATACTCCTGCACGAGACCTACACCAATGTCCATAAAGAATTTTCCCAGTGGACTCTCGAAATAGTTCTCTTGTCCTGGTTTCGAGGCGGTATTAGAGGCGACGGCGCCAGAGGTAGCCAACGCGGCAGCAGGTTTGATGGCACCTTTCAGGGCAGTTAGGTCATCGTTGGCTTCCTTGATGAGCACCTTGGTGCGCACTCCCGATTCCGAATCATCGTCATCATCCTCGTCGTCATCGTCATCAGATTGCTCTGACCATGATTCGTCATCCCCGCGTTTCTTCTTCTTCTTACCCTTCGCATTCGCCTGCTGCTCGTTTGGCTTGTCCTCCTTGTTCTGCTCGGTCATCATGTCGAACTCGTCTGCCTTCTCCACTGTGGCCAAGTCCTCGGGAGTCAGGGAATACTTTGCCTCAATGGCTTTGATAACCTCCCGAATGTTGTCATTGGGCGGCTTCTCATAGATGTACGGCACAATGAACGAAGGCGCCTCCAGCACGAACATGTCATCCGTCAGACCTGGCAATAGATTCGCGTTGTTCGTCATGCTCGGCAGTCCGGTGTTGGTCATCGATAACGTTGGCGGATTAAGCTGCACTGTGCTTCCCGCATTTACTCCTAGCCCGACACCAGCCATGGGCACCAGTTTTGGCGGTGCGCTGCCCAGATTGGTTGCCACCCCAGTGACGGCATTGGTTATGGTAACCGGGTAGACAGCAGCACCCGCTCCCGTTGGTCCCGCTTCGTGAGGCATCAATGAGCGTGCATCCTTGATGGTCAACTGACCCAGACCCATGCCCACCCCAATTCCACCCATGCCCGGCGTGGAACTCCGCTGCCGTTTGCTGCTAGGCTGCAGATCATCCAGTTCGCTCTTGCGCTTGTTCAGCGCTTGCTCGTTGGGCGAAATACTTGGTGGTGTATCATCCTCAATGACCACACAGTCGTCATCGTCATCATCATCATCCTGCTGCTGCGGCGGGGGTGGAAGAGGCTGCGGCGCTGGCGTTGTCTTCACCACGGGAGATACCTTTCTGCTGCTGGGTGCAACTGCTGGAGTGGGTTGTCCCGTTTCCGAGTCGGAATCAGATGCGATTAACACGGCGTCATCTGAGGATTCGGCGCCACTTGTGGTTGCCGATGCTACTGCTGCTGCAGCCGCTGGCACTGCTAGATTTGCTTTGCCTGGTGATGCTTGAGGCTTGGAGGGTGCTGGTGGTGCTGGATGCGTCTTCGCCTTGGACAAATCTGTCATCTCCTCGTCGCTATCTTCGTCCAGGTTAACAACGCCTCCATCAGCAATATTCTTCGCTGCTTCTGCCTTGGTTGCCTGCCCGTTGGGCTTGGAATCTGTTGCAGCAGCAGCAGCAGGTGCAATAGCTTCTTCGGCTTCTGGACTCTGCACGAAACCATTAACTGGCGTCGCTGCTTTCTTTGCGTTCGTTTCCTCCTCCTCAGTTTGCATTGCCTCGACTTCATCGCCATCCGAATCGGTTACTGTTTTAGCTGTTCCACTCTGCTGGCTTCCCTCTTCGGTTTCATCTACATCCTCAATGCTTTTCTTCTCATCCGTCAAAAGTTCCTCCTCCTCTTCGTCGTCATCATCACCAGGCTCTACGTCGGGTTGTGTAGCCGCACCCAGTGGATCTTCGGCATCGCAACTGTTTTCAGCTGTGCTGCCAATCTTCTCCTGATCCTCATCATCGGCATCCTCATGGTCACCATTAGTGGTTGCTTCCTCCTCCTCTTCATCGCCATCGCTAGTGGGCAATTTGTGATCCTTGCTGTTACCATTCTCTGTAGAGCTGGAGCTAGTAATTTGCGAATCTCCCTCCTCGGTGTCATCCACCTTCATGGACTCATCTTCTCCTGATTTAGCCGGCTCACCGGCTTTGCAATCATTGCTGTTGCTGTTGCTATTACTGTTGCTATCTAGTGGCAGTTTGACGACGGGCTTCGTCGCTGTTGCATCCTCCAGCGATTCGCCGACTATCTTTATCGGCTGCTGCTGCTCCTTCTCCACTTCCTCTTCATCGTCATCGACATATTTGTTGGAATTTGTCTTCTGATCATGCTGTTTATCCTCGTTGTTACTTTTGTTGCTGCTGTTGTTGACGACGTCGTCCTCATCCGCTGCTGACGCTCCTTCCGAATTGGCAAGAAGTTTTGTTTTGGGCTCGGCAACGCCCTCCGGCAAGACGACGTCGACCTCAGTCATTTGTTGTTGTTTTCTTCCGTTTCTGTATTTTGGAATGTGCCGCCTACTCTTCTCGTGATAGGCAGTTGCTGCTGCTGCTCCTTCTCCTGCTGTTGCTGTTGCAACCCTTAACTGTTATCGCTCTGGTTGGGGGAGAGAGTGTCTGCAAGGAGAGGAAAGATCGATAAACACAGTTTTATATTTGTATCAAATCGCCATAAATCGCAATTTCAAAACTATCATCGAAAATCGTAACTCGATAGGTGGCAACAACAAATGAGACGCAGAGATTTACTGTTACGGCCGAAACTAACTGAGAAATATTTGGCACATAGAGAAGAAAACTAAAGCGTAAATGGCAACTGAAATGGAAAGAAGAGCGCAAAGAAAAATCGGAAAAAAACGCAAAGCACTGCAGATAATTTAATCAACGGGAACAGCAACAACAATGTTAACAATTGCCAAAAGGAAAAAAGAGTAAATCCGAGTACTGAAAACTAAAACAAAAATTAAAATCTAGGTGAATTAAACACGTCCAGCTCGGCCCCCTCTTCTACTGCTGCTGTAGCCCCGCACCCGCCCACTACCCTATTAGTAGAGGAATGGGGCAGAAAAGAACCAAAAAGAGTTAATTGAGACAAAATGGCTGCCATATTGGATTAAAACTAAAATACAATTTAATATGTATGTATGTTTGTACATATTTACACACAGATACATATGTACGTGAATGCAAATTGTAATATTGCAAGCAGCTATGTATACCCATTTAGGTATGTAGATATGTGAGTACATATGTATGTATGTTTGTAATTACATAAAAACGTCATTTGGCGCGGCTTGTAACACTGTATGGATGTACATATCTTCGTATATATCGGAGTGTTGCATAAACAAACATACTAAGATATGTCTGTATATAATATATTTGCAGTATATATAAACAAATTAATAAATAATTATTGTACTAAATATATGACTATGTTTTGCATTTGTTTACATACATAGATATATATATATATATATATATTTATATATATATAGATAATATATACTGGTACATACATACAGACACACATACAAGCAAACAGTTACCGAGCACACAGCAACTGAACGATTGACATACATACTAACATCAGACACACACACACACACACAAGCGCACATACAGTCATACATATATAAAGCGCACCAACAAAACGCACACACACCTATACATGTTTGCATGTGTTCAATCTATATATATACACTCACACACACACACGTATATTATTAAAATATGTATGTATGTAGATACAAACGGACACGCAGACGCTGGGACGGACGAACAAAAAGACAGACAGACGGCCGGTGAGACGACGACGTTGGCTTTGGGCTCTGCGGTGTTGGTTGGCTGTGGCTCGGTGCTGCTGCTGCTGCTGCTAGCTGTAGCTGGCGGCGGCATGGAGTGGAGATCGGGTGGGTACAGGAGCGTGTTTTACGATTGTCTCTGTGTGAGTGCGTGTCAGTGTAGTGGTGCTTGCGTGCGTGTGTGTGCTTTTATGACTGTTGTGTGTGTGTGTGGACAATGTGATATTTTTTAGGCAAATTGCAAACCAGAAAACTTTAATTTTATAAATTTGCACAACTGCAACACATGATTCCCACATAAAGAAAATATTTAGATAAACCGCGATTCAAAACAGAAACACAACAAACAACCAAATAAACTTACAATTTACATTTTACGTCACACTCGATTTGGCAGTGACAGGTTGTTATTCTGTTCTGGTTTTATCAAATAAGATAACACTAATGATATAAACAAAAAGTTAAAGGATCTTCCGAATGCTAGACAATGATTTTCTTCTGATTTTCTTTTTGGAGCACGCACACAGAGAACGAAAGCGAGAAATGAAAAAAGAACGCTAGGCCAAAGCGCGACAAACGGACGATAGACGGGGGCAACAACAAGGCAAACTGGAAATGGAAGCGAAAAAAAGCAAAAACGTCGCTACAAACACAGAGTCGCATGGGCAGCAGCCGGTCGTGCAGGGTTGCATGGGTAGCCGAAAAACGGCGCGTATTAAATGTTATCGAAACAATCGATTGCAATTACAATAACAACTGATTGCATCGCACGCAAATTGCGGCAGGTGTTAATTGCACACATAATAATTACAGATATTAATCAACAATATATAAATATTTATATATATAAATGCATACATATATAATACATCATTGAGGATTATCATGAAATATTTTTATTTTTGTTTTCACAGCCCAAACGTTGTCAACATTTTACGCAATGGGAGAGCCAGAGAGCGCGCACAAACTGTTACGCTCAAAAATAGCGAATGGCAATGTGAAGCGCACACGAACCGTTGTCATTTGCCGTGTGTGTGAGTAAGTGCTAGTGTGTGTGTGTATGCGAGTGTGGTGGCTGTCGGTGGCTTTGCTGTAGTATTGGAGCGTGCCCATGTGAATGGATAGGAGGTAAAAACAAATTTGACAATTGTACGCGCGCCACGAACGAAATGAACAAAACAAAAATGAAACGGCATTTCAGCCGCCGCCGCCGCTGCTGCGCTGCTACTGCTGCTGCCGGCGTATTTGATGGATTTTTATGATGATATTCGTCGCAGCGCGAAAAATTTGAATTCGCGCGCGCAATTTCAACTGAATGGGAAAGTAAATAGAATACTTTGTGATGCTTCTTAGTGGTAACAACTCTAAACCAGGCTAAAATTAACTGCTCCGCACACACACTCACATGCATATACATATATACATACATATTTATATTTATATATATGTATATGTATGTCTTGTAAGTATGGCCAAGGCGACGATTGCCCGTGTCGGTTTGTCTGTAAGTTTTAAAACTGTATACTCATCACGATACTTCTGCTGGCTCTGCGCTAATGCTTCTTCTTCTTTCCCAACTTATTTCAGATTATACGCTCTTTGCGTCTCGCTCGCACTCTCACATGCTGTGGGCCAATATAATACAAACATACATACTTACGTGCATACATATGTACACACAGTCTTACATACATAAGCATGTATACATACATAAGTAGATGTATGTATGTATGTTTGCAAGAGTGTGCACAATGTTTGAGAGCATGCATGTGTGTGTGTGTGCTTGCCCGTGTATGCGTGAATGTGTCTGTATGTAGGTGAGTGTGTGTGTGATTTGGTCTATATGCAAGTACAATTTTTGAAAGTAACCCGCTTCTCACCCCCGTTGATCGGCAACTGGTAGAAAAGGCAAAATCGGAATCGGAATTTACCTTCTTGCTGCTGCTGCCTCTTCTGCTGCTGCGGGATTCATGGAGAGAGACCCACTAAAAACTATCGGCGTAGTATAATGAAACACGATAACACACGCCAAACTTTGTTATACATACACACGTGACCTTTTCGTTGTTCTTGCTCTTCTTCTTGCTGTTGTTTTTGTGTCGGTTGTCAAGCAAATTTGGATACTAATTGCAGATAACCTTGTAAGAGATACTTTTAGCCCAGTTTCAAGTGCAATTCGAAATTGTCAATTGTTCAGATTAAACTAATTCGTAGCCAAAATAAGTCGAGAATATCCATAAACCTGAATCTTTATCTAGCTTGCAATATGTACTTTTCAACCTAGGTAAACTTTAACTTTTGTCCAGTAAGAAGAATTAGTTCAGAACTTCTGTCTATACTGGTTAAGATTGGCTCCAACTTTCAAAATCCTTGAATATCTAATTAAGAAACTCAATTGACTTTAATCTGTTTCTTGCATTACTCAATAAATTACTAAAACATCCCATTTTAATTATATTTTGCTACTTTTTTAAAAAAACATGAGTCAGCTCAGAATGTATGTATATACGCATACACATAAATTATATGTATATATGTATGCAGGGATTAGTCATCTAAAACGGCGAGTGAATGTGAATTGGATGCACATGAGTATTGTCCAATTCAAGGAAGTGCATTTGTAATGGAACATTCGATTTACGGGGGTTGAAATTTGCAGAGACTCATAGTCTATTCGAGACTCATTGAGAATAATCTCTAATTTTAAAGCAAATGTTTTAATACTTTAGGATACTCATGATTTAGTAACACTAAATTAATTGTGGGATATAGTTGTCGTGCAGTTGTAAAAAATGTTTTCGAGGCTAGTTTAATATTTTCCCATAGTAGTTTTTGCTATCAGTTTTTGGTACTTATAACTTAAATGCAAACATTTGCAGGCGTGGTAATGTACACTCACACATTCATACGGACTTCATAAAAATAAGCATGTTCTCTTGATCGGAGCGATTTGCCGTCAAAGTCTGTCTGTTGCTATGCAAAACATTGGACTACACGCAGACCTATGTGTGTTAATAAATGTATATACAGTATAATTCGCTTAGCTGCCTCGAGTACTTTGCACAATGCCTCGATGCAGGTAACTTAAAAATGCAGCTAACTTAATTTTTTTTCTATTATTATTATTTTCTATTCACACAAAAAAATGGAAAAATAATGCAGATATCTTGCCGATGCAGCTAACTATCGATGCAGCTAAGCGAATTATACTGTAATTAATAAATTCAGCATTCTCTAGTTGAACATTTTTAGAGCTACAAGTTTATCATTATGTGAAGTTTTAAATATGATATCTAGTGTCAACTGGGATTGACTTAGGATACATTTCCATATTTGGAATATCTAGCCAATCTTAATGAAATCTAGTGTCAACTACGAATAACTTAGGATATATCCCTATGCTTCGAATTTCTAGCCAATCTTACTGAAAGACAGAAATATAAAGATATGATAACTGGAGTATGTAAAGTTAAGAGGTTGCCCATTAAATTTAAAAATCGAACTCGAATATCCTTCAGCAACAACCAAGGCAGTTAATATAGATTGTACAATACAGGAATCTCTGTTTGAATACTTAAACAATTTGCAGCAAAATGTTATCAGGTCAAAACTAATTTAAGTTGAACTTTACCCTGGAGTTAATATGGAGTGAATATGGCCAATTAGATAGCACATTCATTGTGGCAAATCAATATTACGAAATTTACACACTGATGTATGTAACGAATACATATAAGTATATGTATGTGTGTATGATACGCAAATTTTAAATGCGCAGTTAAATTCTATCCACACATAGCCACAAACCGGGGTATGTACTGCATACACTCATATGTATTATATGTGCTTCTGCAGCTGTATTTGTTGTGCGTCTGTATCTGTGACTGGGATTGGGTTTAGAGTGCTCACCTAACCACAGAGGGGACTGCTGCTCCACGTGAACTCTAGGAAGGGCAGCTGGGTATTCTTGATAAGACAGATATGCGTTAGTGTTGAACTCTTTTAATCCTCGTCTGCCTCGGCGTCGGCGTCCTCCTCGTCTTCGTTGAAGGACAATTTGCTGGCGCTGCTTGCTTTTGACTTTTTGCGACTTTTCTCCGATTTATCAGATTTCTTTGCCTTTGATTTGTCAGTTTTATCACTCTCCGATTCGGCTTTAGTTGGCTTGTGGCGCTGCTTGAATACAATGGGTTGATTTAAATCCGCGGGTCTTTCAGCCTCCTCTGTAATGTCCAGGAAATCACTCGAATTAGTAAATGCAATATATATGTATAGCATATATCTAAAGTATATATATATTTGAACAGATAGACAACTGTGAATGCAGTTGTCTTGCTGCTTGCCGCCCCCACTTGCAACAGCCGCAGCAGCAACAACAATACTAAACACGCCCATTTCTCGCCCCTCGCATGAGACAGAACATTTTTACTCATTCTCTTTCTTAGTTTCTCTCCCCCTGCCCACTCTCCTCGTTTCCTAACTGGCCGCCCTTGCCCCAGTCCCTCCTCCTTCATCTTCTACCTCCCTCCCTCCCCTTCACTGTTAACGTCTTGCAGTGCTCCACCTTCGAATTCGCAACCCAAAGGGACAGAGAGACAGACAGACAGTGGCTACCAGTGGCGCCGCACTCAGCTCCGCTGCGTCCCTGCTCCCTCCCGCCTCTACCATCGCCTCCCCCTTCCGCCTCGCCGCCCTCGCTGTCGCTACGTCCGTCGACACACACACACACACACACGTATGTATATATGTATATCGTCGTCAAGCCACTTGCCGTGCTCTTTTTGTTAGCCTGTTTCGTTCATCATTGTCTCTCCCGTTTTGCTGCTTCGTTCATTCTTTCACACGTTTTCACCCGATTTTCTGCGCGGGCCTTCTGACAGCAGCAGCAGTGGCGGTGGCGGCGCGGGTAGCAGCGGGGTTAGGGAAGCAACAACACAGAGCGGCAGCTGTTGTTGGGTTTGCGAGCGGCAGCGACGGCGGCGGCGACGGAGGCAGAGCGGCAGCGACTGTGGGTCGACGTTATTTGTTAACTTCTCTCTTGCCGGCTGCTTTATCGTATGCTCCGCTTTGGCCACGACATTCATCATATGCTCCGCTTTAGCGGAGCCCCCAATGAAAATGTCGGTGTGTATGCGTCGTTGAGTGTCTGCTGCGACTGTGTGTGTGTGTGTGCATGAGGGTGCTCCGCTGGCAGTGCCACCGCACACTAATTGCAACAATCGAATCGAAGTGGAATCGAAAAGGAAATCAAGCGAAAGGAAAGGGCATTTGGCAAGAGGTTGAGGTGCCTCCCCATTCCATGAGACGCCAACGACAGTGGGCGGCGGGCGTGGCGCATAGAACACAAGAAGAACTTGCAAAAAATCCGACTCTATTTTCGAGGTTAGAATTTGAAGTTGCACATCACAAATTGTTTGTCCCTTTTGTTTTTCTCAACACAACTCGAAAATATATGAAAACGCACAATGAAAGGCGAATGAAAATAATTACAAAAGAAAATTGCCCGCAAAAAATTCAAAGTTCTAACGCGCCGTTTCTTTTTTGTTTTTCTCTTGTTTTCCAGCACTTTTTGCGTATTTCATTTTGCGTTTTGTTTATGTTTCAATAAAAACTTTTTCCAAATTTTAATTGCAAAAACACTCACACAAACACAGACACAGATATATGTATGAATCGATGTACGTACGCATGTGTATGTGTGTGTGTGCACATACATACAAACATACAGTGTATTATAGGGCAGAAAGTAGCAGCGTGAAAGAAGCGTGGAAGCGACCGACGCTCGATTCTGACTCAACTGAACTGAAAGCCAAACTGCCACAGACGATAACTACATCCTACCTACGCACACACAGGCACACGCATGCACACACACACCTAAACGTGTGCACGTACGTGTGCCTGTCTGCGGCAGTGTGTGTGTGTGTGCATACCTTTTGCTATGCGCTGCTGCTCGAGGGCCACCTCGTCAGCCGTGAGATCCCCACGCGATAGCACCACTATTTGCGGCTTCTCGTCCTCGCGCTCTGGTCGCTCCTGGTCACTGGAGTCGTCGTAGCCGTCCTCCTGGTCGCGTTCTTCAAGTTTCTGGCGCTGTTTGCCAAAACGAAATGAAAACATTTGCATCAAAGCTGAGCATGAGCGGGGCACTTTGTCTTGACCTTACCTTCGTGTCGACGGTGGGCCCCTCCTTATAGCCAATTTCCGCCTTGAGTTTGGCCAAAAAACTTGGTTCTTGTGGCTTGACGTAGGTTATATTATTGCGCTTGGACATAGCACTAAAAAACACACATTCGTATGGATTGCTTTCTGTTTTTATCCACCTTTTTTGAGTTGGATTTTCTTTCTATTTTGATTGCCTTCGTTTACTTGTTGCAGTGTTGCAAAATGTGTTTAGATTCGCTTTCAAACGTCCTAAAATCACGCAATACTAAACTTTTTGCAGCGGTTATTTATTTAAAATAACATTGACGTTATTTTCTTCAATTAAGATAAGTTGCTTTCCAGAAATAAAATTATTTTAATGCTACAAATAAATTTGTAGGCAGCTTGTATCGATAACTTTGATAGCAATCAGCTGTTACTCAACATATGTGGCTGAACAAGACCGCCATTCTTAAACACATCTATTGTGAATGGAAGCTGTCACTTCAATAGGCGGCATATTTCGAATGTCTAAAAAATGTGCAATGTGCGAAGGAGAAGTATTCCGTGGATAATTTTTTGTATCATTATTATTTTTGTGATTTGTCTGCACAATATACATAGAAATAAAAAAACAAACAATGAAGATAGTAAAAACAGTGAATGCAGTGACTGACGTCCCTTTCCCTGCAAATATATGTCATTAAACATTCTCCATTACATTCCCGATGCGCAGCAGATATATTTTCCTTTTTTTATCCGGTCAATCAGCTGTCCGAATTCCCAGTGCCATTTGCGCATTGGTATGCAGTCAATTTGCAAATTCTGCCGCCAAATCAGTGATTTGCCATAAAGCGGGCTGCCAAAAAAACCTGCAGAGAGATGGGAAAGATGGAGAGGGGGGGGCGCACAGAGCTGTCGCATAACTTGCAAATTTTCCACTTCTCCTTCAATTGGATGCCACGGAACGAGTTTTGATCAGAAACTGACAGCCCAACAATACACGGAGGCATTCATCAACGTCCGACGGTGTCGCATGCAGCGATGCCACTGGCAAATGCCGTCTCTATCTCGCTCTGTCTACCTGTCCCCCTTTCCCTCTGTCCCACGGTGGCAACATAATAAATCATCTGTAAATTGATTTCAAAACTTTAACGGTAAAAAAGGAAATGCAAGGACTCATATGCTGCCCTAGCCGATCAATCCGAGTGCAGCGAGAGAATTTTGGCAGCGTGTTCCCCCAAGTAATATCAAATTGATAGCTTTTAAATTTGATATCGCGTCTTATCACCGAAGCGACAAGTTTGACAGGCCCAAATGGAGTGTGCGCACAACACACACACACACTCACCTTTCTGTGCAGATGTCTGTGTGTGTGTGCATCTCTCGAATCTCTGTGTTGCATTAAGCATGAGCATCGCAAAACATTTTATGTGCTGCAGTCGCTGCTGCAGCGAGGAATACCCTGTATCCGTAGTAGACACAGGGTATGTGCATTATGCAAGTCAGGAAGCCAATTGGCTTGTAAATGTGAATTCCTTGGAATCAATAGGTCAATGAATTCAAACGCAACTAAAGGCACATCTGCAAACTCATTAGGTATATATGAATGAATAGCTTTTAATAGGAATAGCCTGTTAAAAATAAAAAGTTAAAACTTGTATTATTAGAGTTGTTTATTTGGGCTCGTTTCAGGTACTAAATTCATTAGTTCATTTACGAAGAGCTAAATTTTAAATCCTTAGCTCATTCGTTCGAATCTTTCCGTTCATTCTATAGTTCATCACTTAGCTCCTACGTCTTTTAGTTTTTTATTCTTTGGTCTTCGAGTCTTTGGTTCGCCCGTCAAAGTCTTGTTCTTTCATTGAAATCGTACAATTTAGCCATTCTCCGCGTATGTTTTCAACTTTTGATCGTTATTTTTAGAGTGAATGGTTCAAATAACAAAGTTTAAACGTAGTATTGAAAATATTTTGAAAATGGATCGACAGCTGTAAACATGCGCGGAGAATGACAAAATTCAATGAAAGAATTATATTTTGACCAACAACTAAAGACACGAAGAAACCATTCGAAGACCAATCGAAGCCTATCGCAAGAGATAAGAACCTCCAAGTAATTGGAACCTTCGGTATGCAGGAGTCTATATTTCGAGCATTTTTCGATTAAAAATATTTATTGTATTTCCGATTTATTCAATCATTATTTCTGTATTGTAGAAGGAATGCGTGGAAGACTCCATTACGACTATTTGTATAGGTTCCAGAAGGACACAGATTATAATAATATAATACCACACCTTATGTTAACTGTTTAATATATTATGTTTTGATTTTTTGGTAGATCTTCAAGAAAAAAGCTTTAACATCACACATACTTAACTTAAAAGAACAATAGCTAATGGGTCTTAATTTTGTACCGAAAAATTGAAGTGTACTAGAACATAATTTATGTTATTATATTCAATCCGTAACCTTGAGTTAGTTAATGTGCACCCCTCTAACGGACCTGTTGGAAGTGTGAGATACACATTGAATTAAGATACCATTCTAAGAATCGAGGTAATCTAAAAAAATAAATCTATGTATTCTAATAGTTTTCTAATTCAACCAAATTACAGGGCATTTATCAGTCAGTCCTACCCCATCGCGCTGCTCTCTTAACTTATGCTTTGCAAATTTTTGGAGTAAATCGCATCTCAAGACTCGCGATGACTTCGTCAAGTAATTACGCTGGCCTTGACTGGAGCAAGTGAGTGAGGCGTGTTAAGTTGCTACCGTCGGCTTATTTACAGCGCATAAACACGCACAGACACGCACAAACACGCACGCACGAGCCCCCCTATTTCCCTCTCTACAAGGAAGGCATAGCCAAATCTAGAACTACGAGTAAGTTGCTGCTCGCGTCGCCTCAGGAAAATGTTATCAAAACTGCATCCGCAGCGTCGACGTCGAAGTCGCTGCGGACGTCGACTGAGACTGCAGCTGCTCGGCACAGGCTGCTGCTGCTCGGCTCGGCTCGCCTTGCCTCGACTCGGTGAATCGTTTGCCCCAGCAGCTTCAGCTTTCAGATGCTCGTCGGCCTTTGGCGCGTGCAGTTCGCGAATCGCGTGGAGTGCAGACTTATTCCGAATCCCAGTACGTGTCCGAATCCGAATCCGAATCCAAGTCCGAAAAGAGCGATAAGACCCCGAACGACATATTCCAAATATTTTCAAAGTGTTTTGTGATACGTGCGTCGCACTTGCGCAGAAGGAGAAGGAACTGAAACCGCGACAAGAGCGCGGAAAGATAAACCCGGTTCAGGGGCTCGCTATCCGCCCTCCGCACGGCCTATCGGGTTAGCTAGGGCATTTCCGGTTCCCCTCGAGGTTGTTTATCGTCGCTGCTGCTGTTCTTAAGTTGTTGTGGTGTTTTTGTCGGTTATCCGCTCCTTTTTTGTGCTGCGCCGATTTATCAACAACATGCGCTGCCCGTGGCTGCCGGGCCTGGCGCTGTGCCTGGCCAGTCTGGCCGGCCTGCTGCCCCACTCCGCCAGTGGGCAGTGGGTGCACTGTCCCACGGAGTGCAATTGCGAGGCACGCATTGTGCGCTGCATGCGCGCCCGCCTCACTGCCGTGCCCCAAGTGCCCCAGGATACTCAAGTGCTGTAAGTACCCAACGAAAACGGAGTCGGGGTACCGGGTTGGGGTCTGGGGGTTCGTGGTCAGGGGGTTTGGCAACAATGCATAAATCATAGCAAGTTTGGCTTTTGGCAAATCCATAAATTAGTTTTTAATGTTCTCTTGCTGCCGCTAGCTGTCTCCCTCGCACGCACCACGCTCTGTCCCCCTCTCTTTGCCTCTCCATATCTCTCCTTGTCGCACTGGCGTTAATTTGATGGTTCCTCCTGCATCTCGCCACGCGAGTTGACTCAATTAAACGACGCCTGACAGCGGCACTTGCACTATATAGCGCCATATACACACTATATGTACATGCAGTGTGCACTCTAATAAACACATACATATATATATATATATATATAACATAATAGTATCTGTATATTTATCACATCGCATCAGAGCGCGCGATTTGTATGCATGCGAAGCTACGCGCTGACGCCGCATTTATTTCTAAATGTCAGCACTTTTCGCATGAATCTCAGCTAAAGTTTTATGCAGCAGGAGGAGGGGAGGAGGGGCTGGGTAGGAGCCGAGGTCTATGGGCTGGGGGAGTCCACGTTGCATGCAACGCGGCAAATGTTTGCGAAGCATATGCATATTTATGCGATAGGCTCCGTGTGTGTGTGTGTGTGTGTGTGTGTAAGGGAAACTGGAGAGAAGGATTTGTATATTTATGGGCGAATTCAATTTATGTTCGCATTCCGTAACTTTTAACCTCTTCTGGGGGTAAGGGGTGTGTCACACAAATGATCCTCATTTGTTTAGTAACTGCATGAGGAACTGAGAACAGTTTAGTTCTTTGCAATGCCAGTTCACACTATCGATATATTTAGAAATTCAGAAAAATGAAATAACATATCTGTTAAATGTAATACAATATCTTCGGAAATGATATAAAACACTGACAGTTCTACAGCTGTTTAATATACATTATGGTATGATTTATATTTGCATTTCATCGTACTTTGTTACAGTTCTATATGATATGATGCATTGATAGCTCGAATTTATCAATTTATACTATGTTTATATGGTATAATTTAATACATACGTCTATGTATACATACCCAGTTCTTTAAGCTCTGTATTATACATAACATTGTATATTATAAGATATCGATATGTTGTCATAAACATCATATAATTCCTTGAGATTTGTTTAGTTCTTTGCAATCCCTTTGCAATTTAAGATAACGATGTATTTAGTAATTTATAAATATGAAATAGCTTATCTTTTAAGTATGATATGTATAATATATTCTACAATTACATATAACATTATCAACAGAAAGCAAATACCTTATTTATCAAGTATAATATAACAGATTCCTATATAATATGCAGTATTCTTTCACATTTAAAATTAATAAATTCATAAAGCTCTATATTAAATACTTTCCTAATCCTTATCGTTATATTATTCCTTGAGATATGTTAAGCTCTTTGCAATTTAAGTTATCGATATCTTAAGTTATTTATAAATATGAAAGAACTTATCTTTTAAGAATGATATACATTCTAAAATGACATAATACATTCGTAGTAGCATTATATATTTATGGTGTGATATATTTTTTCAGTATACTTTCATACAATTCTATATTATATGATGCATTGATAACTTGAATCTTTTAATAGAAACCAAATACCATATTAATAAAGTATAATATAACAGATTCCTATATTTTATGCAGTATTCTTACACACTTAATCTTAATAAATTCATAAAGCTCTATATTAAATACTTTGTTATCTCCTAAATATTGTTTTATTCCTTGAGTGTTCAGTTCCTGGCAATTAAAACTTTCCATATCTTGAGTTATGCATATGATAAATATGAAATAACTAATTTGTTAAGATTAATATATTAAATTCAATTACATCATAATAAATTAATATTATTATATATTATATATATTTTAAAGTATCGTTTTTTCGAAGTATGTGTTAATACAATCCTATATGATACGATGCATTGAATATACTCGTATACCGAATATCACATTTACAGCTGCGGTTAAAATAATTGTCCTACTGCAGGGGGAAAGTTGATTTCCTAAAAAAATTATTGACTGTCTATTTTTTTGAAAATCAGATTGCATGAATAATAAATACCATATGTTGTCTCTCTGATCAAGAAATTTTTACTCTCTCAATGTAACGGTTATTTTTGTTTTTGGGCACTTTCTGCAAAAGCGCGCGAAATGGACGGTAACAAAAATGTATATAGTATTATAAACACATTGGCTCACCAAAACTTATTATTATTTAATCTAAAATTAAAGTCCCAAAAGTTTTCTTTGGTATTCTCTCAACTGAAATGCACCCACAGCTCGGATTACTTTTAAATTCCGATCAATCTTCATGCGAGCCAAGTTAGACAAGGTATTCCACATCCGAAACAATTAGAACAACTGCAAAGCGAAGCGTGAACAGAACTTTGCGTTGTTCTTTCATTTATAATTTTATTTTCTGTCACTTTTAATTAATTTGTTTCATTTACTGTCGGATTGTTTTGTGTTTTGTGCTGGCAACTTTTTGCAGTTTGGCTTCACACACACACAGACACAACGCAATTTTCGGGAGCGCTCGAGAACATAATTGTTGCATTTTTGCACTCATTGTGCAGTTATTTTTACAAAAACTCAAGAGCTCAACCGGCAAACACATGTCCAGAAGTCTTTCAGAGACCCGAGACCATAAAGCACGCCGAGAAATGCAACTTGTGGGGAGGCATCAAGCAGACACATGCCACATGTCACACTGTGTGGGGTATATCGAGAAAGTGGGGTATATGGGCTAAATAATATGATCTGTGGATTTCAAGACCTTCATAGTTGTAAGATATGATATAAGTTTATTACAGAGCATCTATGTAAAGGCTTATTTCAGCAATTGGAAAATTAATTTACTGCAATTCACAAATAAACGTAACTTGTTTCTTTTGAACCGTACGCAGATATATCATAGTCAGTCAAGACCGCTTGACTCTATAAACACAAACAGTCTTTTATGTGCTCATGTGTTTCTGCCTTAATTTTGTTAATGGCGCAAATTTGTTTACAGTTTATTCTCGGGCGACTTTCGTGTGAGTTCTGAAAATCTGTGCAGTAGATTATGACTGCAAGGGGAGAGAAGGAGGAGAAGTGCAAAGGGGCAGACCTACACACAAAATCCACAATCCAAACAGATGGCAAAAGAAATTCAGTGTAAATTTATGAACATTAAATGTGGGGGAAAAATACGCTATGGAAAATAGTTTTAAATTAGTTGGCATATAATGCACCTGCCTATTTCAATTAGCGACGCTTTTGCCACACTGTGCACACTCCGTTAGCTATCCAAGGCCTATGCAGCAGTAGAAACAGCAGGAGCAGGAGGAGGTTTCTTTTCAAGCTGTCCATTCATCAGTTGAAACCTGGCACACTGCACTCTCGCCCAACGCACACACACACACACACACATACACAACGGCCACACACACCACATACAACACAAGTTCAGTTGGCGTGGCGAGTACAAAAGCGCAAACATTTTGACTTTTTGCTCGTCGCGTATTTAAACCTGCAACTAAAGGCACACACACACACACACCCACACACACCAACCTGAGGCTGACGGACAAATTCTTTTCTGCCCTCGTTAAATAAATGCACTTGATTTCATTCCATGTTGATGTATTTTGCTTCCCTGCTCCAGCTCCCGCCACATCCTGCATTCTGCATCCTGCGAGCACGTGCATAAGCAGTTCCTGTAGATAGCACATATACCATGTATATGCACACGTATAAAGGGATGTGGTTTAAGCTTGGCCTGCTCCGGGTTAGGCCAGTTGGTTTGTCATTACTCCGAGCACATGGGCCAGGACCTCTGGCCGAGCCTAACTTGCACTTTACTGCTCCTGCATCCCACGAGCTGCACATAAAATGCAGATGGGGCCAGGCACATGAGCTGGATATAATATGGATTTAAATGCGAACTGGCCACACCCACATCCCCCCCTCCAAGTGTGCATAGCAAGCAATTTAATAACGGCACTGGGCCATGTACAAGTGGACCTGCAACAACTTTATTTAAAGAGTACTTTAAACTTTAAATAAGTGTGCGCTTAATGCAATAAAAATGGCTGCCTGCCACGTGCCTAGCTCCCCCTCTGTTATCGGTTATCGAAGCGAGTTATCGCACTGCGAGCTCTCAACTCTCTTGCTGTGCTTACCAACACTGCTTGCTCAACGTTGAACATTTAAGTAGGTATGTGTGTGTGCACATGCATGTTGTGTATATTTATTTATATAAAAGAGCAGAACAGACGATGTGTGTGTGTGTGTGTGTGCGCTGCTGCTATCATAACAAAAGTCGCCACACGTTGCACGCTCGGCATATTAAAAAGTTTGATTAGTGTCCAGCAGAGTGCACTGCTTGTCGCCCCGCCCCTACACACACACACGCCCACACTTCAGCCAGACAATTTTGCAGCATATTTTCCTATGCTTGGCAGAAAACTATTTGCTGGCAAAAATGCTGTTCGTCTGCACCCTCGGCCTCCTCTGCGGGTCAGCCACACCAAGCCACCAGCCAGCAGCCGCCCGCTGTGCCTGCTCATTGCTCATATATTACGAAGCATTTATGCGTGAGAAATGCCTTGTTCATCCTTGTTGCTCCTGGCAGCTTCTGCCTCCTCTGCCTCTGCCTCTGCCTCCGCCTCCGCCGGCTGCCAGTCAGTCTGGCTGCCTCAACAAAATATTGCATGTTGTTATTAAATATGCATAAATTTCCTTTTTGTGCGCCGCATTCGTCGGCGTCGGCGTCGTTGTTGTTGTTGTTGTTGTTGTTGCTTTTGCAGTTTTGCATTTACATTTTCTGTTTATTTGGCCGTGCAAATATTGAAAACGTTACCGAAAAAAACTCAAAAATAATAACAACAATTCGCTGGCAATTCTCTCTGTCTCTCTCCCTCTCTCTTGCGTTGCCAGTGTTGACAGCACATGCGACATGGACATGGAGCCGAGTATGTTAAAGTGGGGTTAGGGTATAATTGCAGATCATGTAAATGGCATAAAGGTTGCAAGCTGTCATTTTGATTGACAAGTGACTCGATTGACCCGTGACTTATCGATTCCTGAAACGGTTATCGATGCTGTGAAATCAAATTGCATTTCAATTGACTTTTTCAACATAACCCAACATTCTTGAATATTTAAACCAATGTAAATGCTGAAATTCATTTATTTTGTTTGTAGTAACGCAATATATAAATTGCTATCTACACCTATTCAATTTATTTGTTGCTTACAGCTTCGTTTTTCTCATTTAGTCCAGCTGAAATCTCATCTGTCAACATGTCCTAACGAGCCACTCAACTCGCATCAAGTTACTGCAGAGCGCATCCCTTGCAAGGCTCGCCCCCAACAATTCTGCTTCATCATTTTTTGCTCGACGTTGTCTGGCAGAGTACGATATTTTTTGTACTATGTGATATATGATACGCTTCATGATTTCTCCGCATCTCCGTACTTGCTGCGATCTTTCAGCAGGCAGCCCTCCCACTCAACTTCTCTGCTCTGGTTTGACTTTTCGATTGTTGAAAATTTGCATTTGCATAAAAGTGAAATAAAGTCGAGCGCACACGATGAATAGTGTACATATGTATGTATTTGTGTGTGTATACGTATGAGGTATATAGTACGGCATGCTGTATGGTGTATTGACCACAAACTGCACTCTAAATTCAATATGATTTGGAATTATGCAAATTGAGCCGGAATAAATTGCAAATGTGTCGCAAATTAGTTGAAGCGAGAGCCCGAAGCGAATCCCAGTGGCACTTCTAGTAAGAAGGGGGGGCAGAGGGGAAAGGGTTACGTGATGGTAATCTCTGCCGCCACACGGAACTCTTTTTGCCAATCACATCGTATGCATTTTTAATTCGCCTCGAAGAGCGCGCGCTGTGCAGGCGGGGAAGAAAGTTTCCTCTTTGACATAGAAAAATCTTCCATTGATTTTGCCCGAAGACAGCAGCCTGGGAAGGGTTTACCCTTCTCTCTGGAGCCGTCATGCTGAGAAATTTGCATTTAAAGTTTCGGTGCGTTTGCTTTGGTTTTTTTGCTTTTCTGTTTTTTCTTCTGTTTTCTCTTTTGCTTTAATGTTGCTACAAAGTGGAACTCGCCTCGCTTGGCAGACGCTGCCACGCCCCCGAGCTTTGTCATTTCGTATGCTCGTTAGTGTACGAAGGAGGGGGAGGGGTGCTGGGAAGGAGTGGGCAGGGAATGCAAAGTAGAAGCTGAGATAGCGAGCACCAACAACTGCATCAACTCACTCAACTCATGCCGCAATTTATAAGCAAAGTTATTTTTGTAGTAGCCAAAAGGGTGAGGCGGAGGAACGGTTCGGGGGAGGGGTTCTGTGTCTGCCCGATAACAGCCAGAACATGTCAAAGTGGAGCAATCGGCATGTAGTGCGGAGCAGCAACTGGTCAAGCATGAGCACAGGCAGCCCATAAGTAAGCTATGGCAACGGAGGACAGACAAATAGAGAAATAAGGTGCGTCGACAGGAGCTTGGAGATGGAAGGGGAGAAGGGTAGGGAAGCTGCAGTGGCCATCTAAAAGGAAAAACGTTTGTAGCCAAAGCAAATGTGCGGCAATTGCAGTTGAAGAGATGCCTGAGCTGGCCTGAGCTTGCTGGAGCTGCCATCACGGCACAGGTAAAGTCAACAGCAGGCTTCAGCTGCCAGAAAGAGAGAAGCAGGCGAGAAAGAAAGAGTAGAACGAGGAGGAGAGAAGCTTCCGACTCTCCTTGGCCGCTCGTCCAGGCGGCAAACTAAGTAACTAAGCCAAAGTGGCGCGCCACGTAGCCTGCATTCCATTTGAAATGTGATAGACAGACCCAACGCATAATAATGTTAATGTAGAGAAGCTTGGTGGTAGGTGGAAGCGGAGAGACGGAAAGAAGCAAGTGAACTAGTCCATTGCTCGTCGGACAGCTGCTTGGTATGGCAATTGGCCTCCAGCTAGACGGGGATGGTTGCTGCTTCTTGCTGTTCGGCCAACACGGCGTGTACGTCATTTTATTAACGAGAATTTTATTTTTATGTGAGTAGAAAATGCCGGACAAGGTGAAAATGATAAAGTAGTTGGTAGAGAGAAACTTAGTTAACGGTAGTTCGAGTCAGCAGCTTGGAAAATTATATGAAAAATCAACGCAGAGCAAGTGATTAATCGAAACTTTTTTGCTTTGAAAAGAAGTTGAAAAGAGCGAGTAGAAATGTATATCGATATCGTAGTGAAAATCGATAAGTCACTCTGCAGTTTGCGCAATTGACGTACTCTACAATTAGCAAACGTCTGTTAAACAATGTAGATCGATAGAAAATCAACAGACACTTAACAGTGTGCTGCACGTTAACAGTTAATTTAACAGTGCAGCTGCTAGTGCTGAGACTGTAAAGTTTAACAGCCAGAGAGCACTTATGTACACGCAAAGATTGAAACATCATTACCGACATGTTAACTTATGGTGAACGTTAGCGCACTTTATTTGCGATGTTTACTTTATCGTTCCTTTCAGTTGGTTGGTTCCATTTCTGCTTTGTTCATGCACACACGAAAATTGTATTAACTTTTAGTTTGGTAACTTTTCTTAAGCTCTTGTTTATTCCACACAACGTAACAGAGTATTAGCATTAGCAGTGTTAGCATTTAATTCGGTAAATTTTCTTTAGCTCTTGTTTATTCTGCACAACGTAACAGATTTGACGTAAAGTTAACAGGGCGAGTATGACAATTCCCTTATAAAATCTCCCTGTGTAATTTGAATCCAATAAATTTTAATTAAACGATTTTTTTTCCATTCAAGGATTGACCTTTAATTTTAAATTATTCTTATGTTCATATCATTAGTTATAAAATTACAAACAATTAGGTTTATTAATTGATTTTGCTTTTAAATAGTCGACTGACCATTGTTCGACTTTAAATTATATAAATGGTCTTTAAACAGGTCTATGTAATGGGATAAGTGCTGCTGTGAATACGATTAAAAAATTGAATCTGACGGAAGCTTAAAGAATTTAGCAAATGCTGTTGTTATAGCTAGTATATCCCGGATCAGCGCTAAACAAAGAGCAACAACTTCCAGCACACATCCACACACACAGACTCACATTGTTCGACAGCTTCGTTGAAGTGTAAACGATAAACGTGGCGCCTTTTTGCACTGACCATGACCACCGCAATGACGACAACAGCTGCAGCAACAACAATACACACACACACAACACGAGCAACTACAACAACAGCAACAACAACTGAACAAGAAATGCCTGTCCGCTCACACGGAATTGATACGTTCTCCTGCTTGCATCCACGTCCTCAACGTTCCACGATTCCCCTCGCATTGTTGCACTTATCTCTGATGTCGTTGCGGCTACGCAGGCTACGCTCTTCTCCTCTTTCCACACTCCCTTACTCTCCTCCTGTCCCTTATTGGGGGCGTAAATTGTTATTTTCAGTAATTATGTGCAATAAGCGACGAAGCGTGACGGTGGCGGCGGCAACAGCAGCCTCCTCCCCCTTCTGCTCCTACTCCTGCATCAGGCGGAAGGAAAACGTTGTCGTTAATGTTGCCGTTGCCGTTGCCATCGCCGTTATGTAAGCTAACCCAGTTTTAGCGGCGACATGGCATTTCCTTCCGGAATGCCCTCGAGCTGCCTCTGGCTGCCTGTGGTGCGTTAAATGCAGCAGTAGAAGAGGAAATTATAGCGGGCGAAAGCCGCAAAAACCAAACAAAAGAAAATGGCGAAGGCTTCAATTGAGTTGGAAGTGGATGGAGGAATATGGAGGGGGGGAGGTGCGGCTTGTGGGTAAGGGCGCTGGCTTGTGACGTGGCCGACACGCAAGAGCTGAGGCAGCAGCAGAAACAGAGTTGAGACAGCAAAAGTTGCTGCGCTCCACGTGCAGTAGCAAGCAAAAATTCACTGGTAACTTTCGTTGCATACTTTTTGGGGCCCGAAACCTGACAGCAAACTCAATAGAAGCAAGGTGGAGAAAGGGGGCGAAGAGGAAGAGGGAGGGAGGCTCTTAAACAGAAGTATACGTCTTGCTTTGCCTGTCTTGCAGTGCTTCTTTCTCTCTTCATCCTCTCTTTGTCCCTCTCTCTCTGTACCTTTCGCTGCCTCCCTCCTTCCTTGCTCTTATCGCTGTCGGCTCAGCGCACTTTGTTTTGCCTCGGGCCACTTCTGCGATTGCCATCGACATTTCCACAGGTGTAAATATCTCCACTTGCACCTACTCAACCTCCCTGGCTCCCCTATACCTCTTCTCCCACCCTTCTCTCCTGACCCCTCTGCTTTTCGCCAGGCACTGGTCTAAGCTGCTTTCGCCACTGCAACTGGCTCAATTTTTGGTTATAATTTTCACGTTTCTCGTATGTGGATATGTCTGTGTGTGAGTGCCTGTGTGTGCGTGTGTGTATGTTCTGCAGTTGTATTTTTGTTGAAATAAATTTTATTTAAACTTTCGTCTCGTATTTTGGGCAATTTCCTCTGCTTTTTCTGCCAGCAACGTAACGTGTGAAATTCAATTATATAGCACGATTTATATGTCGAACATGGCCCCCGTTCGAGTCGTTGCAGTCGCTTTTGAATTTATTTGCAGACAAAAAATACACACACAAACACATATAAACACTATGTGCTGGCTGAATGAAGAGAGAATAATATGAGAGTGCAGCGAAATCAGCGCTCCATTCAATTGGAAACTGTTTAATATGCGTATAAATTGCGAGTAACGGGACACGCGTATTGTGATTTTTACACAGTTTTTTGTCGTACTTTAAGTCTGGGAATAATCCATGTGAAGCTCTAAGCTCCCAGCTGGACTCGGTTTTTTTGGGATTAATTCATATGCGAATTTCGTGATTGTAACAAGTAAAGTAAGCTACAGACTGGAGTATGACAGTTTGATACCCTGTTTGAAATCACCTCGATATGGTTATGCTTTATCGACAATTGCATTTCAAATGTGGTGTGTAGGGGCTCTAGGCTTCATATAGATCGGCGCCTTAAAGCACATACGTTCGCCTTGACCACTCTGAATACTAAGCTAAGCACAAGAACTGCAAATACCCCCTTGCCATTCATTTCCAATACGTGCAGAGTATGAATACAGTCGAGGAATCTTGTCGAAAATCCTTTTTCTATTTCCGGCTTAAGCCGAGGCAGCTCAACAGAATATTTTGCTCTGGTAAATTGCACTCTTTTAACACAATATCTGCAAGGTTTTTCAATTCAACCACAAGGTTGAACAGATCGGAAACTGTATACGAGATTTAGAATTTGGGCTGAAAGAGAGGGGGGATGGGCTGACCAGTTGACCAGTTGAGCGGGTGCTTTGAGAGATTCTCAGTTGCATTAGCTGAACAAAGAATATTATGCATGCACCATCTCCAAGGCAATTACGCAGAGTGCTCAAAGTAGCTGAAATTGCAACAAGAACTGCAACTGGACGCAATTACATTAACAGCTAGACAAACACACACACACGTTCGCATGTAGATTGGGGGATAGCGTGTGTATGCGCGTGTGTGTGAATGGGGCTGTAATAAAGTAAACAAACCAAATTAAATCACAGCTAAGGCTTAAAACTAAGCCTACCAGGGGCAGACATGTTCAAGTGCAGCAACTGCTACTGTGGATGTGGAAGGAAGTAGAGTTAGGGAAAGTTGCTTATGTTCTAGGTGTGGCCGGTGCTGGATCGGAAATAGTGACAGTAGCAGGAGCAGAGGTGAGGAAGTAGGCTATACAGACAAGACTAGACAAGGTAGTGAACCACAGTAACTGGAAAGGTAGCTGAAGTAGTTTTTGAAGCAGTAACAGTGACAGAAGCAGAAAGTGTGGAGAGGAAGTAGCAGGAACAGTGACGGGCGCAGTAGCTCTGGTTAAGACGGTTTCATTGGTCGGAGAAAGAGTTCAGGTACAAGTTGGGGGAATATGTAGGGTTGTTACTTCCGAAGTACCCAAGGCAGTAGCTCTGATGGTCGCAATTGATGATGACGATGTTAGACTGTCTCCCTAGTTGAAACACAAGTCGAGGTACCAGCTGGGGCAGTACAAGCAGATGTAGCTTTCGAAGTAAGGTACTAGCTCTTAGGATAGCAATAAGTGGTAGGGATTTAAATAGTTGTATCAATAGTTGAGAAAGAGCTGAGGTACCAGCTGGTAGTTTCGAAGTAGCTAAGTCAGTACATTAAACGGTAGCAATAGATGATTATGGATGTAAGATTATATAGCAGGTTGAATAAGGAGTTAAGGTACCAATGGGGAAAGTACATAAGGCAGAAGTTTTGACGTTAGCAACAGATGAGTAAGGATGTCAGACCGAATCATTAGTTGAAGAAAGAGTTAAAGTATCAGCTGGCTGTATCTCGCAAAGTACCTAAGGTACCAGCTGTGACGGTAGCAATAAATGATTAGGATGTAACACTAACTGGAAATTAGGGTATAGGGGGATGCAGTACCCAAGGCAGTCACTGCTACAACAGAAGCAGCTACTGTAGCTAAGGCAGTACATGAAGCAGTTGCTTTGAGCAGCCGTAGCTGATGCCATGCTCATGACTAACCCAACAAGAAACCCGGCCGGAGCAGCCTTTCTTACGGCTGTCAGTCGGGTATGCAGACGGACGCGGCAAACACCTGACCGAGTGACAAAGTGACTGTATGACTGACAGCTGAACTTTTGCGTAGACTAACAAAACAGGTAAACAATGTCAAGCAGCGTCAAGAGAGCTAACAGAATACACCGAGAAAAGCAAGAGGGGATTGAGGAGGGGACGGCTAAGGACAGCGTACAGCGGCCGAGCAGTGGCTTTTGTCTAATAATAATAATACGTCACTATGCTAAAGTGAACGAAATTGTTGCAGCAGCAGCAGCATCAGGTAAAGACTGCGGCTTACAGTGAGTAGTGGGATGGGAAAAGAGAAAGAGGGAAGCGGGCAGACTGTGCAGGAGTGCCACACACAACTGCAGCTGGGAATTGTCATGGGGTCTCTCCCTGAAGCTCGACTATCGTCTGTCAGCCAGCAATCACCTGGGCAACCAGCCACAGCAGCCAGGTGAGCCGCAGCCAAGCTCCGCCAGGATGTGCTTGCATCATGCGTACTGCCGTTGCAGCCGCATTATTATTATTATGGTTGTCATAACCTCAACATAAATCTTGGAACGGCCATGCTGTGCTTGCCAAGCACAAAATGCACATTGAATTAACTACCGAGAACAGGCTTAATAATTATCTAGGTAAAGCAAGCTGCTTTGTGGAATATATTGTATATTAAAGATTCTAGTGGATCCCACCTGTACGTCAAGCTCATCCTGAAAGAGATGCTAAGATAAGTCGTATGAGCTCTTGAAACGAGAGTGCCTTTGCCGTAGTTCCAAGTACACTGTCATATTTCGACATCTCCCCACGGTAACTCAAGGTCTAACCCGTCTAGCTGCGTGCCTCCATTCCCCCCTGAGCATCACTTTATCCCATTGTCGATGTCGATGTCTCTGTGGTTGCTGCTTGATATTTGCGTGTTTGTAAGCCATGTTATGACAATAACGTGCGACGTGAGTGTGTCTGCCTGTGTATGGCGGTGTGTGTGTATGCTTGTGTGTGTCTAGCGTGTTTGCATGTTGTTCTGGCTGTTTGTCGTTTGCCATGGCAAAGTTAAATCTTGTTTTTATTGTCACATTTGCCATAAAGACACCTACAAGGGGGGTAGGGGGAAGGCAGTACACACTGTTACGAGTCGCTGGGGCGTTACCAGCTGCTGCCTGAGCCGCGATGTGTGTGCGAGTGTGTGTGTGCATGCGCTTAAGCTGTGTGTAAGCCAGACAAATCATAATCAGAGACAACAGCAGCAGCGCCGCCTGCATCGAAGCCGTAAGAACAGCGGCAACGTGTAACAAGAAAACATGACGCCATCTTTCCATTCTACACACCTGAGTACGTGCCACACCCACCTTATGATCGTGCGGATAAGAGCAAAGCCAAGTACTGTGTTTCGAGGCGACTTGCGGAGCGGGGAGGCGTGGCTGTGTGGAGAAATTATGCGTTGTAGGTGTTGCCGTGGGCTCTACTTGTGCAAATAAAAAGCGCATATTTATCAGTTGTTTCTGTTGCATACCTCAAGGCGCAGATGTGCAGCGGATAACAGTGTGTAGTATTTACTATATTTATTGCTTTTTATTTATACTATGCAAACCTTATGTGTATGAAAATCTGAAGTCAGAAAGTAAATTCCTCAAATTGAGGTAATGTTAAGCAAGCAGTGCTGCAAAATCCTGTTAAAGTTTAAATAAACGCATTAAAACTCGTAACTTTTATAATCGATAGCGGATAATTGACAGAAAACAGCTAAATAGGTAATGCTATTGATAAATCAAAGATAATACCATTAACGGATACTTTGGATAATTAGCGTTTAATAATGATCAGCAAGAAACGCTGACAATGACTGCATACGATGAACAGCTGTCCAAACGATACTTCTATTTTACCACTAAGTATCGATGCTAAGTGATTTAACTATGTTAAAAGTAATCGATAACGGGTCGCTGGAAACACTGTTAAGGCATAACGGAATAGTTCACTCCGGGCGCACTAATTACAATCTTTATGTTAAGAACAATCGATATCAATTTTACTTTGATCAGTAGCATATAATTTATTTAAATTAAGTGCCCAACAAATCTTACTGTGTTGAATGGTTGCTTGCCTACTGCTTTAATTAAAGTACATTACATTGGCGGAATTCCACCAACTCACCTTATCGCAGCTCGCACTAATACACCTGCTGCGGTTTCGCGTCACTAATTTGGGCAACTAATTGAAATCAAATTTGTTAGGCCACTAAATAGTTTAGCACACGCTGCCACATCTAGACACCCTTCACCCTTATTGTGTATGCCGCGCCCACGGCAATGAAAGTTAGTGGGGAGGGGGCTCGTCACGAAATGTGATGCTGCAATTGTTGGCTAAGCGTTAGAAACACAATGATTATTGTTTTCATACAATTTGCACTGTATGGCTGAGATGGGGCTTGGGGGTGTGTGTGGGGGGGGGTGTGGTTCGGCGCACCATGTTGCTTGGCTTTAGTTTCGCGAGCTAACCATAAATTCTCTACACGAACATCAAAGCGTGTACGGAACAATCCCATAAGCACCAGAATGTGAGTGTGTGTGGTTGTGTGTGTTCGGCATGTTCAGTATGCGTGTGAGTGCAGGCATGCGTGAATAGACAAACATATTCGAACCAGCTATGCTTTTGTCAATAATATGCATTAATTAAGTGCAGACATGGATGCCTGATGGACGGCAGACGGGACAGGGCCGGACGTAGACGGACGGCACCGGACTGAAGCTGACAGTGTTGGCAAGCCGGACGGAAATGCAGCACAACATGGCGCTTATGTATGCGTGTCAGTGTGTGTGTGTGGGATGAGTGCATGAATGCGTATAAATTTAATTGGAATTTCGAACAGGCAATAGTATCGGGAAAAACAAAAGCTCTCTCTTAATGCATTCGCCGTCATTGAAGTCGTTTTCCAGCACTGGCGGAAGCCTAAAGTGAAAGAAACTTCCAGTCGAGCATAAAAAATGCAATTTCCTTAGCGAACAGTGCGTTGGATGGCCCTGTGAGTGGAACTGCTGATTGAAATAGACCAACCAAGCAGACGAGCCAGCAGTGGCACTGGATCCCCAGCTCAGCAGGCGGCCGTGTCGAGATAGTTATTTGTACCTGAGAGCCTTGCATGCAGTGTGGGAAGAAGTAGGTGCAAGAGCCTTGCAGCCTTGTCCTTTTCCTTTTTTAGCTGCGGACGCTGCTGCCGATTCTCGACAAATAGTTGCGCAACCGACAGGCAAACTATGCGGCCTGCAACTGCCACAAGCACACCACGTCCAACTGCTGCCGCTGCTGTGGCAGTTGCAGGAGAGTCACATCCAACTGCGTAGGCTTAGGCAGAGTACTCGACGCATTCTCTACGTATGTTTGTATGTGCATTGAGTGGACCATCGTTTGTCACACGTCAAAAGGACGTTGGGGATGAGAAGAGAAGGCCATGCATGCACAGTGGTGCTAAATCAGTATAAAATACTGAACCAGCTTATTTTCTGTTTATTTATTCCCATTTGCTATCTTTGCTGTCTTTCAACACTTGCTGTGCAAATCAATAGTGAATATCGATAACATGCTCTGTAAGTAAGTCGGGCTTAGCACTGCTTGCTCTGTAGGCTTAACAGTTGACTGTTCACTCCTGATGAATTTCAATAACATACTCTGTCATCAATGCAGGCTTTACACTGATTGCACTGTAAGCTTTACAGTTGTCCGAAGCCAGAATATATCAGCAGCGAATTTTGATAACTTGCGCATGTAAGTAAGTCAGGCTTAACAGTTCTTGCTCTGTAAGTTAAACAGTTGTCTGTTACAAGTACTGATAAGCAGCGAATGTCAATAACATGCTCTGTTAAAAAGTCAGTGCTTGCTCTGTAAACTTAACAGTTGTCTGTTACAATCACTAAAAATTGCATAAGCTACGCTTTTTACAAAACTGCAATGCATCATGCTCGCTTTGCAGGTGCTTTTTAATGATTTGATTACATGTCTCAAAGAGCAAGTTGCCCCGCGCCTCCGTCCAGCTGCCAGTCGACACTTGCTCAGCTGTCACTCCCGATGTTTCCACTGGCCCACAGTGAGTTGTTGACTGTCTCTGGTTGCCTGTTGACGGCAATGGAAAGGGGGCTAATGGAGTTTGCAAGAGCTGAGCGAAAAACTGGATCAAGCTGCCGTATGCGCACACAAAGGCTGCTCGTATGGCCAACTATTGCCAGCATGCAGGATATGTGGAGGCAACTTACAAATCGTTGTTGCTGCTCCAAAACAAACTACCTTTCAGCCCGTACAGCAAATGCCTCTTCCCGCTCCGCCCTGCCTCTTCTCGTCCTTCTGCTGCAGCATATCCAACGCATTCCTGCGCCTCTGCATGCCCGCAATGTGCATGTGGTTGCCAAAGTGAGCGGGCAGTGCGGGGGCAGCGGGCAGCGGGCAGCGGGCAGGTGGCAGGAGTTGCATGCACACACAAACGCAGCTGGCCCGAGGGCTTGGTTCTTTCACAGGAACCGACCAGGACAGACCACAGTGACGTCGACAGAGGCAGCAGCAGTGGCAGCTGCTTTGTATGTGCCAACATTTGGGCGTTCAGTGTGCACGTGTGTGTGTGTCTGTGAGTGTGAGTATTTCACTCACAGCCTGCTGCTGCTCATGATGTTGTTGTTGTTGTTGCCAGTGGAGCCCTCAAGCTGTACGTGTGAGTGGTTTTAGTGTTGTTCTGGATTTTTAAGTTGTTTTCGTTGTCGTGCGTTGTTTGTGTTGCCTTTTTTGCTCGTCTTTAGTTGCAATTTGCACACACAGGCAGCATATGCACTTAGCCAGCCCACACACACACCCATGCACGCACACACACAGTAACATACCAAAGCTGGCTCGTTGAGGCAGAGCCACGCACTGAACGCTGACACCAATTAGGGTTAGGTTGTTGCTGCTGCTTCTACTTTTGTTGTTGTTGTTGCTTTTGCTGTCGTTGCTGCTGCCGCACTCCGTGCGTTGCATGTTTACAGTAGCCACAAAACATAATTTTTGTTTAGACAACTCCGCACAAACGAGGACTAAGCAACCGCTCCAGCCCCTCTGTCCCAATTGGGCTCCTCCTTGGCTCAGCGCCGCAAGCTCGGGTCATAATTATCGCCTGCACAACAGCCACAGCAAGAAGGACAACAACAACAACAGCGGCATCAAAAACAGAGACAGAGGCTAACAGAAACCCGAGCTGCACAGGGCGCCTCATGGCATACTGTCTTGTGTTTTGCCTCAGAGTGGCAATTACTTCATCTTCTGTCTCTTTCGTTCTAATTGTTAGTGTATGTATTTAATGAAAATGCATTCGATAAATACCTGTTTTTGTAAGTAATTAAAATTTGTTTGCTTCCCAGAAAAATACCAAATTCATTAAGTTGGTATTTTGCATACTGCAAATTTCATAGCATACATATTTGGGCTGATGTACGAATTGAATCGAAATTCATTAGAGTCCTTATATAAATTGAGTAATACTGCTCATATTTTAAGCCACTCTGCACAACCGTCTAGTCTAGTATTTTAGCAAGCTGTTAGCAATATACATGTTGTTATTTTTTCTGCTTGCGGCATTGCATTTGCAGTTGGAATTGCTGCTGCAGCAACTTTCCACGTTGATTAGAAGGTTTTTGCAGCTGCTTACTAATTTTCCACACACTCAGTAGAGGCAGCAGCAGTGCGCCCATGTGGGTGCGCGCGTCGCAGTGTTTCGCGGATGTGTTCTGTGCGTGTGTGTGTGTGTGTTTGCTTGTAGAGCTTATCGCTCGACTGCGCTGTCGCTAAGCATAAAAACTATGGCACAACAACTTTTCCTAATTAATTTTTAATGTGTGCAGAATGTTTGTGTAACTGCGTATTTACTTTAGTTTTCATATCCCTAAGGTCTAACAGATTATGGAATGCAGAGAGACAGAGGAGGAAAGAGAGAGAGAGGAGATAACAAAACTCTGTTTATGGAATTGAAATAAATAAAAACAAGTTGCGTGAGTTTGGTTTGTTATGAATTTCGAAAGTTATAGAACGTTTTTAGTTCAAAAAACTTTTGTAATTTACATTTTAGGGGATGAAAATGATTGGATTGTAGTAACAGATGTTTTACAATATACGATTGGAGTCAGGGTGTTCTACCACAATTATTTAAACTCGATTACCATTCTTTATCGTTGGTGAAGTTCTGCTTCTCTCTTTACCTTAGTGATCATACTTTGATTACACATTTTTGTCTGTTTAGATTGTCTCTTATTTAACATAAGTACTTTCTTTATCAATCGAGTTCTTCTGCTGACAAACACATGCATACACATGTTATCGACACTTGATTGTGTCCTATTTCTTCGAGGGATTGCTGTAAGATTTACTTTGGCAGTGCACGCACTAGTTGGTCATTTGCAGGGGCAAAAAGAGAGTTGGAAAATGCAAATTGGGGTTTGGTGCAGTGCAGCCAAGACCCGCCCCAAGTGTTGATTGTGTGCTCGAGTAACGCACTAATTGCATATGGCAATTGTGGGTCCTGGTTACACACACAGATTGCCACCCACACACACACACCCAGTTGGCCGTGACACATGTCCGGCAACGAGCAAGTTGCAGCAAATTGCGGCAAGCAAAGTGGAATCAGCAAAACAGAGAGAAGAAAGAGTAGCTCGTCACTGCCGCTCTGCTCCATTATGCACTCTGCAGGGAGAGGGGAACAGCAACATTGGGTTAGGATGGTTGGGTGGATTCTCCCCTCTGTCTCCTTGGCTGAAAACGCTTGTGCCTTTGTCTCATGGCTGTCATTTTGCAGGGATTTGCGCTTCAATCACATTGAGGAGCTGCCAGCGAACGCATTCAATGGACTTGGTCAACTGACGACGCTCTTCCTCAACGACAACGAGCTGGCTTATGTGCACGATGATGCCTTCAAGGATCTCAACGCATTACGGTTTCTCTACTTGAGCAAGAATCGCCTAAGCCGCTTACCAGCCGGCATCTTTCGCCATTTGCCCAAACTGGAGGTGCTGTAAGTACAAACGACACGCCCACCGGGCAACCTAACATGCTTCTCTAATCTCCATCGTCATCTCAATTGCGATTGCAATTTCGATTGCGAGTCGAGTGGAGTTCAGCTCAAGTTTAATTAAAAAACGCGTTTCTGTTTCCCTTTCTCCCGTTCAGTTATCTGAACAGCAACGAGATTTGGCAACTGCCCGACGGACTCTTTGACAGCAGCCTGAATTTGCATCGCATGTAAGTTTTACTCAAAATCTTGGCTGTGCTGCAGCTTATGGGTATTCCTCCTGTTGCCTCCCTCTGCCTTCAGTTTCCTGGACAACAACAAGCTGACCCAGTTGCCCCCGCTTGCCTTTAACCGTTTGCCCGCCCTTAAGCAACTTCGTTTGGATGGCAACCCCATTGAATGCAACTGCGCCGTGTACTCGCTCTGGAATCGCTGGAACTTGTCGGTGAAGAGGCAATGGGTGATCATCTCTTTGTACTGTGCACAACCTGCTACGCTAGAGCGTTACAGCTTCAGCGCGCTCACCAGCCAGCATTTCAAGTGCGGTGAGTGAAACAAGCCTTCAACATCTTAGAAAATTGCTTATAAGGAACAGACAGAAAGAGGTACCTGTGACCCTAAAAACTATAAAAATAGAGCACGCAAAACACTAATTAAAAGATATTTTTAATTTTCTTTCAAAAAAAGAACACGTCAGATTTTATTGGTGTTAATTTTGGAACTAACTGGACTAAGTTTTACAATTAATAATTAAACCTATTCTCTGCCGACGTCGCTGATGTCGTCGAAGCCGTCGCTGCCGCTGTAGCTTTGCCGCTGCCGTTGTGGCTGCGCCGTTGTCGCTGATGGTGTCCGATGTCGTTGGCGTTCCCACGACTTGGCCGGTGCAGACATTCTGCTGATGTAGCGCACGTGGCGGATGCACTGCCGTCGTAGCTGGAGTCAATGTGCCTGTTCTTGCTTAGCTGTTGTTTGTTGTGCAATTTCTTGGTTCATGTTGGGCTGCATTGGGCTTGTTGTTGTTATTGGGACTTCGCTGACTGTCTGCTCGTGGCGGATGTACTGCATGTGGTGGAGTCGTGATCGAGATTTGGGTTCTTGTGTGTTCTTATCATATTTGGTCTTAACTCCTCCCCCTTTAGATGCAGACGTCCTCGGATGCGATGTAGAGGCGTTTCTGGGTTGGTCCAGTAGGTGTCTTTGGTTTTGTTCCTGGTGTTTCGACTTCCTTATTTAGCTGGTGGCCCCTATGAGATAGCTTTTGTTTTGCTATCCAGCCGATTGCCGCATTGAGTGCCAAAAGCAGAGTCCCTGTCACCGAGACGTTGATTGTTGCTGTCTTGGTATTGTTGATATTGAAATCCTTTAGCATTTGTAGTGAAAGAACTTCTTCCACCTTGCTCTCTCGTGCTTGGAGTTGAAGAACTGGGGGTGCAGCCTCGGCGTACGTCATCATCTTTGTCTCATACACGTCATTTGCTATGACGATGGTAGAGTTCTATGATTGGACTAGGAACGTTCCTTCCAAGGTTGTCTCCTCCCTGTCGATGAGTACGGTGCCTCTGAAGTCATTCAGGAGAATGGTGCCGGTCAGGATTTCCTCGTGGTCCGCTACGTGTTGGCTCTTGATGATCTTGCAGTTAGGTGTTCGACTTCTTAGTAGCGGTGTGATACGGGCTTCACAATTTCCTTTAAGGCCGTAATTTATTTGGTTACATTGGATGATTTTAGTGGATTTTATCTCGTAAAATATTTTACCCTTTTTTATTGGTTTTAAAATTGTATGTGTACAGGTTTCGTTAGAAATTAAAGGTATGCTAATAATGTACAATAGGTTTTTGCCGTTGGTGGCTATTTTTATTTTGGAAAATTCTAGCAGTTCTTCTAGGTTCATGAAAACAATCTCTTTATTGAATAGGTTTTCGATTTGTTCAGTTTCATATTCTGATAATATAATGGAATTTATGGTATCTGTTTTTGCCCAATCTATTGCATGGACTAGGTTATTAAGTTCTTCTTTAAGTATGTGTAATTTATATTGCAATAGAGAGATTTTTTCGTCTATAAAATTTTTATTTTCTAACGTGGCCTTAATTATATTGTTGGTTATTAAGCTTAACTGTTTAATTCTATCATTTAGTACTTTATTTATTAATAACTGTTTATTATTGTTCTCGAGCTGTTCGTTTATTTTATTGATTATTATTTCTTTGTCATGGTGGTCCGGTGAACCGGCTAACTATTTCCATGCCGTTCCCAAAGCATCTATTGCCCTTTTTTGTTTTTTAAAGGTTTAAGTTTTCTTAAGTCTGATTCCGACTTCATAAGTTCGAATTTTAAGAGAGAAGTGGGTGCGTTTTATTAATTTCATTTAATCTGTTCGATATGTCACCGAACGCGGATTCGTATTCTTCAATGTTGAACACGTGGATAATTTTAAATGTCCCGTTTTGCAGAACAGCGGTTTCCGTTTTTATGGGAATGAGTTGGGAGTGGGTGTAGTCTAGTATGGTAACCCGTCCGAAACATGTTGACAATAAGAGTAACCTGCGAATGAATGTTATTTCTTAATATTATTTTTGTGTACTATTCTCCCTGAATGTGTTTTTATGGTGGTGTTCCTATCCTCTTGGACTATTTCTTTTCTGTATCTCGGTGTTAGTTTTGACCCTAACCTTTTATCTATTTTCACATAAACTGTTTCCCCTACCTCGTATTTCTTTATTGGGTTCTTTCTTTGGTTGTGGTATTCTAAGTCGGTATTCTGTTTTTTTTTCTATTTTTTCGCTGATCTTTTTCCTAACATCTTGAAGTTCTTGGGGGTTTGCGCTTAATTGGTTTCCGAAAAATAAGTCTATTGGTTTTTTTTGTGTTGTTGAATGAACTGAAGTATTGTACTCTTCAACTGCTTTAAAGAGTAGTTCTTCAAATTCAAGCGTGCTTTCGTCTAGCTTAAGGCATCTCATTATCTCTGTTAGAGTTGAATGAAATCTTTCGACTTGCCCATTGCTAGTCGAAGTATAGGGCGGTGTCATGTAGACTTTTGCCTGCAGCTGCTCTTGCAGCAGAAACTTGATAGCTGCTGAATTTAAAGCCTTTTCGTTGTCTGTTGCAATCTGCTTGGGCATACCGAATGCTATCATAATTTCTCTTAGTGGATGTTTTATATCTTTCGATGCTTTTGATCTTAATAGTTTTATCTGGGCTAGTACTAGCTTTTTTTGGGTCGTGTAGATGTCTACATGAATGATTTGTCCGGGGTACGTCGGTATGGGGGTTGGTTGAATCTCTCCATGATGCGGATGTCTGTCATATTTGGCTATTTTGCAAGTCCTGCATGCTTTTGCCGTGGCTTCTGTTTTTTTTCGAAGGCCAGGAAAGAAAAACTTGCTTAGTTTCTGGATTTTATTTTCAATGGCGTTTCTATGCGCCCTCATATGTTCGGAAGCTACGATATTATCCTGTTCGCTCTCTGAATCGTGACTTGTTTCTGCGTGTATCTAGTTTTGTAATTGTTAAAGTGCTGTGGGTAAATATTCTGGATTTTGCCCATTACGTGTTCGGGTGTGAAGATCCCGTTCACGATTTTTGGGTCTAGGTGTTTTTTTAGAATATCCACCAGATCTTCCTCGGAATATGATTTCTTTTTTATTATGTGCCTATGAAAAGTAGGAAAGGGAATTTCGAACGACTCTTCCTCTTCTTCTGATATCAGGAGAAATAGTTGGTTTTTGAATACATTAATGGGGACATTTTCGACTGGTATCAAATTATGCGAGGAACTTTCGTCGCTATGAACCGTCGCCGTTGTACTATTTATTTGGGGGTTTGTTGGTTAAAGGTACCCGGCTTGTATCTTAGCTCGTGGTTGTATTCCTCTAAGTAGCTTTTCCATCTTTTAAGTTTCCCATTATGGTTCTTTGAACAAAGAGCGAAAGTCAACGGTTGGTGGTCAGTGTATATTATCACCTTGGCTGTACCGTAAAGGTACATTCGTAGGCTCTGAAGTGCCCAAACTATTGCTAGCATTTCTTTCTCATTTGCTGCGTAGTTTTCTTCGGTCTTCGAGAGCGTACGGGAAATGAAAGTGATCGGTCGGGATTCTTGTTCTAAGACGGCGCCTATAGCGAAGTTTGAGGCGTCCGTTGTTAACTTGAATTCCTTACTAAAGTCTGGGTACGCCAGTATGACTTCTTGTGAGGCTAAAGTTCTTCTTATCTTATCAAATGCGCTTATCGCCTCGTTGTTCAGATCTATCTTTGTTTTATTTGAAATATTTTTTGGGAGGCGACCGTTTTCGCCTCTCAATAAGTTAGTCAGTGGTTTTGCAAGTTTAGCATAGTCGCGAATAAAACGCCTATAGTAACTTGCCAGACCTAGGAAACATCTAAGTTCTTTTAGTGTTGTGAGGATCGGAAATTTTTCTATTGCTTTTACTTTATCCGCGTTTGTTTTGACGCCTTTTTGTGAGATAGTGAATCCCAAGAAATTTACCTCCTCTTTGAAGAAATCACATTTGTCCATCTGCACTTTTATATTTGCTTTTTCTAATGTGGCAAATATGTTATCTAAGGTCGTGGCATGTTCATTTTCGGACCGACTAAAGACGATAATATCGTCAATATACACGTAGCATATTTTTCCTTCGTGTTTCCTTAGAATATCGTCTAATGCTCTCTGGAAAATAGACGGTGAGTTCTTTAAACCGAAAGGTAATCGAGTGAATTCGAACTTTCCGCCGTTGATTGCGAACGCAGTTTTTTCTATGTCCTTTTCTTTAAGCGGTATCTGGTGGAATCCGCTTTTGAGATCTAGAACGAAGAAATATTTATTGTCACCCAATTGTGCGATTATTTCTCCAATCTCAGGGATAGGGTACCTATCCGAAATAGTTACGGAGTTAAGTTTTCGATAGTCAATGACTATCCTATACTTCTTTTCTCCGGACGCGTCGCTTTTTTTGGGGACTATCCATACGGGTGCGTTGTATGGTGGCCGTGAAGGTCGTATTATGCCGTCTTGTAGCAATTGTCCCATCTGCTTTTCTACCTCGGGCCTTAAAGAATTTGGGTACGGGTAGTGTTTGCTATACACCGGTGCATCCGATGATGTCCTTATTTCACCTATTACTCTGGTAGTGTAAGTTAGTCTTTCATCTGGGTCCGCAAATAAGTTCGAATGTTTCTGGGTGAGTGAATTTATAAGATTCTTCTGACTGTTCGACATTTGCTCCATTCTGAGCTTTATGTTGTTTACTGATTGAGTCACTAGTTGTTTCACTCGGATATTATAGTTTCCATTTAATGTTAATATATCGTTTTTAACGTTAATAACCGCGTTTAGTTGTTTTAGTGTGTCGTTCCCTAGGATGCCGTGGAAAGTTTTGAGTGTAGGCAGTAAGAAAAATTTGATGGGTCTATCTCTGTTTTTGAACAGAGTGAGAAAAGTATGGTGAGTTATTGGGGATTGTCCTCCCACTGAATTTGCGAAAAATTTCCCTTCGTTCTTTTTTGGGTGTGGCACCAGATTTGGTTGGATGTAGTTCTGGTTCGATCCGGTGTCTATGAGAAAATTTAGTTTGGTGCCATCTTCCATGATGCATTGGAAGTATGGCAGAGATGACCCGTTTAACCTAAAAAATGAACATCCGAAGCGTCGACGGGAGTCGATTCGCTTTCCGGTTCGTTTTCGTCAGATTGCTGGTCATACAAGCCCGTAATTCCCTCGGAATCGGCGCTAGCGAAATAGGTTTGTTCCTCAGGGTTAAGGTAGTAAAAGTCGCCCTCTACCCCTCGGATGCCTCTTCTGGAACCCCCGTGGCAATGTGAAACTGCCTAAGGATTTTAGGTGGAGGTCCGTTTAATGGGGCAGGTCGTTTCCCAGAGAAGTCGTTAACATTGGGTCTATTCATGTAATTGACGTTGCCTGAACGAATGGAGCCGTCGATGTCCATTCGTAAGGGTTTCGGTTGTGGTTTAGGGGCCGTTGGACGCGGAGGCGGATAGAACTGCCGTGCTGGCTGATAGTTTTGATTCGTGGGATTCTGGGGTCGTTGACCGTGTTTCTGTTGGTCAGCTGCTCCCGTTTGCCAGATCTGCGGATTTCCGGTAGTGCGTGGGTCTGTCGTATGTTGGGGAGCTGGACTATAATATCGTCTAGGGTTGAAAACTCTCCAATTTCCCGCAGAGTCTGCTGTAAGCAATCTCCTTGGTATGGACCTGTTAAAGGCAGGCGGCTGCGCTTGCCTAGGATGTACAGGAGGTGCATGCTGCCTGAATTTGGGCGTGAACGCGTTCCTTTGTTCCTGATTGTCGATCAATTCACACAAGTGTAAGGCGTGACCGAGATCTCTGGGTTCTTTGATGGCCAAGAGTCTGGGCAAGTCTCCATTTAATCCCCGTATGAAAGTATCTAAGGCCTTTTCTCGATAATTTTGTTTCAGGGCATGGACACTATCAGGTTTTAATTCTTGCACGCTGATTTGATTAAGGATCAGCGATAATTGGTAGTAAACGGCCTGATAGAATTCGGCAATGGTCAGTCGTCCTTGAGTCATCGAGAACAATTGGTACTCTAGGGTCTTGAAGTCGCGTTTGTCAGCGAACTGATCCGTTAGGCATTTTGCAATCGCCTTCCAGTTCAGAGGGGTGTTATAGGATTCTAACACGACATCGGCCTCGCCGGTGATTTTGTTCCTAATCGCCAACGTTATCAAAAAATATGCGTCGGTGTTTTCCCTACCCTCGTACAAACTCATTATTCTAGATACATTCTTCTTCCAAGAACCAAATTCTGTGCGGTTTCCTGAAAATTCTCTGATTAGTTTTGTAAGGTCTGGTAGTTTTTCGGACTCGCCTGGTAGTGGGCCGATAAAGGGGACATCTTCTAACATTTCTGATGGTCTGCCTTTATTCAAAAGTTCCCCAATAAACTCGGTTCCGCCTAATGTCTCTTTGATGAGAGACATAATTACCTGTTTTAGCTCTGGGCTAGCTACCGGTGTACTGGTGGCCGTAGGCCTGCTTCCCCCGGCTTGTTCCCCGCTATCGGTACCTATATTAAGTGCGGCTAATGCACTTGCCAATTCTCTATCTTTTGACATGTTAAAGGCTTAAGGATTTGTTTATTTCAACAACTAATACATGTTTTGGGTTTTCGGGTGTTTTTTCTTTTTGAGTTTTTAGTTTGAGTTATATATCGATGTATTTTTCCTAAAATTATTTAAGCTTATTGTATATTTCTTTTATGTATTGTTGTTTAAATTCTATTTTGACTTATTTTCAATAGATTATTATTCTCATAAGATTCTTATCTTTCTTGTTTTAAAATTTTTTCTTGTTTTTAAATTTACTTTTCTTTTCCTTTTTTTAATTCTTCTTTTTAGTATAGTAGTGTTTGTTTTTAAACTTATTTTTCTAGCTTACGCGATAAATAACATTTTCGGCGACGATCCCTCGATGACCCCTTGGGTTTGATCCTTTGTGTCCCACGTTTGGGTGTGGGTGACTCGGGACCCTTGGTGGCACTGAGTTCCTTCGAAGGCTCCTGCGGACGGACACTACAGGAGAGTCGGCGATAGTTCTTAGACCGGTTAAACTGAACATTAGAATCTTTCGCACTTGTCCACTGGACGCACTTGATGTTGTGTCTTCTTTTTTAAAGGCACTTTTACACTGTGCGATTTTTTGTCACTTCTACTTATTTTTTGTAGTTGTTGATTAGTCAGTGTTCACTGTGGCTATATTTTAGGCACTGCGACGCGAACTTGTAGCTGCTTTAGGTACTTTAACGTTACGCGTGATCCCTTTGACGAAGGCTCTGTTTACCGGTCCCTGCTCGGGCGCCAATTAAAATATATTTTTAATTTTCTTTCAAAAAAAGAACACGTCAGATTTTATTGGTGTTAATTTTGGAACTAACTGGACTAAGTTTTACAATTAATAATTAAACCTATTCTCTGCCGACGTCGCTGATGTCGTCGAAGCCGTCGCTGCCGCTGTAGCTTTGCCGCTGCCGTTGTGGCTGCGCCGTTGTCGCTGATGGTGTCCGATGTCGTTGGCGTTCCCACGACTTGGCCGGTGCAGACATTCTGCTGATGCAGCGCACATGGCGGATGCACTGCCGTCGTAGCTGGAGTCAATGTGCCTGTTCTTGCTGAGCTGTTGTTTGTTGTGCAATTTCTTGGTTCATGTTGGGCTGCATTGGGCTTGTTGTTGTTATTGGGACTTCGCTGACTGTCTGCTCGCGGCGGATGTACTGCATGTGGTGGAGTCGTGATCGAGATTTGGGTTCTTGTATGTTCTTATCATATTTGG